>CM055278.1:32343665-32604938 GCA_029237695.1 Conchocele bisecta
CCAAATTCACACATAGGCTCGCCTTACTTCGCTGGTTTCTCTTAATTAGAGGAATTGGCAATGGGGTTCAAGGCGACCTGTAAAACTAAACTGTGAGCCAACCGATGCGTGTGCTTAAGAAAGGTCCCAACACCCCAGTGGCTGGGTGCCGGCTAGAAATCTGCCCAGTCGCTGGGGGTGTTGTGTACGAGTGGAGGCTTTTGCTATTTTTTGTTCAAAATATCTTTATAAGCGATATCGTAGAAATGTATATTCGTAAACGAATCGTTGGGTTTTAACAATTTTATATAATACACCTTAGTTTCATATCCGATACGCATTATCCGTCTTAATGTTTGTATTTGCCTCTTGTATAGTTGACATAATTGCCGGTATAATATTGTAAATGCAACGTTTTTATCGGAGCGTAATAAATTACGCTGGTATTTCATGTATTCGATATCGCCTAGTGTTCTCATTTTATAGAATTTATATATAGGATTATAACCCCCGTAAGCTTCGTAAACTTCTTCAACACAGTCATTAAAAATTTCCAATTCCAATTGTATTGTATTATCCATTTTCTCTAATAATATTGGTAGTTGTTTTTTTCTGTTCAATTTCCAATTTCTTCTAATAATTTTCCAATTTCTTCGTTAAAAGTGATATCGTAGAAACGCATATCCGTAAAGGAATCTTTGATTTTAAACTGTTTTATAAAATTAGTTTGATAATGTTTCGGTAGTGTTTCTCCGATCCTATTTAGTCGCTTCATTACACAAATTTGATCCTTATATCGGCGACATAATTGCCGGTTTAATATTGTAAATGCAACGTTTTTATCGCAGCGTAATAAATTACGCTGATATTTCATGTATTCGATACCACATAGTGTTGTCATTTTACAGTGTTTTAATACTGTAGAAACAGCGAAAAATTCTTCATCAAAGTCATTACAAAATTCCAATTCGTTGCGTATTTTATTATCCATTTTGTTATAATATTTTATTATAACGTATTAAATTTATATGTTCAATTGGACGTGAAAAAAACATGAGGTATTTATGACACCAATATAATTGGAGGAGAAAAATGGGGTGTTGGAATATAAACTATCACTCGTGGGCACATTGAAATTGCATTAATTATTTTCTCAAAAATTCATAAATTTGCTGTCGAGAGGCAATTTCCTCGTTAACCATTTTTCGGGGGTCGTGTGGGTATTATAGGGGGTTGCAAATTTATGAATTTGCTGTCTGGAGACAATTTCCTCGTTAACCAATTTGTGATTTTTCGGGGGTGGTGGGGGTATTATAGAGGGTTGTAAATGATATCACAGTAGGTGGTATAATTTTGACTCCCTATATACTACTTGATTGGATTCGTCCATCCAAGGGGGTCATTTCACTAAATTGTGTACGACTAAAATGTTTGTAAGTGAAAATTTAGGATCGTCTGGAAATTTCAATTTATGGATTTACATTTATTGAGCATCTGCAGCCTATGGTCAATAAATGTAAATCCAATAATTATTTAAAAGAAAACATTGTTAATGTGAAATTTACAGACTCATAATTTTGCACTTGCAAACATTTTAGTTGTGCAAAGTTTAGTGAAACAGCCCCCAGTTATTCAGGGTTCGTTAACGATTGACTTTATGCAACAAAAGACTCGGGAGCTAAAGAGGAAGTATCTAGATGCCGTCAGTAACAAGGACCAACCAGAGCTCATCGTTTCTAAACTCAAGTCGCGCAATAATGACCTCGAGTTGGAGCTGCCTGATGTCGACAGAATCGCCAAACGTTTGAAAACGGACAAGAATTTTGTTGGGAAAACAGCTGATAAGGAGATGTTGGAAGCCAAGGTTTGTAGACGAATATAGTTTATAGAAATGTATAGTATGATGTATGGTCTGTGGCAATTAATTGTGCATGTTAAAAACATTAAATAGTATAACCATTTGTGCTTGTGTAGAAATAAGAAAAGTTTGCAATGCAATTCAAACATTTATGCCGTATACACATGTAGTGTATACTGTTTTATGTCGTTATTTTGGGGTTTCTTGCTACATTGTTTGAACCAAGGTTTTTTTTCATCTATAGACCACATACAACAAAACTGGGGTTGGTTCCATTTTTTTCTATAAGCCATATGGCCACCATCTTGAAATTCAAAATGGCCACCATAGACATTTATATTTCGAGGTCAAAGTCATTATGTGTGGTGTTTTTGAAGTGGAAAAAACATTATTATGGACAAGAAATATTGGCAGAATGAGTTCAATACATTTTGAGATACCAGCCATTTTGGTTTTCAAAATGTCTGCCATTTCAAAATTGGAAATCCAGTATTTATTTTTCATTTTTGAATGTCGTAAGATTTTGTATTTTCCTTCTGGTTATACTCGTATTTCTTTGAACACAGTCAGCCGAGGTTATTTCTAACTGATAATGTGCTACAAGTAATCTTTATCATCGAAATGGCCACCGCAACTAAGTGTGTTATGTACATCGCCACATCAAAGATTTGTTACAGTCTCCATGTCCAACTTGGTCGCCAATGTTTAGCTCTTTTAATTTTAAAGCTACTACGCTTTTATCATAGTGTTTCTGGCTCTGGTGATGTTGATGACTGGATCTGATCTTGTCACAAACCGAAATATGTATTGGAAATACCTGCTCATAAGTGGTCAGTAAACTGAATAGAAGCCGCTGTCCCATCAATAACTATGCAGGTGACCATTCCGTGCCGGTTATAGGAGTTTCGATATTCCAGTATACCCATATATAGGTCTTGTACATTCACCTTTTGTTTTTTACGAAACTGTGTTTCACCTGTTCGCCCAGCACTGGACCCACAGGTTGAAGTAATGGACCGAGGTCTATAAATACATTAAATATGCCTAAAAGCATAAATAAATGAAGAAAAACAATTTTTTTTTTACCCCCTCCATCTAATCATTATAGGAAGGGGTCTAACTTTTTAATAGGCCGAACCCGCACGGGCTCGAGACAACGGACTTTCACGAAACGTCAACCGAGTTATATCATTGTCGTCTATTGCAGAAGTTGGGAGAATGTTAGTATTCCACAACGATATATTCCCCGATGCGTTATGTCAACGCGTCTTCGAGCTATCGATTGTTTTGTTTTAAACAAATTATCATCATTGCTAGGTCAGGAAAGAACGGACACATTTCCGAGGCCGATACTGCTATATACAGGAGTAAAGGAGTAAACATCGGGTTCAAAATACACTTTTACGTCGTCTAGGCCCGTAAAGAAACATTTTGCATAGAGAAAACATTGTTTCCAATCGAACATTTGATCAAACCTACATTTATACCCGTCCTGTGCGTCACGACAGACAATTTAATCGCACAGACATTTCTATCATTTCTCGGGAAGCCATTTTGTATAAACATCGTGGGACAGGTTTATTCGCCGGAACTCGTGCACTTACTATGTGATAAAAAAACGGAACTTTTATAAACGGTTATAATTCATATTTTATAATACCTATGTTGATGGTAAAAGTATCAAGTTAAAGGTATGTCTCTACTCCGATTTCAAGTTTTTTCAAAATATATTTTTTTCTAATAAACATGTTTTGGCAGCATATGAGAATTGTCCGTGGGGTCAAATTTTATTTTTGACCGAATATGGTCATGTTATATATCAAATCGAAGGTATCAACGAGGCGATCACTCTGGTGCATTTTTTTTAACTGTGGACCATAACTGTGAAGTTTGGCCACCTTGGGCCACGCGGTGCGTGTGAAGAAGAATTTTGAAATCTCTAATAAAAGAACGACCGTTTGACCTTTCGGCGGCCATCGTGGATGACATGACCATCCAATTTCGACAAAAAATGTATCAGAGCGATCGCCTCTTTGATACCTTCGATTTGATATAGACATGACCATATTCGGTCAAAAATAAAAATAAAATTTTACCCCAATTTTACCCCACGGGCCACACCCATTTTTGACCCCGGAGTCACCATTTTAACAACTTTGAAAGAGCATTGTACATCGATCATTCTTACCAAGTTTCGTCGAAATCCGGCTAGCGGTTCATGAGAAGAAGATTTTTTAAGAATTTATGCTATTTTTAGACGGCGGCCATCTTGGATTAGCGATAACCTCCGTTTTATCAAATCTGAAAAGGCTTCACCCATGGACCATAACTTTGAAGTTTAGCCACCATGGGCCACGCGGTTCAGGTGAAGAATAATTTTGAAATCTCTAATAAAAGAACGATATTTTGACCTTTCGGCGGCCATCTTGGATGACATAGCCATCCGATTTCGACAAAAAATGCACCAGAGTGATCGTCCACGTATTTGTCCGTAAATTGTGTCCATGATCGTCCGAGGCCGTAAGCTAACATATTTTTCCCGCGCAATACCGAACAAGTCCTTCCCGATAATCACCGAGGGTGGCCGATTATTATCAGCCAATGAAATCGCCTGATTGAATATACCCAACAGCACACATCTATAATGTCATCTATCCGTTTCCGGTTCTCATTGCTGTCTGCATCGTGGTGAATATTACTTGGGTAAGTAAAGTCTCGCAATCATCGGAATCCGTCCATCTTGTTGGTGAGCGGTGATACGTATTGGTTCAGTGTGATTCCAGATTGTGTAGATATGCATATTTTTAAATTGTGCTCAGATCTTCACATCGCCGTAAAATAGAAGATTTCTTTGGCAGCGATCTCTGCTACGCAATGTCTGCGTTTGATAATGGCTACTTATTTACCATTCCAAGCATTTATGTATTCTAATTTTGGAGGATCTGAAGATCTTTCATCAGAAATATTTGATTGAACAGGTATAACGCCTATATAACATTCAAATCCATTCATTCTGATTTATATTAGTCGACTAGCGTCGGCATTTTATTTTTCTGACGGCGAGTGACGCCCACGTTTTCCACATTTTTTTTTATCTATGAAACATCGACCTGGCTTGTCAAGTCGGGCCATGGACCATAATACATGGGCAGAACCGTCCACATGATATGGGCCGAGATGACCACAGCCTCTATCGAGGTCGACTCGACCATGGTCCGACTCGTCCGTAATTATGTACAACAACAACAACTACAATTTACCAAATTGAAAACACGCATTTATTTTGCTGGAAAAAAACAAATAATGCAGCTTCAAAAATACACAGTGTCGACGCAAATAACAATAATTACGTCAATACTCAAGTCGTGACATGATATAAGATCACAAATACAGTTTGGGTAATGCAAAATTATCGTTTGTTTTCGTGTCTATATATATATGGTCATGACGCCAGTTTTCGAGGTAGTCAAGAGTTTTCGGGATATTCACATATTTTGTAATTTGTAGACATGTGTGCAGCCGCGATGTGCTTTACGTCACGTAATTAAAATAAGCATGACATTACCTATAGTAAGTTCTTAAAAAATGCCACCAAATCCAGTGTTTGGACCAAATACTGGTAATTTTTGCCATTTAGGTCATTTTGTTCACTAACCTACCGTGATTTTCATGATTTTATGCGTCCGCCATTAATCTGCTCTTTAATATTGTTAAAATCATAATCAAGATAAAAGTTTCAAGTTTTCATTAACTGTGCCTCATTAATCTGCGTGATGATATTATAGCCAATGAAAACTCGGGACGAATTAGCAAATTGATTGACACTTTCGGAACATACCCCGAAAACTCCAACCATAAGTCAGTATTCAAGATGGCTGACTCATGTGTTGTTAAATGAGCTGATACAAATTTTAATCTAACAACATTCTTATTTTGAAGGCAAGAAACATTGAAAGAAATGTTTATCATTCTATTGAACTAACAATTTAGCTCATATGTTATGTTTGATAAAAACCGCTAGTTGATGAACTTGTTAACACCCCGAAAACTAGGCCAGTAAACGATGCATACCGGTAAACGTGGGCTTACGGGTCAAAACGTAACCAATCCAAAATGTAGCGATCGTATTTGCTTGTTTGAACTCTCAGGGCAACACAGATTGAGTGGGTCAGGGATTCTAGAAATTTAAACGGTTGCAAAATTTCTAATATGTCGCTTGTCAATGCGAGTCCCCCACCTCCGCCCCCACCCCCTAACTGGAGCCAACTTGTGCCGGGACTTACCCCGGGGAATTAACCTTCAGAATGCGGGGCTTTTTACCCGAGTTTTAACCAGCCAGATTGCCCTGCACAGGGACATAGCGGGCTTTAACTGACACAAAATTAAAAGCCCCGCTATTCCCGGCCGGGGGGGGGGGGCACTCGCATTGATATGTTCATTACACTACAGTGTACTACAGGGATTAGTTATTGCACCCTTACTATTACACTATCCCATACATTCAGAATTATTTTCATAGTGTCCCAGACCAAGAAAATCTCAAAATCTAATTTGGAGTACAACAGGGTGCAGTTATGGGACCGTCACGATTACTAATTTAAATAAATCCTCACCCAAAATTAGCAAACATCGTGACTTTGTGCATAACAGCTTGTGACAGCTTCATTTACTTCCGTTACAGACTATGGCCAATTTGGACCCGGGACATATCGGCCACCAAAATTAAATGAGAGTGGACCAAAACCCTCTCCCACTACAAAACCGATATAAACAGAGAATTCAAAATACACATTGGCTGGTCAAACATACACATACCGGATAGTTGTTGATACTCAATAGCAACTTGGACTCTACCCAAGATAGGCCACTACCCAACAATAACATGGTCTGGACAATTATATGTTGAATCTGAACTACATTTTTAATACCTGATAGTTGATACCCAGCAGCAACTTGGACTCTACCCAAGATAGTACGGACACTAACCAACATGGTCGGGACAGTTTTTTTTTTTATTGAATATTAATGTTTAACATTTAATACAGATTAGTTGTTGATACCCAATATCAACTTGGACTCCACCCAAAATAGTACGGACACTACCCAACATGGTCTGGGCAGTTCTGTATTGATATGCAAGGTGGTACCCAATTGGTAACAGACAATGTATCCAATAAGATTTGGACTGTGTATCCAATAATGTTTGGACTGTGTACCCAACACCCGGTTGGACATGTCGATCAGTATGTTATCTTGCAATTGATATGCATGGTGGTACCCAATTGGTAACGGACATTGTGTCCAATAAGGTTTGGACTGTGTATACAATAAGGTTTGGACTGTGTACCCAACACCGGTTGGACATGTCAATCAGTATCTTTGATATGCATGGTGGTACCCAATTGGTAACGGAAACTGTATCCAATAAGGTTTGGACTGTGTATACAATAAGGTTTGGACTGTGTACCCAACACCGGTTGGACATGTCGATCAGTATGTTATCTTGCAATTGCTATTTTTTGGTGGTACTCAATTGGTAACGGACACTGTATCCAATATGGTTTGGACTGTGTATACAATAAGGTTTGGACTGTGTACCCAACACCGGTTGGACATGTCGATCAGTATGTTATCTTGCAATTGCTATTTTTTGGTGGTACCCAATTGGTAACGGACACTGTATCCAATATGGTTTGGACTGTGTATACAATAAGGTTTGGACTGTGTACCCAACACCGGTTGGACATGTCGATCAGTATGTTATCTTGCAATTGCTATTTTTTGGTGGTACCCAATTGGTAACGGACACTGTATCCAATAAGATTTGGACTGTATATCCAATAATGTTTGGACTGCGCCCAATAACGGTTGGACATGTCGATCAGTATGTTATCTTGCAATGTATATGCATGGTGGTACCCAATTGGTAACGGACACTGTATCCAATAAGATTTGGACTGTGTATACAATAAGGTTTGGACTGGGTACCCAACACCGTTTGGACATGTCGATCAGTATGTTATCTAAGGGCATCATTTTTCAACTATGCAAATTATGATGCAAATTATGATGCATATTGGTCAGCATTGCTGGCAATAGGAAAAATAATTATGGTGAATAATGCAGTCCCTGATCAGACAGCACAGATGTGCATGCTGACCTGGGTCAGCACCGGTCACAATGTCGAGTGGTACAGTTTGTCCCCCAACTTTAAAAAAAGTGGGAGTCATAGAGATCTCCCCAGTGTCTGATGTCTGTCTGTAGATGAATGTAGATGAAATGTTCAACGTAAACTTTGCGTTTAAGTCTGTTAGTCAGCCAACAGTTGCAGCTACCAAACTTTGACAGTAGACCCGTCTTGTGGTGTACGTCGGAAATCGATATTTATCATGTATGTCCATTCCTTAGCCCTGCTTCGGACTTCAGGTGAGCGACTCTGGCTAATTTGGGCCTCTTTGTCTTGTATTTGAATTGAATCATGTTATATTTCTATTAAACTTTTAATATTAATAGCATCGTATGTGGGATATTCCCGATACCCAACGGTAACTTGGAATGTACCCAACATATTTTGGACAAAACCCAACACATTACCAAAATTCAAAATGTCATGTATCCAACAATAATTGGACATGAACCTAACAAGTGTCCAAACGTATGAACGACTGGCTTCCGTTGCCTACCCAACAAGTAACTACCCAATAAGCGATGGACAACAGGTAGCCAATATGTGGTCAACCGTATGAACGACTTTGGTTTCCATTGCCTACCCAACAAGTACATGTACTACCCAATAAAGCGATGGACACCAGGTAGCCAATATATGATCAACTGTACGCCCGTCCGTGCGTCCGTAAACTTAACATCAGAGAAATATTGTTATAACTTCTATTTCCTTCATCTAAAATGCTTGATATTTCACACATGCATTCCTGTAAGGCTCTACTACCATGCTGTGCCAAATCCACGACCGTCCAACCCCCCGCAGCCACCCAAGGTTCAAGGTCAAATACTTAGTCCGTAAACTTAACATCAGAGAAATATTGTTATAACTTCTATTTCCTTCATCTAAAATGCTTAATATTTCACACATGCATTCCTGTAAGGCTCTACTACCATGCTGTGCCAAATCCACGACCGTCCAACCCCCGCAGATCCCAAGGTCAAGGTCAAATACTTAGTCTCTTTACAAAACTTAACATCAGAGAAATATTGTTCTTGTTCTAACTTCTATTTCCTTCATCTAAAATGCTTAATATTTCACACATGCATTCCTGTAAGGCTCTACTACCATGCTGTGCCAAATCCACGACCGTCCAACCCCCGCTGATCCCAATGTCAAGGTCAAATACTTAGTCTCTTTACAAAACTTAACATCAGAGAAATAAGTTATAACTTCTATTTCCTTCATTGAAAAGTCTTATTATTTCACTTGTGCATTCCTCTAAGGTTGTACTATCATGCTGTGACAAATCTACGACTGTCCAACCCCCGCTGATCCCAAGGTCACATACTTAGTCTCTTTACAAAACTTAACATCAGAGAAATATGTTATAACTTCTATTTCTTTCATTGAAAATTCTTAATATTTCATATGCAGTGTCAAATCCCCGCTGATCTCGATGTCAATGTTACATACTTACCTTATAACCTCGAATTAGCGCCCCCCCCCCCCCCCCCATCCTAATAAACGCCCCCCTCCAAGTTAAAAAAAAAAATACAAAAAAATACCAAGGACCGCCAATTTCAAGCACAAATAATCCGTAAATCCTTATCGGTGTTTGAAATTGGCGGTCCTTGTTAAGTTATTTTTTTTTTATTTTTTTTTTTTAGTGGCTAATAAACGCCCCCCTTTTGTAAAATGTAACGCCCCTGGGGGCGTTAATTCGAGGTTATACGGTAGTCTCTTTACAAAAATTAACATCAGAGAAATCGGTTATAACTTCTATTTCCTTGCTCGGATCTGCTTCACATTTCACACACTCATTGTTCCAATGGACCTCTACCACCCTGTGACAAATTCACGTTCATGCCGCTCCCGCTAATCCCAGAGTCAAGGTCACAAGCCCACACACTTGGAAATTTTTACATATTTTAGGGGTACCTGGGCCCGTAAGCCTCGCTTACTGGCCAATCTAGTTTTTTAAACCTATTGGGCTTCATCCATATATTCATTCTGTGTCCCACTCATGCGGCCACTGTGCCACAAGGTCGAGGCCAAATGACTTAGAAGTTTGCGTTATTATAAAATCTCCACAACACTTACAATGTACTCCGATTTACTTCCAACATCCAATACTTCTTATTCATCATCCATATTTTCTTTATATAGCCTGCCCATGTAGTCCACATGCCCAAGGTCAAGGTCAAATGACTTTGAAATTTGTGTTAAAGTTTTTACATACCTATTATCTTCTCAATACTTACTCCGATTTACTTCAAATTTCCAAAAAATCTTTATTATCATCCATATTTTCATTCTATAGCCCACCCATGCGGACCACATGCCCAAGATCAAGGTCAAATTTGTGCTAAAGCTTTTACATACCTTATATCTCCACAACCCTTTCAAAATAAATACACTCCGAGACCATCAAATGCCTCGTCGGGCTCAACATGCGTGCCGCGGCCATCTGGTAATGAACTAATGCACAAGTGATTTTGTCTTTCCGCTAAACAAACGAGTGAGTGTAGCACAACTTTTAATTAGCTGAAGCATCCAATCACGAGCACATTACTTCACGTTGATCGGCTCACCTGATTAAAAACACATTTTTATACCCCCGGCATACGAAGTATGTCGAGTGGTATATAGTTTTCGTAATTCCGTTTGTCCGTCTGCGTTAAAGTTTTTGAGTACCCATTATCTCTAACGGTAAGTCGGATTGACCTCAAACTACATAGATTGTCTTGTCATCATCCATATTTTCATTCCATTCCATACCACACGCATGCGGCCTTCATGTTCAAGGTCAAGTTACTTAGAAATTTGCATTAAAGTTTTCGGGTACCCATTATCTCTGCAACGGTAAGTCATATGGACTTCAAACTTCATATACATCTTTATCATCATCCATGTTTTCATTCCATACCACACACATCAGGGCTGTACAAATTGGAACGCCCGACGACCGGGAAAATTCGGTTTTAATCTCGGGCAAGTGCCTCTATGCTGGAATTTAGTCCCGGGCAAGTCACTATTTTCTGGTAGAACGTCCCGCCACAAGCCCGTTTTTTGGAACAGGACAGTCATAAACTTAATCCCAAAGCTGACCACTTTATCGATCGATAACGCCGCGGGTGTCCTGGCGAATCGCATCCCAATCTACAGCAACCCTGATTATATTAATTTAATCAAATTTGTAAGTAATTAGCGAATTAGCGAAAATATTCTGCGGCGATCAATGGTTGATTTATTTTATGTATGTTAACGTTTTCGTCTCACTGCGCACTTTTTCAAAATTACTTGCCCTGAAAATTATATTTTCCAGGACAAGTCAGGGCAAGTCACTTTTTTCAAGTCACTTGTCCGGGACAAGTGGCTAAAAAATCAATTTGTACAGCCCTGCACATGCGGCGTTCATGTCCTGGTGGTCAAATTACTTACAAATTTGCATCCGTAAGATTTGCGTTAACTTTTCTCGTACCCATTATCTCTGCAACGGTAAGTCGGATTGACTTCAAACTCCATATCTGCACCCATGAGGCCTTCATGTCCAAGCTGAAATTAATTAGAAATATTTGCGTTTACGTTTTTATTTGTCTGTCCAGGCGGCAGCCTATCATGAGCACCTGCTCACTTTCTCTAGTCTTTCATTTTACACGTTATTTTCTCAAATCAAAGAATCAAGTGTAAAACAATATGGGTGGTAATGATGCATCCAATCAGCCAACCAATCAATTAGTCTATCAACCAATCAAACAGCCAAACCATTCAATCAACCAACCACTCAACTGACCAACCAACCCACAAAACCGATCAACTAACCCAACATGCCAACCTATCAACCAACCACTTAACTGACCGATCAACCCACCAAATCAATCAACTAACCAATCAAACGACCGGCTGACCCACTAACCAATCAGTCAACCAACCAATTTTACTACAAACCCACCATAAAATCAACCAATCAATTAATCAGGAGGATGAACCACCTGACAGACAACCCATTGAACAAGTTCTGCAAGATCTTCCTCAGGCGATGAGAAGCTCGGACGAGAATCCCCAAAAATCCGGCGATATTAATATTGCTGCTCAATCAGGTAACAATTCCAACTTCAAATGATTTACACGATTCTGAGCATTTTCATTGGTCGCAAATGGCCACAACCGGGCATATGGCTACAGTTTATACGTGAATAAACCCCATCGAAATTTCAAATGCGAAAAACATGAAACGCAACTTCCGGGTCATCATCGGCATTAGAATCACCCCCACTAATTCTTTATCAGGCAACGAGCTTCGTATTGGCCGAATACATACTGATTGATAACATATTGCTATATCAGGCATTCACCTGATACCAGTATCCAGGTTACAACAAATTGAAAACTGACGTTTCATTGGTCGAACGGCGTCACATGACGTTACCGAATAACGTCAGTAGAGTGACCTCACGGAAACAAGTCCACGTTGTTTTCAATGAAAACAATGTCATAATTGCTCATTCTGTAGCCAAAAATGTTACCTGATAAATATAATAATCATGCTAGTGTCTTTTTATATCAAGTTTATCAGGCTCCGCTCGGAAACGGTAGGAATTCCTTGGCAAGCCTCGGAATTCCTACGCGTTTCCTAGCCTCTCTGGTTATCTTTCCTTAACTTGATCTGGAACTTTACACCGGATATTCAATACCAAATATGAGTGGATTGGCAAGTTGCTATTTTGCCATAGTGTAAAAGTTTTTAGCACACCGCTCATATACCTTTAACTTTAATATGTAATACCTAATTTGCGCATCCGTTTTACATTTTTTATTGCGCCCTGGTGTTTATATTAGGATCAATACGGTATGCACGTTTCTGCACTCTGTTTTAGAACTGCTGAAGAAAATGGACACAAACGAGCTCAGTTGGACAAATGTCTATGTCAGTCAAATGAAAAGTAAGTCTGAAAATGAGCCTTATTTTTATTTCTTGAAATCTGTTCAAATATTGATTTTATTACGAAAAATTGATTTCTCTATGGGAATTTAACATGGGGGGAAAAAAGAGATGGAGAAGCTGACGGAGCAGTCAAAAAACGAAAACATTTGGAAATTGCTTCCGAAACCTGTCTAGATAGCTTGGAAATGATTTAACTAAGAAAACAAAAGTTAAATTTTGAAAATCGGTCCACTATTTCTGAAATTAGAAAAATTTCTCCATGTTAAATCCCCATAGACTTGGGGAATTGTATCTTCGTAGTAATATCAATATTGGACCAAATTTCATGAAATAAAAAGAAGGCTCATTCTTAACAATATTTTTTTTGAATTGTTTATATAGCCGTAAAATTTGGGCAGCTGTCGTGAAACAGACAGTAGTTTGACAAATGACGAGATCACATAATTAAGACGTAAGCCTGAAATTTGTGGATACATTAAAGTTCTGCTATTAATCGTTAGAGCGCGGGAAACGAAAAGTGTCGTCTGCTGTTGTTTAATATTTTGTCTTTATTCACAATAAAACATGGTTTTGCAGCACTTAGAATCATATCCATTGGAAATGATTCTCAAGCATTGTCAAAACATGTTTTTAAAAAGAAAAATGGAATATAAAAAGTAAACAGCAGACGACAAAAATGAATTCAGAATTTTAAGGGTTAAGTCCGCTTGTGGGTCTGAAGAAAATTCTTATTAGTGAGTCGGTGTTCTTACCGGAACTTAGTAGAGACCAAATCCGTAAGTCTTTGCATGCTGTGAAACTTGTGGGCTACATAGTAAATTGCCAAGGGAGGAGGAGATGCACAGATATAAGCCAACTTCCAAGTCATTGCTCAAAGCGAAAGAAAAACTAAAGCCACTCTCTGAGGCTAGTGCCATGCCAATAAGTATATACAGAGCTCCAGATAAGTTTTGTATATGAAGAGTATTATACCCCCATATTTGAAATTCAATATGTATTTTACTTTTACAAATGTATTATTGATTTTCTTCATTATTAAATAGGGAACAAATGATAAGAAATTAAACAAATTTAAAAATTCACTCATTTGAGCTGCAAAAAGCAAACAGTGTTTTGCAGCTCAACTAAGTAAATTTTCAACTGTATTACAGTATTGTCACTACTCAATTTGAAAATCAATGCGTATTTTCGCATTGCAGTGAGTATTTTGTTTTCCCACTTTGGATAATCAATGTGTATTCTGCAAAAATAAGTGCGTAAAATACGCCAATATGCATCTTATCTAGAGCTCTGAGTATATATACTGTATTTCCTTTAAGTATTTGGACAACCATTTATTTGGGGAAACATATAAAAGTATATGGTTTCCAAACAGCAGTGAGCGTGCCATTATTTGGGGTTAGTATGGCAGTAGTGGTCTAATCACAATAACAATGTATTTGGATATAATTTGAACGGGTTTCCCAAAGCAAATTATGTCCAAATATTTAGGGTTAATACGATAAGTGTTTGCGATTATGGTGCTTCGTTTTGCGTACACCTCGCGTCTGAACACCCAAAGTCAAGGTCACTGAGGACCTATGTTCATATTACATGTATGATCAAGGCTGCAACGAGGGGTTTAGCTAAGTGATAATCAGCCATTTGTACACTAGTGCAGATATATTATGATTTTTAATTCACTGTGTTGAAGGTACATGCCCACTCAGTAGGCACACAAATTTGTGGATACAGTAAAGTTTAGTTATTAATTCTTAGAGTGCGGGAAACGAAAAGTGTCGTCTGCTTTTTAATATGTTGTCTTTAATCACAATAAAACATGGTTTGGCAGCACTTTAGAATAAAAAATTACAAGTGCCCGCTATATAGATATAATCATTTAGTAATACACATAGTCACATACACTCAACCTTTCTTCAGTTACGTCAATTTAATGATTTGCTCGAGCTCCCCGATATCCACACTATGAGGTACATGTACAGGTAAAACCACCGGACTGCATACAGGGCTTGTACCCGTGGGTGGCAGGTGGGAGCACGCGATGGGTAATTTAACGATCGGGGTTCATCCTTACCAACTGGAGACCTGGTTTGGTCCTCACATACGGCTTTGGCATTTTGTATGTGACAGTTGAATCTGGTTATACCCCTTATGTGAGTATTACGATATTCGTAATCCTATTTTATGGGAAGGGGCCAAGTGACTTGGTGTGGTATGGACCTGGCACCAGGTCAGGTTATTCTAATTTCAGGGCTGAATATATTTGTTCTCCATGTAAATATTCCGTTCTGATTTTGGGATTTTCCCCCAAATGCAGCAGGTTAAAATGGGATCGACCTTAGCTGTTGCTAGGCCATTAAGCACTAATAAACATACAAACAAACAAACAGGGCTTGTACCCAAACGAAAGAAAAACATCAAACGTTGAGGAAAAGTTGTAAAAGGAAATGCCGACATTAAATGAAAATCAGCGATTTCGAGCGATTGGAATGTTGGAATCTGGTTGACGTCGCCGCTCAATTTAGGCCATGGGCCAAATATGGAAACCCTCCCCCCCCTGTGGTACATAAGCAGACATATTTTTCTGATAACTATAATCAATTACGAGTGTAATGCAACTTGTCTGCGCTCTGTAACCCGCTGGATGAGTGTATGGCACCATTTTGAAGCATACCACCCAGCAACTTTTTGCCATATTAAAAAATCACACTTTTTGTAAAAATGTGACAAAATTATATTGTTAAACACGGAAACTGCTGTTGTTTTGCAGGTTTTGAGAGATGTTTATAGCAATACTTTGCATTTAAGTAGAATTTAGGACCGTCCGGTCCTTTTAAGCAAATATTTTGCATATTTAATTACCCCACCCACTCCATTTCGATGGTAACACATGTATTGCCACACATCTCTTCCCATACGGTATATATAAATTGTAACTATGGAAAATATACATGCATGTGCTCATGAAACATGTGCAAACTATAGTTCCTGTTTTTCTTATGCTTACTGCACATGATACTAAGTTAACCACAACTGAATTTGAAAACCGTTACCCCACCCCACCCACTAAATCTACAATGTACATTTTACACATATTGAGTTTCATTAGCTGTCTCCACTTACATTTACTTTTAACTGGTACATATGAATAGTCAACTACTTCAACATGACACTGGCGTCATTGCATACACAAAAATATCGTGAGTTGTCCTGATGAAAGTGCATGGAGTGAAGTATGCATAGCAGCAAGTGTGAAGAAAAAAGGGAATTTCCCCACATTATCGGGCAAGAAATGATTCGATATTTACAACAAGATCAATGCTATATTGTGAAATAGAACATGTTAAATGTGAGCATCGATATAATGCACAACAACAGTTATAGACATGCGTATACTGATTTGCGTATGCTTATACAACAAGGTAACTAATTTTCAATCAAGGTTTGAAGCATCGCGCCTGTGGCGGGGACAATCCCCACAACATCAGGTAAGAAACTATTCATTATTTGCATCGTCACATCAAATAGGTTCATGAAATCATTAACATATACATAGCATCACATATATATAGACATACATACATACATACATTTACAATGTGTCCAGGGCTTTCATTGTTCTTGATTTGTGCATGATTATACAAGGTAATCAATTTTGAATCAAAGTTTGAAGCATCGCGCCTATGGCGGTGACAATCCCCACAACATCAGGTAAGAAACTATTCATTATTTGCATCGTCACATCAAATATGGTTCATGAAATCATTAACATATACATAGCATCCACTATATATAGACATACATACATACATACATTATTTACATAATGTGTCCAGGGCTTTCATTCTTCTTGATTTGTGCATGATTATACAAGGTAATCAATTTTGAATCAAAGTTTGAAGCATCGCGCCTATGGCGGTGACAATCCCCACAACATCAGGTAAGAAACTATTCATTATTTGCATCGTCACATCAAATATGGTTCATGAAATCATTAACATATACAGACATCAGACACATACATACATACATATATACATATATACACACACACACACACACACACACACACACACACACACACACACACACACACACACACGCGCGCACACACACACACACACACACATACACACATACATACATGATTATACAACAAGGTAATTAATTTTCACTCAGGATTGAAAGCCTCGATACCAGGTAAGACATATTTCGATATTTACAATAACAGATGAAATAAAATATGGTACACAATATCATTCATATCAGCATATTCATATCAGCATATATAGACATACATACAGTTACATAATGTGTCCGGTGCATTCGTTGTTCTTGATTCACGTATGGTTGGTTACAATAAAGTAATTCATTTTCAATCAGGTTCGGAAGCATCGCACCTGTGGCGGAGTCAATACCCATGGCATCAGGTACGAAACTCTTCGATATTTTCTGACATCAACAGCGCTCAGGTTATTATCCTAACATGCTGTACAAATCGTAGATACATATCTAGTGGATCCGGCTTAAGAGAAGCAACCTTAGTCATATGCTTCATCCGCATCAAACATGCTATCTAGTAAACTGTCAGGCTCATGGGCATTTGTTTCATCAACATCCACCGTATCCACTTCTTCCTCTTCTTCTACCAGTAGATCTATCATTTCAGTTGGCAGGTAATCCCCCTCTGTCCATTTGCACTCTAGTGTTCCGTTTATGACCTCCCACCCACGGCCATTTGGTGGCGGTATGCATGCATTCGATTGGTCAGAGCTGCACCAAATGAGGGTTTGGTGATTAGCTCTCATTATACATTCTCAACGATGACCTGCATGGTGGCAGAATGCTAAGATCAGCGCCATTGTAACTTGACAGCAGCTCTCCTGACTTGGGACTGAACTTTTGCAGGAATAGCTCCATGCGCAGTTTGTTTATGTCTGTAATACTAGTACTAGTACTCCTGTACATCAGACACACAAAGTGTTCAAGGTCTTCGAAGAGTTGTGGTTCTACAGAAGGGGACAAACTCAACTGCATGAATGTATCAGTGAATTCTGGGTGCTTCTGAAGTAGTTTTAGCGGTGTCACCTTTCCACGACGAACGAGAGCACTCGTGCTGTCACAGCCGATGAATGCATGAAGTGCTGGCAATGCCAAACACAGCTGCGTACCAACCTCAGCAATGATACCGTATATGTCAAGCAGTCGTCATTTGTTGCCGACACCGGTGTCAAACAGCACACGCTGTTTCACCAGCTGTGTAAACCTGAGTAACAGTACAAACACGTCGGTATCTGGAGATCTGACAACAATTGTGTTGTTCTCCGATAAATGCGATGCATGGTGCAAACAATGCAATACCAGTCGTGTGTCTGCTTACTCTTGTGACGAATTCAGATTCTATTTCGTCAGTGTGTGTTGATATGCCATACATACTAGTAATTTGACGCATTTGGTTTCACACACAAACACAATTGTTCTTCCCTTCACCTTGTGTGTGTATTTATCTTGCATCCATTCATTAAGTAGGAGTTTTCACAATTGTGTCTTGTTGACATCGTTCGAGAGGAACTGCTTCCAGTCACGTGGAACATTTTGTCAGCGGTCCCTTGATCAAGTAGGTATTTGTGGTACCTCTTCGTTGTCGTTCATTGGTTTTAATTGACAGAGGATGGTACGTGTTTGTTACAAAATCCACGCGTTCTGCTTTCGGCATTTGGTGATATAGACTCTCCGCCAGATCTGCAAATGTGTTGGGCAAAGCAGTTTGCATATGTAGAATTGCATTTCCGTCAATGATGTAGCTCACCTGTTCTAGCGGAGGCATGTAAACCATATGCGTCTGCCTTCCAGTTGGTGCATCAATTTCGCTTTGTCAGTCCTTGCCGGTGATCCATCAGTCTGTTGCAAGCGACCATGGAACTGGACCTAACGGGTAACTGAAGACCTTAGCCATGTTCCTGAGTGCAATGGAAACGAGCTGTCCGAATACATTCCGTTCTGCTATTATTCCTTTGACATTCGCTGTGGACTCGTAAGTGTCACCGATTTTGCAAGCGTTGCAAATGTCGAGTTTTTGTTGCTTTATTGGCGCATGGAAGCTGGCAGATCTTTCTATCTACACAGACTTCAGTCTGCACCTGGCAGCTAATTTGTGACGTTGACTGACAAAATGTACCGAAATACATTTCAGACCAGCGTAACGCCAGATGTGACAGTATGATAATGGCACATGCTGTTCGCTATTCAATCTATATTATGAAGTGTCATTTCTATTGAATATCTTAGATCCAGAACAGACTGCATTTCAATACATGTGTAAGTCAAGACATCCATAGGTCGCATATGTCATAAGATTAGGCCATGGGCCAAATATGGAAAACTTACCCCTGCGTTAAACACACATTATATTACGCAATTGTCATGTATATTGATATCCATCACATGGCATTAATTTGCGGTGTAAAAAGTGGTTCAAATGCCACTTATCATCAGTTAACATGGAAAATTGTTAACATAGACAATTGTTGAAAAAACACCCTTTTTGGCGGCCATTTTGAAAATTTCCACCATTTATATCATGCTGTTAAGTCAATATGTATTACATAATTGATATGCATATTGATATGCATTACAAGGTATAAGTTACAATGTTAATAGCGGTTCCAATAACACTTAACAGCAGTTACAGTGCAAACTTTTCGCAAAAACACATTTTAGCGGCCATTTTGAAAATGGCGGCCATTTGGTAAAAGAAATTGATTTTGAATGTATCACACACTGTTTTATATTCAATTAGGGAGTAGATAAGAACGATTTAGAAAATTTAAATCGGTCCTTAATATCGGTTAACAGGCGATAAAGCTAGTCCTGTAAACCAAAACAATTGTTTTTGACGGCCATCTTGGAAAATAGCCGCCATTTGTTCATCCAGCGGCTTTTTAATGGCAGACCTTCTGGAATGACAGACAATTGACTACTGAATTTGAAAATCATAGTGGCGTTATGTACCACAGGGGGGGGGGGGAGGGGGTGTTATTGGTGGCCTAAGGACTAATTTGGAGTGTAACGGATTATAATAACGCGTCTGGCAGGACGATACAAAACACGTGGATCAGTTGACGATCGCCCCCGTTCAGACAGGCTACGCGTCACTACAAGTGCTCAGAACCGTCACATTAGGACATCCCACTTATGTAACCGCTTTCTATTCGCTCCATCAACTGCTGCTGTTACACCTGGTCGAACCAACAACCGGATTAGTGCGAAAACTGTCCGGCGAAGACTCGCTCAGCACGGTATTAAACCCGGACATCCGTACAAAGGATCGAAACTTACACCACGTTATTGACATGATAGGGCACAATGGGCACGTCAACACATGCGATGGAGTAAGAATCAATGGAATAACGTGTTATTCAGTGACGAATCCAGATTTATTTTGGAACATACAGACGGACGTGACTGGGTCTACAGTAGACGCGGAGAACGCTTCCCTGACGCGTACGTACGTCAAGTGGACCGGTATGGAGGCGACACCGTCATGGCATGAATTCTGTGTGACTGCATGGTGACCCCTACGTGATTCGCAACGGTCTGACGTCAGCATCTGGTGGTTAACTGGACATTTTGTTAGTGAAATTAGCGTAATACATTTGAATTTCGTGTTATATTTGAGAATAAAGTAAAATGTAATGCTTACAATACATTTATTCACAATCATATGTATGTATCGTTTCTTTTGTGACTATAAAGTATGATCATTGCACATCAAAAAATAAATACAGAGAATAAATAGTAATGTCCATTAACATTTTAAGGAGAAAAGGAAGAACTGCGGAAGGCGACAACCGAGCTTTGTAGGATGAGAGGCAAGATCAAACAATATAGAGGTAAGTCTGAACTTTAAGAATGAGCCTTCTTTTTATTTCGTGAAATTTGTTCAAATTTTGATTTTATTACGAAAAATGTATTTCTCTATGGGAATTTAACATGGGGAAAAAGGAGGTGGAGTAGCTGACGGATCAGTCAATAAACGAAAACTATTGGAAATTGCTTCCGAAACCTGGCTTGGAAATGATTTAACGAAGAAAACAAAAGTTAAATTTTGAAAATCGGTCCACTATTTCTGAGATTAGAAAAATTTCCCCATGTTAAATCCCCATAGACAACTTCACTCTCTGTGAAGTTGTCTATGGGGATATAACATTTACTCTGTTAAGATGTCTATGTGGATTTAACATGCGGAAATTGTATTTTCGTAATAAAATCAATATTGGACCAAATTTCAGAAAATAAAAAGAAGGCTCATTCTTAACAATAATGTTTTTGCATTGTTTATGTAGCCGTCAAATTTGGGCAGCTGTCGTGAAACAGACAGTAGTTTGACAAATGACGAGATCACACAATTAAGACGTAAGCCTGAAATTGTGGATACAGTAAAGTTCTGCTATTAATCCTTAGAGCGCGGGATAACGAAAAGCGTCATCCGCTGTTGTTTAATATTTTGTCTTTATTCACAATAAAACATGGTTTGGCAGCACTTTAAAATCACATCCATTGGAAATGATTCTAAAGCATTGTCAAAACATGTTTTTAGCCAGGTTTTTGTATGCCCCACCACGATAGTGGAGGGGGCATTTAGTGTTACCCTTGTCCGTCCGTCCCGTCCCGTCCATCCCGTCCGTCCCGTCCGTCCGTCACAAAACTTTAACGCTCGGGTAAATGTCTCATAATTTCTTCATCCGTTGACCGATCTGCTTCATATTTCATATACACATTGCTCTAATGGTCCTCTACCGCCCTGTTCGTCCTGCCCCCGCCAAGCCCAGGGTCAAGGTCACATACTTAGTGCTTCAAAAACTTACCGGAATCCCGACTGGAGACCTGGTTTGGCTCTCACATACGTCTTTGGTATTTTGTATGTGACAGTTGAATCTGGTTATACCCCTTATAAGAGTAATCCTACCGGTATTACTTTTAAATATGGGAAGGGGCCAAGTGACTTTGGTGCGGTATGGACCTGGCACCAGGTCAGGTTATTCTAATTTCAGGGCTGAATATGTTGTATCTCGATGTAAATATTCCGTTCTGATTTTGGGATTTTCCCCCCAATGCAGCAGGTTAAAACGGAATCGAACCTGTTTGCCCGGCCTTACATGACCTTAGCTGTTGATAGGCCGTTAAACACCAATAAACAAACAAAACGTACGTACGTACGTACGTACGTACGTCCCGAAACCTTAACGCTCGGGTAAATGGCTAATAATTTCTGTTTCCTTGCTCGGATTTGCTTGACATTTCACAAACGCATTGCTCCAATGGTCTTCTACTGCTCTGTGACAAATCCACATTCGTCCCGCCCCCACTAAGCCCAGGGTCAAGGTCACAGTCTTGGTGCGTTCGAAACCTTAACGCTCGGGTAAATGGCTTATAATTTCTGTTTCCTTGCTCGGATCTGGTTGACATTTTACACACGCATTGCCCCAATGATCCTCTACCGTCATGTGACAAATCCACATTCGTCCCACCCCCGCTAATCCCAGGGTCACGGTCACAGATTTCGTGGATTCAAAACCCTAATGCTCATGTAAATGGCTTATAATTTCTGTTTCCTTGCTTGGATCTGTTTCACATTTCACACACACATTGCTCAAATGGTCCTCTGCCACTCTGTGACAAATCCACATTCGTCCCGCCCCCGCTAAGCCCAGGGTCAAGGTCACAGACTTGGTGCGTTCGAAGCCTTAACGCTCATGTAAATGGCTTCTAATCAAATATGCCTCGTTTTCTTTGGTTGCCAGCGGGGGCATTCGTGTGCCGACAGACCACATTTCTAGTAATTTCTGTTTTCTTTCACGGATCAGCTTCATACTTCATATACGCATTGCTCTAATGGTCCTTTACCGCCTTGTGCCAAATCTACGTTTGTCCTGCCCCCGCCAAGCCCAGGGTCAAGGTCACAGACTTGGTGCTTCAAAAACTTTAACGCTCGGGTAAATATCTTACTATTTCTGTTCCTTTTCACGGATCAGCTTCATACTTCATATACACATTGCTCTAATAATCCTCTACGGCCCTGTGCCAAATCCACGTTCGTCCTGCCCCGCCAAGCCCATGGGTCAAGGTCACATACTTGGTGATTCTAAAACTTTTACGCTCTAGGTAAAAAAAAAATTTACTTGGAATTTGGCCTCATTTCGGGCGGGCGGGGGCGGCGGGCGGGCGGGCGGGCGGGCGGGCGATCGGGCGATCGGGCGGGCGGGCGGGCGGGCGGGCGGGCGGGCGGGCGGGCGGGCGGGCGGGCGGGCGGGCGGGCGGGCGGGCGGGCGGGCGGGCGGGCGGGCGGGCGGGCGGGGCGGCGGGCGGGCGGGCGGGGCGGGCGGGCGGGCGGGCGGGCGGGCGGGCGGGCGGGCGTCGGGCGGGCGGGCGGGCGGGGGTGGGCGGGCGGGCGGGCGGGCGGGCGGGCGGGCGGGCGGGCGGGCGGGCGGGCGGGCGGGCGGGCGGGGCGGGCGGGGGGCGGCGGGCGGGCGGGCGGGCGGGCGGGCGGGCGGGCGGGCGGGCGGGCGGACGGCCGGCGGACGGCTGCGCGGGCGGCCGGACGGCTGGACGAGGCCGGCGGACGGCCGGGCGGCGGCGGCGGGCGGCGTCCACAATCAATGTTAAGTTTTCATGTTTGAGTCCATTTCTTTGTTACTGTACACCTAGGACCACCAAACTTTCACAGCTTCATAATCAAAGGGTGCCCACCACATATCACTATCCAACATGTTACTTTTTTTTTAAATTGACCCATTTTTTTCCGCGCAGTCGACTTGGCCATTTTCAATGTTAACTTTTCGCGTTTACAATGTTAACTTTTCGTGTTTAAGTCAATTTCTTTGGTACTGTACCACCTAGGACCATCAAACTTTCACAGCTTCATAACCAAGGGGTGCCTACCACATACAACTATACAACATGTGACCATTTTTTTTACCTTCACCTATTATTTCTACGTATTTTGACTTAGTCATTTTCAACGTTAGCTTTTTAACGTACGTCTGGTTAAAGTTTTTTGGTTAAAAGTTTTTCGTTATACCATATCTCTGCAACTGCTTCGCCCATTACCTTGAAACTTTACATGGGTGTTTATCATCATCCATGTTTTTATTCTATCTCCCAACCGTGCGCCCCTGTGCCCAAGGTCAAGGTCAAAGTTTTTTCGTGTACTATATCTCTGCAACTGCTTCATCCATTACCTTGATACCTCACATGGGTGTTTATCATCATTGTCGCACCCTCTTGCGGAAAGCGCGATATCGTCGGCATTTTGGCATATGTCCGTACGTCCGTCCGTGTGTCAGGTTAAAGTTTTTTTTTCGTTAAAGTTTTTCCATCTACTATATCTATTTTTTTAGTGTCCATGCCTCGTCCTAAGGCACAACATGCAGGCCATGGCCATCTAGTCTACAAAAAGTGGGTATAATTATGTTATCCAAGTATCTATGCTTGGAAAAAACCTGACCTTCGTGGCTTTGCCTCGTTTCTTGTTTTAACTTGACCCATTTTTTCCGCGCAGTCGACTTAGCCATTTTCAATGTTAACTTTTCGCGTTTACATTGTTAAGTTTTCGTGTTTAAGTCCATTTCTTTGGTACTGTATCACATAGGACTAACAAACTTTCACAGCTTCATAACCAAGGGGTGCCCACCACATATCATTATCCAACATGTTACCTTTTTTTGAACTTGACCCATTTTTTCAGCGCAGTCGACTTAGCCAGTTTCAATGTTAACTTTTCGTGTTTACAATGTTAAGTTTTCGTGTTTAAGTCAATTTCTTTGGTACTGTACCACCTAGGACCATCAAACTTTCACAGCTTCATAACCAAGGGGTGCCCACCACATACAACTATCCAACATGTGACCATTTTTTTTACCTTGACCTATTATTTCTACGTAATTGACTTTTTTGTTAAATTTTTTTTTTTTTTTTTTTTGTTTTTTCGTGTACTATATCTCTGCAACTGCTTCACCCATTACCTTGATACTTCACATGGGTGTTTATCATCAATGTCGCGCCCACTTACGGAAAGCGCAATATAGTCGGCATTTTGGCATACGTCCGTCCGTCCGTCCGTACGTCCATACCTGTGTCCGGTTAAAGTTTTTTGGTTAAAGTTTTTCCATGTACTATATCTCTTTTTTTTTGTGTCCATGCCTCGCCCCAAGGCGCGACATGCAGGCCACGGCCATCTAGTCTACAAAAAGTGGGTATAATTATGTTATACAAGTGTTTATGCTTGGAAAAGACCTGGTCTTCGTGGCTTTGCCTCGTTTCTTGTTTATAATAAAAATGGAATAGAAAAAATGAACAGCAGATGACAAAAATGAATTCAGCATTGTATTGGTTAAGACCGCTTGTGGGTCTGAAGAAAGGTTGTCTTATTAGTGAGTCGGTCTTATTACCGGAACTGAGTAGAGACCAAATCCTTAAGTCATTGCATGCTGGAAACTTGTGGGCTATGCGCTACATAGTAAATTGCCAAGGGAGGAGGAGATGCACAGTTATAAGCCATTTACTAAGTACATTTTCAACTTTATTACAGTATTTTCACTACTCAATTTGAATATCAATGCGTATTTTCGCATTGCAGTGAGTATTTTGTTCTCCCACTTTGGATAATTAATGCGTCCTGCCCCCGCCAAGCCCAGGGTCAAGGTCACATACTTGGTGCTGCAAAAACTTTAACGCTCAGGTAAAAGAAAATTTTGTCTTCTAATTTGGCCTCATTTATTATCAAAGCGATATGTGGGATATCCGTGTTCTATGAACACATTTTCTAGTTTATTAAACTTCACACATGCATAGAAGACAACCCAAAGGTGTGTTGCACGTAAGAATGACAACTCTTGCGTCGTTAATTTCTTAGTTATCTCCCTTTGTTGTTTCGTGGACTGATTTCGTGTCCGGAGCATAACTCGAACACACCGTTTGGAATATTTTCATGAAACTTTACACATGCATAGACCACGACCCTAAAGGTGTGTCACGCTTGCATCACTAATTTTTTAGTTATCTCCCTTTGTTTTTCCGTCACTGATTTTGTCTCCAGAGCATAACTCGAACACCCTTTTTTCAAACTACTTGTGTATCTGGGGAGGGGGATACACATGCGCTTGTCGACAAGCGTCCATTTCTAGTTTATACTAGAGAAAACGTGTTGATGGGAATGGGTTTGCACCAGCACAGTACATTTGCCTCTTGATGATGATTGAGAAAATATGCAACTTTCAGTCTCTAGTCCGCAAGTGATCAGTTTTTGTGGAGATAACATATTTCAGTACTTTCAGTAATTTGATTAATACACTGTGTTAAAGGTACATGCCCACTCAGTAGGCACAAACTGTTCTTTATCGGAATTAAATAAGTGTATAATTGTGTCATTACTCCACCAGTGCCCACTATATAGATATAATCATTTAATAATATATATTTTACTGATAGTGACTCGCAGTGCTATCAGGCTATTTTCATATGCAAATGAGGCATGATATTTGTTTATTATTTATACTAATTTAATGTGTCATTAGAAAAAAATATATTTTCAACAGATTATAAAGTATGATCATTGCACATCAAAAAATAAATGCAGAAAATAAATAATAATTTCCATTAACATTTTAAGGAAACACGGTTATCGGCAAACCTCGGAATTCCTATGCTTTTCATAGCCTCTCTGATTATCATTTCACTAATTTTATCTGGATCTTTACACGGGATATTCAATACCAAATATGAGTGGATTGGCAAGTTACTATTTTGCCATAGTGTAAGCGTTTTTAGCACACCACTTAAATTTGATATGCAATACCTAATGTGCGCATCCGTTTTACGTTTTTTATCGTGCACTGGTGCTTGTATTAGGATCAATACGGTATGCAAGTTTCTGCAATCTGTTTTAGAACTGCGTGAGAAATTGGTGAAAAACGAGCCTATTTGGACACTTAACGCGATCAAACAAGTTAAAAGTAAGTCTGCAATTTAAGAATGAGCCTTCTTTTTATTTCGTGAAATTTGTTCAAATATTGATTTTATTACGAAAAATTGATTTCTCTATGGAAATTGCTTCCGAAACCTGGCTAGGTAGCTTGGAAACGATTTAACTAAGAAAACAAAAGCTAAATTTTGAAAATCGGTCCACTATTTCTGAAATTAGAAAAATCTCCCCATGTTAAATCCCCAAGACTGTGAAGATGTCTATGGGGATTTAACATGGGGAAATTGTATTTTCTGTAAAATAAATAAAATCAATATTGGACCAAATTTCACGAAATAAAAAGAAGGCTCATTCTTAAATATGAGTGGATTGGCAAGTTGCTATTTTGCCATAGTGTAAATGTTTTTAGCACACCGCTCATATACCTTTAACTTTAATATGTAATACCTAATTTGCGCATCCGTTTTACATTTTTTATTGCGCCCTGGTGCTTATATTAGGATCAATACGGTATGCACGTTTCTGCACTCTGTTTTATAACTGCTGAAGAAAATGGACACAAACGAGCTCAGTTGGACAAATGACTATGTCAGTCAAATGAAAAGTAAGTCTGAAATTTAAAAATGAGCCTTATTTTTATTTCGTGAAATCTGTTCAAATATTGATTTTATTACGAAAAATTGATTTCTCTATGGGAATTTAACATGGGGGGAAAAAGAGATGGAGAAGCTGACGGAGCAGTCAAAAAACGAAAACATTTGTAAATTGCTTCCGAAACCTGTCTAGATAGCTTGGAAATGATTTAACTAAGAAAACAAAAGTTAAATTTTTAAAATCGGTCCACTATTTCTGAAATTAGAAAAATTTCTCCATGTTAAATCCCCATAGACTTGGGAATTGTATTTTCGTAGTAATATCAATATTGGACCAAATTTCATGAAATAAGAAGAAGGCTCATTCTTAACAATAATGTTTTTTCATTGTTTATATAGCCGTAAAATTTGGGCAGCTGTCGTGAAACAGTCAGTAGTTTGACAAATGACGAGATCTCACAATTAAGGCGTAAGCCTGAAATTTGTGGATACAGTAAAGTTCTGCTATTAATCCTTAGAGCGCGGGAAACGAAAAGTGTCATCTGCTGTTGTTTAATATTTTATCTTTATTCACAATAAAGCATGGTTTGGCTGCACTTGAGAATCATATCCATTGGACATGATTCTAAAGCTTTGTTTTTTTTAAAAAAGGAAAATGGAATATGAAAAATGAACAGCAGACGACAAAAATGAATTGAGCATTGTAAGGGTTAAGATGACTTGTGGGTCTGAAGAAAAGTTGTCTTATTAGTGAGTCGGTCTTATTACCGGTGTAACGGGAAATTTCCCTCCCCCCCTGGAAATCTTCCCCCCCCCCTCCGGGGGGGGGGGGAAGATTTCCAGGCTTAAGCCTGGGAAAATATTCCCCCCGCCTGGAAATCTCTCCCCCCCCCCCCATCACCACCTTCACAGACACTGTCCACAAAACTTTTAATGTATTTTCATATACATTGTTGATATTGTGCTCAGGAACATACAAAATGCACTTGCTAGAACCAGTCTGTTGGTAACAGAGGACGTAATATCCCTACATGTATACCCAACTAACATAGTCATAATGTATGTCTGCTTGTGGAGAAGTATGTGAATAGGCGAGGCAGTATTTTCTATAAAAGAGCTCTCCAATTTAGTATAATATCTATACATAGACAATATAATGGTGGTGGGGTGGTAGAGATTCTATTTACCGGTATATGCAATAATTCCCCATTACCGTACCATAACTATTATGTATATTATGTATGTTGGCTGGTAGAGAGTTCTCTAGGCTAAATCTCTATCATAGCTGCATATGATTGGTATAAATGTATAGCACATGTGGGGTGGTCTAGTAAAATAAAAACAGTATATCTGTGTAGAACAGCAAGCATGTGGCATGTATTGGTGGGGGGGGGGGAGATTTTCCTAGGAAATATTCCCCCCCCCCCCCCCGCCACCATCTACCATATGCATAGTGGATATGGACGTCTCTTTGTAGACAAGAACAGCCCACGATTGGGGGAGTATTTCTGAAAAAATGAAATAATGTATGTTGGTGTAGAACAGATAGCATATGACATGTATTGGTGGGGGGGGGGGGGTGGAGATTTTCCTATGAAATATTCCCCCCCACCACCATCTACCCTATGTATAGTGGATGTGATTGTCTCTTTGTAGACAAGAATAGCCCACGATTGGGGGAGTATTTCTGAAGAAACAAAATAATGTATGTTGGTGTAGAACAGACAGCATGTGCCATGTATTGGTGGGGGGGGGGATTTTCCTAGGAAATATCCACCCCCCACCATCTACCATATGCAAAATGGATGTGAATGTCTCTTTGTAGAGAAGGAGAAGAATAGCATGTGATTGGGGGAGTATTTCCTAGGAAATATTCCCCCCGCCACCATCTACAGTAGAGCTTTTCTGCAGGTCAACTATACGTACTATACCAGTACTATACGTATACTATACCAATACGATATGTTTTCGATACGATATGCATATAGTATAAACGTACGGTATGTTTGTATCGTACATACCAACCAATATCGTATAGATATACCATTCAAATCGTACGTTTATACGATTTGTATATATGTGTATAATTCTGGTACGTTTGTATCGTACAAACATACCAGATTATGGTATATTCATACCAAATCCGTACGGATATATCGTATATACGAACGGATAACGTATGTTTGTATAATATTCGTATAGTACGTTTGTACTATACGATGATACGGTACAAACATACCAATAGTATATGATCATACGATATGCTCATTAAATATACCAATATTATACGATTACGAAATGTATACGATATTAGTATATACAAATAGGTAAGGAGCAGAAAAGCGCTACTGTACCATATGCATAGTGGATATGGACGTCTCTTTGTAGACAAGAATAGCCCACGATTGGGGGAGTATTTCTGATGAAACAAAATAATGTATGTTGGTGTAGAACAGACAGCATGTGCCTTGTATTGGTATTGGTGGGGGGGGGGGGAGATTTTCCTAGGAAATATCGCCCCCCCCCCCCCCCCCCCCCCCCCCCCCCCCCCCCCCCCCCCCCCCCCCCCCCCCCCCCCCCCTCGCCCCCCCCCCCCCCCCCCCCCCCCCCCCCCCCCCCCCCCCCTCCCCCCCCCCCCCCCCCCCTGCCATCTACCATATGCAAAGTTGATGTGATTGTCTCTTTGTACAGAAGAATAGCAGGTGATTGCGGGAGTATTTCTGATGAAATGTATGTTGGTGTAGAACAGATAGCATGTGGCATGTATTGAGGGAGGTGGGGGGGATTTTCCTAGGAAATATTCACCCCCCGCCACCATCTACAATATGCATAGTGGACGTGTACATCTCTTTGTAGACGAGAATAGCCCACGATTGGGGGAGTATTTCTGATGAAACAAAATAATGTATGTTGGTGTAGAACAGACAGCATGTGCCATGTATTGGTGGGGGGGGGGAGATTTTCCTTGGAAATATCCCCCCCCCCCCATCATCTACCATATGCAAAGTGGATGTGATTGTCTCTTTGTAGCGAAGAATAGCAGGTGATTGCAGGAGTATTTCTGATGAAATGTATGTTGGTGTAGAACAGATAGCATTTGGCATGTATTGAGGGAGGGGGGGGGGGAGATTCCTAGGAAATATTCCCCCCCCCCCACCATGTACCATATGCATAGCGGATGTGGATGTCTCTTTGTAGACAAGAATAACCCTCGATTGGGGGAGTATTTCTGATGAAATAATGTATCTTGGTGTAGAACAGATAGCATTTGTCATGTATTTATTTGGGGGGGGGGGGGGGGAGATTTTCCTAGGAAATATCCCCCCGCCACCATCTACCATATGCATAGCTTTGTAGACAAAAATAGCGCATGATTGGGGGAGTATTTCTCATGAAACAAAATAGTGTATGTTGGTGTAGAACAGACAGCATGTGGCATGAATTGGTGAGGAGGGGGGGGGGGGAGATTTTCCTAGGAAATATTCCCTCCCCCCCCCCACCATGTACCATATGCAAAGTGGATGTGAATGTCTATTTATAGAGAAGGAGAAGAATAGCATGTGATTGGGGGAGTATTTCTGATGAAATGAAATGAAAGTTGGTGAAGAGATAGCATGTGGCATGTATTGGTGGGGGGGGGGAGATTTTCCTAGGAAATATTCCCCCCGCCACCATCTACCATATGTATAGCTTTGTAGACAAGAATAGCGCATGATTGGTGGGGGGGAATATTTCCTAGGAAAATCTCCCTCCCCCCTCTCTCAATACATGCCAAATCAAATGCTATCTGTTCTACACCAACATACATTATTTGATCATGAGGGAGGGGGGTTATTCTTGTCTACAAAGAGACATTCACATCCGCTATGCGTATGGTAGATGGTTGGGGGGGGGAATATTTCCTAGGAAAATCTCCCCCACCCCACCAATACATGCCACATGCTATCTGTTCTACACCAACATACATCAGAAATACTCCCCCAATCGTGGGTTATTCTTGTCTACAAAGAGACATCCACATCCGCTATGCATATGGTAGTTGGTTGGGGGGGGGGGTGGATATTTCCTAGGAAAATCTCCCCCCCCCCTCAATACATGCCAATGCTATCTGTTCTACACGAACATACATTATTTCATCCGAAATACTCCCCCAATCTTGGGTTTTTGGGTTTTCTTGTCTACAAAGAGACATCCACATCCCCTATGCATATGGTAGTTGGTTGGGGGGGATATTTCCTAGGAAAATCTCCCCCCCCCCCTCCATCAATACATGCCAAATGCTATCTGTTCTACACCAACATACATTATTTCATCAGAAATACTCCCCCAATCGTGTGTTATTCTTGTCTGCAAAGAGACATCCACATCCGCTATGCATATGGTAGTTGGTTGGGGGGGATATTTCCTAGGAAAATCTCCCCCCCCCCCTCCCTCAATACATGCCAAATGTTATCTGTTCTACACCAACATATATTATTTCATCATGAGGGAGGGGGGGGTTATTCTTGTCTACAAAGAGGCATTCACATCCGCTATGCATATGGTAGATGGTTGGGGGAGATATTTCCCCCCGCCAATATGCGTCACATGCTAACTGTTCTACACAAACATTTTCACTTGATCAGAAATCTTCCCCCAATCTTGTGATATTCTTGTCTATCAAGGGACTTACACTATGCATATGGTAGATTGGGGTGGGGTGTGATGGAGGTGATTTTTTATGTTCCCCTTTCTTATACTACCAAATGGCATACATTGTGCGTGCCTATGTGCACATGTTTGGTGGGGCATAATTCTGCTTTGTAGCATTCAAACACAAACTTTTGGGTGGGGGGAGAATTTCCAGGGTGGGGGGAGAATTTCCTAAGGTCGAGCCTGGAAATATTCCTCCCCCCCCCCCCCGGGGGGGAGAATTTCCTAGGAAATTCTTCCCCGGGGGGAATATTTCCAGGCTCCACCCTGGAAATCTTGCCCCGCGGGGGTGAAGATTTCCAGGGGGGATTTTCAGGGGGGAGAATTTCCTGTGACACCGGAACTTAGTAGAGACCAAATCCGTAAGTCTTTGCATGCTGGGAAACTTGTGGGCTATGCACTACATAGTAAATTGCCAAGGGAGGAGGAGATGCACAGATATAAGCCAACTTCCAAGTCATTTCTCAAGGCGAAGGAAAACCTAAAGCCCCTCTCTGAGGCTAGTGACATGCCAGTAGGTATATACAGAGCTCCAGATAAGTTTTGTATCTAAAGAGTATTATACCCCCATATTTGAAATTCAATGCGTATTTTACTTTTGCAAATGTATTATTGATTTTCTTCATTATTAAATAGGGAACAAATGATAAGAAATTAAACAAATTTAAAAATTCACTTATTTTAGCTGCAGAAAGCAAAGTGTTTTGCAGCTCAACTAAGTAAATTTTTAACTTTATTACAGTATTTTCACTACTCAATTTGAAAATCAATGCGTATTTTGAGTGAGTATTTTGTTCTCCCACTTTCGATAATCAATGCGTATTCTGCTAAAATAAGTGCGTAAAATACGTCAATACGCACCTTATCTAGAGTATGTACATGTATACTGTATTTCCTTATAGCCCAGGAGCAATAGGGTTTAAGGTCAAAGAAATTGATAACAAGCTGAAAATTTCAGGATATGTTCAGAATCATGTCTACAATATCAGAAAAAAAGTCACCGTAAATCAACCTTGTGCCAACTTGGCAATTCAAGATGGCGTCCAAGATGGCCGCCATTTTTGGTTTTTGCTTATATCGTCGTATTCAGCTATGATAAATATACATACATAAGTATATAACTATACCAAAACGCAATATATATAGATAATATTCATAATCACCATTCAAAATGGCTGCCAAAATATATCCCCAAATGGCACCAAAGTGTCTAGCATTAAAATGTTGACGGTTAAAATTATTTTTTGACACGCCTAAATGGCTTTCCAGATGTCGAGTATGATTTTTCAATGTATACTAGAAACGGATCAGTTGTGACATGCTAAATATGATAAATCTAAATATAATATGGCTTCAAAACCCTTCGGTGACAACGCAATATTAACTAGCCACGCCCTCGTTGTATTGAAATCCGTATACATTTTCAGAGCAAAGTCGCGTGCCATGTCGAAAATCAGTCAGAATGAACAACATGCATTTGGATTGATACAAGAGAATATAGAAATTAAATGTCTAAAACCAGAATGGTGTTTTAAATCCTAAAAATCATGTGAAAAGTTCGTGAATTTGCGTAGAGACGTGATCTTTTGAACATATGACGTCACGGATGACGTTTAATATTGATGTTTTGGTTGTTGCGCTTAACAACGTCGCGTAAAACGTCCCACCTAACATAGTTTTAGACCATGTCGTTGATTAAATGCAGTCACCTGACTCGTTAATATTAATGAGGTTTCATGAATATTGATAAGATGGCCAGTTGGAGAATTTGATTTTCTTTCATCAGCAATTTCTCTCAAATTCAGTTTAGTTAGCCATATTAGATAGAAATTAAACTTTTTATTAAGAATTTAATTCTTAAGTCTTAGAGATCAGAAAGGTAAAAGTTTTCCTACAATAAATAGGAGAACTACCGCTATAGCTCATGCCATAATTTCTTCATGTCGTCCAAGGTCATTCATTTCACCACTGTTGCTTGCAATTGCTGTGTATATACATAGAACATATGGTTCCCGTGAACTGGTAGATCTTATGAGCAGATTCAATTTCTCAGATGATTACAGAGAAGTGCAAAGGTTGGAGGCTGCACTTGTATCACACAATAGACCACTCGATATCTTCAGTGGTTTCACCCATTTTGTGTATGATAATGCAGACTGCAATGTAGCTATAGTGACTGGTCACAATACTTTGCACAGTATGGGAGGTATAGCTTGTGTTACACCACAGGGTACTGTTGATGAAGTGCCTGTAAAGCGCACAATCAGTGTACCACCGGTGGAAATTGTCGGTGCATTTGGAAACGTTCCCATAAAGACATATAGCAAACCTGCTGTTCCTGCTCTAAAGTCTGTTATTATCGGACCAATGAAAGCACCTGCAAAGGAACCTACATATGTCATCTCTGCCAAGGCTTTAGACACACTCTGGGTTGCAGGTTATGTGCTTGAACTTTCCCCTTGTCCATCATGGAGTGGCTTCATGAAAGCATCACATCAAAATGAAAATGTTGACAAAAATAGAATTGAAGTACATTTGTACTTCCCTTCATCATCTTGGACCTGGGAAATCGGAGTACAATCTATACAGCATTATCGTTTGCCCAAGACCAGTGTCAGAAACATGGTCTTGGCATATGTCCAGTTACGTTTGACCAACTGTTGTACATAATGGCGGTAGAAATAGTGACTGCAACAAATTATCTAAACAAAGTCATTGTTCGACTTGGTGGCTTCCATCTACTCATGTCTTACCTAGGCAGCTTGTGTACATCATGACTGGTAGCGGACTGGCAGATCTGTGGGAATTGTATATGTCAAAGGATCTGTTGTGCATATGCTGACAAGTCATGCATACTCACGTGCATACCGAGCCCACATGCTGACGTCAGCGTCCCTTATATGTGTGCTATTAAATGATAATCCAAATGACATTGACAAATATCATTTGAAAACCATCCATCAGATGAGCTTGCAATGTGTTTGTCCTGCTGATGTTGCCGATGATGTACAGCTATTAAACAGGGATATTTCACTATCCGTCGTACTGGCAACTTTTCTGACCAAACTATAGAACAGGTCTCAATGCGAATGTTAAAAACATCCGGCGGCATGACACATGTTAGGGGCATCACAGACAGTACATTGGCAAAGTGGGTGTGTGCAATGCCGGTCGTTTGCATATGTGTAGCCAACTGGAGAAATTTGCATCAGTACACACATCTACCTGAACAGCACAAAGACCTGAGGGTAAGCACCCAATCAAGAGATATACCAAAGACAATGGTCTCTTTGTGGATTGGCTGAACACATATTCATCATTCTGTGAATATGAACCATCTCGAGTTGTATCTATATCTACTGGACTAGTGGCCGACTCATCAGTGAATTGTGACCAAGCAGTCGACATTGGTACCGCTGCAGCTGCTAAAATGACAGGTAAGTGTTTCACAGAGATCACTCTTCACAGAAAAGATAAGGTTAAGACAATCAGTAGTATGCACAAAACTGTCAAAGTCCGAGGACATGATATGGCAGTTAACCCCACTTTGTTGTTTAATAGGATCACGTGTGTTCTCAATAATAGTACTGAAATGGAAACATTCCTGACACACAAACTGTCACCGCAACCCTCAACACTATTCATTGATGGTCTAATGCGGAAGCCCATGAACAGTACACTGGGTATATTGGTGAAGTCATTCGTTACACAACAACCAACTGTCCCAGACAATGCAATATTTGTGGTGAACGGAGGGCACCTACTACACACAGCTGTATGGCCAAAGGCATCTACATACATGTATCATGACGTGTTCCAGTCATATATCGCATACGCACTAAAACATTTTGGTGTTTGAACAGTTGTTGTATTTGATGGCTATAATGTCACCTCAACCAAAGCCATGGAGCAGAACAGAAGGGCTAGCAAGGTAACATCCCGTTCCATCATATTTGATGTAAATATGAAAATCACGACTGCACAATCAGCATTCTTGTCAAACAGCAGCAATAAACGTTGAGTTATTGACTTTCTGAGTCAAGAGGCAGATGCATATTTCCTGATAGTTTCAACAGCCTTAACACTGGTTGATGATGCCGAGAAGCCAGTGGTGTTGTTGGAACTGACACCGACTTACTGGTGATGCTTGTTGCACTAGCGGTTACTTCGGTGGCAATATATATGCTTTGCCGTCGTAACCCAGTGACCCTTTACAACATCCAGGATATTCAGCATGCTATAGGAGACACCAACAAACACTTGTTGTTTATGCATGCTGTAAGTGGATGTGATACAGTACAGGGAAAATGCAAGGCTTTCAATACTGTACACCATCATCAAGACAAGCATATGCTAGCAATGTTCATAAATAGTGAAAGCACACATAGCGATATAGAACATGCCGGTGAACAGTTCTTACTCAAATTGTATGGAGCTGGTCAAGTGAAGACATTTGATAAATACAGACACATTGCATACAAAAAGGCAATTGGTAGGTCCTCCCTTAGCTCATCATTTCAGCTTGCGTGTCTCCCACCGACAAGTGCTGCGGCCAAATACCATTCATATCATACATATTTGGCTATTCAACAATGGATGTGTAACTCGATGCCTCCAATAGAATGGGGATGGAGATTGCAAGATGATATTCTGTTACCCATGGAGTCTGACCTCCCAGTTACACCAGATAAGCTAATGAAAAAGGTTTCATGTGGCTGTAAGACTGGATGTGGAAAGTCATGTGTGTGCAGGAAGCTTGAGTTATTTTGCACTTAGATGTGCAGCCAATGTATGGGACAAACATGTAATAATACTACACCCGTACCAGTTGACCAAATGTAATACATACCGCAGTAAACGCAATAGCCCAGGTTTTATTCCTTAAATACAAATGACCTAACTGTGTGAGCACTGTCAAACATTAAAATGTGTATCACCAATGATGCATATAAATACAAGAAAGTGATTTGAAAGATAAACATGACTTATTTAAGTTGTGGCGAGTCTAAAACACTTATCTAGTTCAAGTAAATCACATAACATTCATAAAAAAGTACATAGAAGTGTCTACCATGGTATCAAATGCTATAATTCTTAATTCACACGTCACATTTTATGTATGATCATACAATGTTATTGCTATATTGATGATGCTGTAGTGGTAAAGTGGTATGGACTTACATGTATGTTTACTTACAGGACTGTCACTATTCATAATTATACGAGACACGAGTGCATATCAATCTGTATGTACCATGAATAGTGATAAGGAATGCATTTCCAATTTCCAATGTATTATGTATTAAGTACTGCTTGCCATGTATTGTATAATATATGCATTAAATTGAAATATTGCTATCTACCTCGCGTTTTTTATTACAAAATATCTAGGCTAAAATCTATCAATTTGGCAGTTTTGGCGGCCATATTGGCAGTCATGTTGAATTGTATAATTTCAGAAATAACAAAATTGCTTTAAAGTTGTATATCTGAGATAATCCAGGTAAGGGTATAAAAAATCAACACTTTTTTATGCCTATTTGCCCATATAGCTGAACATTAAAAGATGATGAAAAAATGGCGGCAATCTTGGACGCCATCTTGAATTCCCAAGTTGGTACCAGCTGGATTTGCGGGGACTTTTAGTATGTTATTCTACATACATTTATACAACTTTCCTGAAAAATTCAGCTTGTTAACAATTTTTTTGGGGTTTGGTGTTTTTTTCCTGGGCTATTAGCATTTGGACAACCATTTATTTGGGGAAACATATAAAAGTATATGGTTTCCAAACAACGGTGAGCGTGCCATTATTTAGGGCTAGTATGGCAGTAGTGGTCTAATTACAATAACAATGTATTTTGATGTAATTTGTCTTGGGAAACAATTTCCCATAGCAAATTTTGTCCAAATATTTAGGGTTAATACGATAATTTTTTGCGACTATGGTGCTTTGTTTGCGTACACCTCGTGTCTAAACACCCAAGGTCAAGGTCACTGAGGACTTGTGTTCATATTACATGTATGATCAAGGCTGCAACAAGGTGTTTAGCTTAGTGATACTCAGCCGTTTTTACACTAGTGCATATATGTTTTGATTTTTAATACACTGTGTTAAGGTACATGCCCACTCAGTAGGCACAAAATGTTCTTTATCGGAATTAAATAAGTGTATAATTGTGTCATTACTCCACCAGTTCTAAAAATTACAAGTGCCCGCTATATAGATATAATCATTTAGTAATACATGCATATATTTTATTGATAGTGACGTGTGGTGGTATCCTGCTATTTTCATATGCAAATGAGGCATGATGTTTTTTAATTATTTATACTAATTAAATGCGCCATCAGAAAAAATATTATTTTCAATAAATTATAAAGTATGATCATTACACATCAAAAAATTAATACAGAAAATAAATAGTTATGTCCATTAATATTTTAAGGAAACACGGTTATCGGCAAGCCTCAGAATTCCTACGCTTTACCTAGCCTCTCGGATTATCTTTCATTAATTTCATCTGGAACTTTACACCGGATATTCAATACCGAATACGAGTAGATTGGCAAGTTGCTATTTTGCCATAGTGTAAAAGTTTTTAGCACACCGCTTGTATACCTTTAAATCTTAGAAGATTTAACTTTAATATGTACTACCTAATTTGAGCATCCGTTTTACGTTTTGCATCGCGCCCTGTTGCTTATATTAGGATCAATACGGTATGCACGTTTCTGCACTCTGTTTTAGAACTGCTGAAGAAAACGGAGACAACCGAGCTTAGTTGGACAAATGACGAGATCAAACAATTAAATAGTAAGTCTGAAATTTAAGAATGAGCCTTCTTTTTATTTCGTGAAATTTGTTCAAATATTGATTTTATTACGAAAAATTGATTTCTCTTTGGGAATTTAACATGGGGGAAAAAGGAGGTGGAGTAGCTGACGGAGCAGTCACAAAACAAGAAAAAATGAATTTGCTTCCGAAACCTGGCTAGATAGCTTGGAACTGATTTAACTAAGAAAACAAAAGTTAAATTTTGACAATCGGTCCAGTATTTCTGAAATTAGAAAAATTTCCCCATGTTAAATCCCCATAGACACATTCACATGGGGAAATTGTATTTTCGTAATAAAATCAATATTGGAGGAAATTTCACGAAATAAAAAGAAGGCTCATTCTTAAATTTTCCTTTGATTTAATATTATCGAAAACAATAATGTTTTTGCGTTGTTTATATAGCCGTAAAATTTGGGCAGCTGTCATGAAACAGACAGTAGTTTGACAAATGACGAGATCACACAATTACGACGTAAGTCTGACATTTGTGGATACATTAAAGTTCTGCTATTAATCTTTAGAGCGGTGGAAACGAAAAGTGTCTTCTGCTGTTGTTTAATATTTTGTCTTTATTCACAATAAAACATGGTTTGGCAGCTCTTTAGAGTCATATCCATTGGACATGATTCTAAAGCGTTGTCAAAACATATTTTTTAGGAGAAAAATGGAATATGAAAAATAAACAGCAGACGACAAAAATGAATTCAGCATTGTCAGGGTTAAGACCGCTTTGGGTCTGAATAAAAGTTGTCTTATTAGTGAGTCGGTCTTATTAATATTTTCGCATTTCAGTGAGTATTTTGTTCTCCCACTTTGGATAATTAATGCGTTTTCTGCTAAAATAGGTGCGTAAAATACGTCAATACGCACCTTATCCAGAGCTCTGACTCTGAGTATATATACTGTATTTCCCTTAAGTATTTGAACAACCATTTATTTGGGGAAACATCTTGAAGTATATGGTTTCCAAACAACAGTGAGTGTGCCATTATTTAGGGTTAGTATGGCAGTCGTGGTCTAATCACAATAACAATGTATTTGGATATAATTGTATCCCCCGGACTCTGTCGGGATACTATGGATTTGACAGCGCGCCGCGTCCGCGTCCGCGTCCGCGTCCGCGTCCGCGTCCGCGTCCGCGTCCGCGTCCGCGTCCGCGTCCGCGTCCGCTGCAGACATTTCTTGTCCGGACCATAACTCGACCACCCTTTGGAATATTTTTACGAAACTTCACACATGCATAGACCACGAACCGAAGGTGTGTCGTGCACAAGAATGACAACTCTTGCATAGCTAATTTTTTAGTTATCTCCCTTTTTTTTTTCGCTCACTGATTTCCTGTCCGGAGCATAACTCGACCACCCTTTAGAATATTTTCATGAAACTTCACACATGCATAGACCACGACCCGGAGGTTTTTCGCGCACAAGAATGACAACTCTTGCGTAGCTAATTTTTGAGTTATCTCCCTTTTTTGTTTTGCGCACTCTACAAACTGGACAATAATGCATGAAGACCCGTTTTCTCGTCAGCTCTGTACACCTTTTCTCGTGTGCTCTGTACACCTTACCTGTAGAGAGAACAATAGAGACTGGGAGAACCATGTGCTAGCATGGGCTAGCATGTGCAAATGTCCAGTGCTTGACCACTGTTGACCACAGGTAATTTATACAGGTAAATTACTACATTGGATATTACATTTCCGTAAACTGTGTTGAAAATATTGTGGCATTATGTGGACCTGTGCAGATATATGTAGATAAATATAGGACTATTAAACAAAAATTCTGGGCTCCTGTAGCAAGCATTATTATTTTTAAACTTTTTTTTTCCATTCTTTTTTTTTTCATTTTTTATTTTCATTTTTTTTTCAAATAATTTTTCAATTTTTGTCTAGTAGCATAAGGTCGTAAGTGCTATATACAGACTATTCACCTGTGCATGTGCTAGCATGTGCAACTGACCACTGACCACTTACAGGTAATTTATACAGGTAAATGATTATATTACATTTCCGTAAACTGTGCTGAAAATATTGTGGCAATATGTGGACCTGTTTATATATGATATGTAGATAAACATAGGACTATTAAAAAACATTCTGGGCTCCAGTAGGGAGCATTATTCTTTTTTTTTTTTTTAATTTAATTTTTCTTTTTTTTACATTCTTTTTCAATTTTTTAACTGACCACTAACTTATTACAGGTAATTTATACAGGTACATTATTACATTTCCGTAAACTGTGTTGACAATATTGTGGCAGTATGTGGACCTGTGCAGATATATGTAGATAAATATAGGACTATTAACAAAAATTCTGGGCTCCAGTAGCGATCATTATTATTATTTATTTTTTTGTATATTACATTTCCGTAAACTGTGTTGAAAATATTGTGGCATTATGTGGACCTGTGCAGATATATGTAGATAAATATAGGACTATTAAAAAATTCTGGGCTCCAGTAGCAAGCATTATTATTTTTAATTTTTAAACTTTTTTTTTCCACAGGGTTATGGACTTGGTAAAGGTTAGGGTTGGTTACAATTAGCCACCTAAAAATTCCTTTTATGTGGCTAAAAATCGTTTTATGTGGCTAATATTTAACATGTGATAAGCCACATAAGTATAGTACTGTAAGAACGTCCGTCCGTCCGTCGTCCGTCGTCCGGTCCGTCGTCCGTCCGTCCGTCCGTCCGTCCGGGCACACATTAGGGTACTTATGGGGTAGGGGGCGTGGTCTAAGACAATGGGTTAGGGTTAGAACACAATGTAACTTAATCCGTACCCCGTAAGCCTATTGTGTCTTACGGGGTATTTCCTATGATCTTTTATATAGCCAGTACCTCCTAAGGTCCGAAATGTAAGTTCGTCCGTCCGTCCGTCCGTCCGTCCGTCCGTCCGTTCGTCCGTCCGGGCACACATTAGGGTACTTATGGGGTAGGGGGCGTGGCCTAAGACAATAGAAGACAATGGAACTTATTCCATACCCCGTAAGCCTATTGTGTCTTACGGGGTATTTCCTTTGATCTTTTATATAGCAAGTACCCCCTAAGGTCCGAAAATGTAAGTCCGTAAGTCCGTCCGTCCGTCCGTCCGTCCGTCCGTCCGTCCGTCCGTCCGTCCGTCCGTCCGTAAGGACGTCCGTCCGGTCCGTCCGTCCGGTCCGTCCGTCCGTCCGTCCGTCCGTCCGTCCGTCCGTCCGTCCGGTCCGTCCGTCCGTCCGTCCGTCCATCCGGGCCAACATCGGGGGTTTAGGAGCTTAGGGTATGGGTTAGTACCTTTGATCTCTTTGATATTGTCGGTGCCTCATAAATTTAGGAGCTAACTCTTTGATATTTAGGAGCTAACCCTTTGATCTTTTATATAGCGGTGCCTCATAACTCTCAAATGTTTGAACGTCCGTCCGTCCGTCCGTCCGTCCGTCCGTCCGTCCGTCCGTCCGTCCGTCCGTCCGTCCGTCCGTCCGGCCGTCCGTCCGTCCGTCCGTCCGTCCGTCCGTCCGTCCGTCCGTCCGTCCGTCCGTCCGTCCGTCCGTCCGTCCGTCCGTCCGTCCGTCCGTCCGTCCGGCCGTCCGGCCGTCCGTCCGTCACAAAACTTTAACACTCGGGTAAATGTCTCATAATTTCTTCATCCTTCGACCGATCTGCTTCATATTTCATATACACATTGCTCGGATGGTTCACTACCGCTCTGTACCAAATCCACATTCGTCCTGCCCCCGCCAAGCACAGGATCAAGGTCACATACTTGGTGCTTCAAAAACTTTAACGCTCGGGTTAATATCTTATAATTTCTGTTTTCTTTCACGGATCAGCTTCATATTTCAATTACAATTTTTTTAAAATGACGTCATTACGTAATCCATGATGGCTGCCGTCTAAAAATAGCACAAATTCTTAAAAAATCTCAAGAATCGCCAACAGGATTTCGACAAAACTTGGTAACAATGATCGATGTACATTGCTCTTTCAAAGTTGTTAAAATGGTGACCCCGGGGTCAAAAATGGGCGTGGGCTATGGGGTCAAATTGGGGTCAAATTTTATTTTTGACTGAATATTGTCATGTCATATATCAAATTGAAGGTATCAATGAGGCGATCACTCTGGTTCATTTTTTGTCGAAATCGGATTGTTATGTCATCCAAGATGGCCGCCGAAATGTCAAAATGTCTTTCTTTTATTAAAGATTTCAAAATTCTTCTTCACATGAACCGCTAGGCCCATGGTAGCCAAACTTAAAAGTTATGGTCCATAAAAATTCTTAAAAAATCTTCTTCTCATGAACCGCTAGCCGGATTTCGACGAAACTTGGTAGGAATGATTGATGTACATTGCTCTTTCAAACATATTAAAATGGTGACCCCAGGCTCAAACATGGGCGTGACCCGTGGGTTCAAATTGGTGTCAAATTTTATTTTTGACTGAATATGGTCAGGTCATATATCAAATTGAAGGTATCAATAAGGCGATCACTCTGGTGCATTTTTTGTCGAAGTCGGATTGCTATGTCATCCAAGATGGCCGCCGAAAGGTCAAAAGGTCGTTCTTTTATTAGAGATTTCAAAATTCTTCTTCACATGAACCGCTTGGCCCATGGTAGCCAAACTTAAAAGTTATGTTCCATGGGTGAAGCCTTTTCAGATTTGTTAAAATGGAGGTCATCGCTAATCCAAGATGGCCGCCGTCTAAAAATAGCATAAATTCTTAAAAAATCTTCTTCTCATGAACCGCTGGCCGGATTTCGACTAAACTTGGTAGGAATGATTAATTTACAATGCTCTTTCAATGTTGTTAAAATGGTGACCCCGGGGTCAAAAGTGGGCATGGCCCGTGGGGTCAAATTGGTGTCAAATTTTATTTTCGAACGAATATGCTCATGCCATATATCAAATTGAAGGTATAGACGAAGCGAATGCTCTGGTGCAATATTTGTCGGAATCGGATGATTAATTCATCCATGATGGCCACCAAAAGGTCCATTTATTCAAGATTTTGAACGTCTTTTTCTCAGGAACCACATGGCCGATGCTGGCCAAACTTCATAGGAAGTTAAGATCATTGGGTGAAGCATTTTCAGATTTTGTAAAATGAGAGTCATCGCTTAATCCAAGATGACCGCCATCTAAAAATAGCACAATTTTTTTAAAACACATGAACTCAATGTCACATTCTCCTCTGGTGTTCATGGAGTCAGGTGAGCGAATTAGGGCCATCATGGCCCTCTTGTTTCAAACTACTTGTGTATCTGGGGAGGTGGATACACATGCGCTTGTCGACAAGCGTCCATTTCTAGTTTGTTTTGGGAATTGTTTCCCAAAGCACAGATTGTCCAAATATCTAGGGTTAATACGATAAGTGTTTGCAACTATGGTGCTTTGTTTTGCGTACACCTCGCGTCTGAACACCCAAGGTCAAGGTCACTGAGGTCTTGTGTTCATATTATATGTATGATCAAGGCTGCATCAAGGGGTTTAGCTTAGTGATAATCAGGCGTTTTTACACTAGTGCATATATATTATGATTTTTAGCCAGGTTTTTTTAAAAAACATCCAGGCTATTGGATTGGCGAAAGCCGGGCGGGCGGGCGGCGGGCGCGGGCGGCGGGCGGCGGGCGGCGGGCGGCGTCCACAATCAATGTTAAGTTTTCGTGTTTGAGTCCATTTCTTTGTTACTGTACCACCTAGGACCATCAAACTTTCACAGCTTCATAATCAAGGGGTGCCCACCACATATTACTATCCAACATGTTACTTTTTTTTTAACTTGACCCATTTTTTCCGCGAAGTCGACTTAGCCATTTTCAATGTTAAGTTTTCGCGTTTACAATGTTAAGTTTTAGTGTTTAAGTCCATTTCTTTGGTACTGTGCCACCTAGGACCACCAAACTTTCACAGCTTCATAACCAAGGGGTGCCTACCACATAAAACTATCCAACATTTTTATGGCAAGGTAAATCACGAGTAAAAGGCACTATCACATGCAAACAATATGCGGATGGCGGACTAAAAATGCCAAATATTGAGGACTATATATCGTCTTTAAAAACAACATGGGTTAGAAGAATAGTGTGCAACAAATGCAAATATATAAACATTTTAAATACAGAAATTGATACAGATAATATTTTTAAATTGGGAGATATGTACATGGAACAAAAAATAGGAAAAATTTCAAACCTTTTTTGGCGGGATGTTTTAAAAGCTCATCTAAAATTACAAAATAAGCTTAAGCCGATAAACATGGATGCATTTCTTTCTAGCCCATTATTTTTTAATAAGGACATAAAATGTGGGACAACCTTCTTCAATAAGGCATGGTTTGATAAGGGAATATGTTTTATAAATGACATTATCAAAATTGATGGAACTTTTGCCTCTCAAATGAACTTAAAAACAATTTCAACATAAATATAAACTTTCTTCAATATTATGGCCTTGTCAAAGCAATACAAGATTGGGGTAAAAGTTTGAAACTTATCAATATCGAAAAAAAGTTACAAATTGCCATTTACTCCATACAAACTAAAAAAATATACCTAAAACAAAACCGGGACAAAAGACATGTACCTCGCATTAAACTCCAATTCTGAAACTCCAGCTGGTAAAATAAAATTAAATGGAACTCCACCTATAATTTTAACAATGAAACATGGAAGAAAATATATTTTTGGCCGCATACCATAACAAAAGACACAACTCGAAAATGGTTCCAGTACCGAATAAACCACAATATTCTGGCCACAAATGATTTCCTAAATAAGATTAAAATTGTGAGTAGTCCATTATGTACATTCTGTAATAATTTCTCGGAAACAATAAAACATTTGTTTTGGGATTGTAAGGTTACACAAAACATATTTAGGGAACTTCAAGAATGGTTAGCGACCAAAAATATAACTATTACAATTAACGAAAAATCATTCATCTTTGGGATTTACGAAAAAACAATAAGTATCTTCAAACAATTAATACTATTAGAAACTAAATACTATCTCTATTATTGCCGGTGTTCTAAAGTTAGTACCAAGTATCAGCGTACTGAAGCATCGAATTCAACTATTGTAATGAACATCAGGAAGGCAGCAATAATGGCCAACAAACTTGAAAACTTTACAAAAATTTGGGAAGACTTTATCATTTCAAAATTTTAATTTATGTAACAAAAACACCAAAATAAGATTTCATCTTCAGCTGAGCTATGAGTTGCGGGTGCTATAATAAATCTCTGCTTTTGTGCGTTTTTTTTTCTTCCTTTCTTTGTTTTAACCCCTTTCCCCCCCCCCCCCCCCCCCCCCTCCCCACTTCCCATTCCACCTCACTATTATAGGTTTGGGAAATAAAGACATTATAAATATGAATCTAGTAGAAGAATATAATATACATAGAGTAATACAGGTTCAAGCAAAGACCATGATCTGACGGAACCAGCCGCGTTTTGTTTTATAATCAGTGTGGGGATCGGAACAGATTGTACATTGGTTTGTCAATACATAATGTTATCAACAACTGTAACATTTAACCCTTTCAGCCCTAAATAACTGGAATGGATTATATATAATATGTTAATTTTCGGTCAATTCCATTCAACACAAAATACTTTTCAAAGAATCTATTTATAAAATTTTTTAATTTTTTTTAACAAATATGAAAACTACTTGCAAAGAGTGCAGATCCTGATGAGCCGGCTCGTCTGGATCTACACTGTTTAAAAACACCTATATAAATGGCTGTAGTGTTGAAAGGGTTAATACACGATTTAAACAGGTAGATGCACAGCAGGATTGAACTTCACTTTTTACAGAGTGGGGCTGGTTCAGTTGGATCATGGGTAATATGAATGATAACATATAATCAATTACATGTATTACATAGGCTAAATCAAACTTTGGCTCTTGCAGCGCTGGAGAGTGACATTGTCATATGCGGGTTTATTATAAATATTACTGTATTTTTTTTAATAACACGTGCAACTTTTTATTGAAAATTCAGGTATTTCATTAATGACGATTCTCATGTACCAGTCAACCATGAAGTCTTAATAGAACAGTGATTTCTACCCAGTACTGCAAGAGCAAAAGAGGGTGAATATCTGTAATTGCATCTTTTGTATTTGTATCTGACTATGACATGTATATTATGTACGGCTTGTGGGTGATGGCCCCGACCCATCACAAACCTATTACGGGGAAAATAAATATTTTCAAAAAAAAAAAAAAAAATAAAAAAAAAAAACTATCCAACATGTGACCATTTTTAGCCAGGTTTTTTGGAAAATAAATCCAGGCTATTTGATTGGCGAAAGCCGGGCGGGGCGGGCGGGCGGCAGGTGGGCGGGCGGGCGGGCGGGCGGCGGCGGCGGGCGGCGCGTCCACAATCAATGTTAAGTTTTCGTGTTTGAGTCCATTTCTTTGTTACTGTACAACCTAGGACCACCAAAATTTTCACAGCTTCATAATCAAGGGGTGCCCACCACGTATCACTATCCAACATGTTACTTTTCTTTCTAAATTGACCCATTTTTTCCGCGCAGTCGACTTAGCCATTTTCAATGTTAAGTTTTCGCGTTTTCAATGTTAAGTTTTCGTGTTTAAGTCCATTTCTTTGGTACTGTACCACCTAGGACCACCAAACTTTCACAGCTTCATAACCAAGGGGTGCCTACCACATACAACTATCCAACATGTGACCATTTTTTTACATTCACCTATTAATTCTACGTAATTGACTTTCAACGTTAACTTGTTAAATATTTTGGTTAAAACTTTTTCGTTATACTATATCTCTGCAACTGCTTCGCCCATTACCTTGAAACTTCACATGGGTGTTTATCATCGTCCATATTTTCATTCTAACCCCAACCGTGCGGCCCCTGTGCGCAATGTCTAGGTCAAATTACTTTGAATTTATTAGTTAAAGTTTTTTCGTGTACTATATCTCTGCAACTGCTTCACCCATTACCTTGATACTTCACATGGGTGTTTATCATCATTGTCGCACCCGCTTGCGGAAAGCGCGATATCGTCGGCATTTTGGCATACGTCCGTCCGTCCGTCCGTCCGTCCGTCCGGTCCGTCCGTCCGTCCGGGCCAACATCGGGGGTTTAGGAGCTTAGGGTAAGGGTTAGTAACAAAGGATTCCTTTGTTATAGTCGGTAAGCTCGTAATTCCATTGATCTTTAGGAGCTAATCCTTTGATCTTTTAAAGAACAAAAAGCTCATAACTCCCAAATGTTAGAACGTCCGTCCGTCCGTCCGTACGTCCGTGTGTCCGATTAAAGTTTGTTCGTTAAAGTTTTTCCATCTACTATATCTATTTTTTTAGTGTCCATGCCTCGCCCCAAGGCGCGACATGCAGGCCATGGCCATCTAGTCTACAAAAAGTGGGTATAATTATGTTATCCAAGTGTCCATGCTTGGAAAAAACCTGGCCTTCGTGGCTTTGCCTCGTTTCTTGTTTTTACCTTCACCTATTATTTCTACGTAATTGACTTAGCCATTTTCAACGTTAACTTTTTAGCGTACGTCTGGTTAAAGTTTTTTGGTTAAAAGTTTTTCGTTATACTATATATCTGCAACTGCTTCGCAAACTTCACAACGGTGTTTATCATCATCCATATTTTCATTCTAACCCCGAACCGTGCGGCCCCTGTGCCCGATGTCAAGGTCAAATTACTTTGAATTTTTTTGTTAAAGTTCTTTCGTGTATTATATCTCTGCAACTGCTTCACCCATTACCTTGATATTTCACATGGGTGTTTATCATCATTGTCGCACCCGCTTGCAGAAAGCGCGATATCGTCTCCATTTTGGCATACGTTGGAAAAAACCTGGCCTTCGTGGCTTTGCCTCGTTTCTTGTTAATACACTGAGTTAAAGGTACATGCCCACTCAGTAGGCACAAAATGTTCTTTATCGGAATTAAATAAGTGTATAATTGTGTCATTATTCCACCAGTTCTAAAACGTACAAGTGCCCGCTATATAGATATAATCATTTTATAGTAATATATATTTTACTGATAGTGACACACAGTGGTATCAGGCTATTTTCATATGCAAATGAGGCATGATATTTGTTTATTATTTATACTTATTAAATGGGTCATCAGCAAAAGTGGGTGGTGGTCGGGCGAATGAGAATTAATGTAAATTAACGGTATGGGTTCCTCCTTATAGGAATCACGATTTGCCTGGTTTGGCCCTCCGGTACATTTTTATCTTTGGCTCTTTTGTTACCTGGGAGTTGAATTGGGTTATTGCCCATTATAAAAGTAGTAAGATTATTACTGATCCTACTGCTTTTGGGAGGGGCCAAGTGATTCTGGTGTGGCGAGGACCTGGCATCAGATCAGGATTATTCTGATTTCAGGGCTGAATATATAGTTTTGTTATTGTAAATATTCAGTTCTGATTTTGGGATTTTCCCCCCATTTTTACATGTACTTGAACAGGGCTTCTAAAATTTCAGAATGCCAATCGGTCCAAGAGTCCAGACGTAACACTGTCGGCCAATGTCGGAGCAGACCCCCCCCCCCCCCCCACCCCCCTCTATTAATCAAAGTACTGAAAGTACTGAACATAGGGTACTACAAGATTAAACTAGATTGATTGATTGATTGATTGATTGTTTGATTGTTGGTGTTGCAGTTTCATTAACTCTTAAAGGTACATGCCCACTCAGTAGGTACAAAATATTCTTTACATCAGAGACATCATCTGAGACATTTCCTGGCAAAATAAACATTCATACGCCATTATCCCACGTACTGATTGGCATTATTATGCATTTTATATCAGACGTAAATTTACACACTGATATCAGGGGCGATAACCGTGTTTGCTTAAAATGTTAACGGACATTACTATTTAATCTCTGTATTTATTTTATGATGTGCAATGATCATACTTTAAAATCTGTCGAAAATATTATTTTTTCAGGTGACGCATTTGTTTAGTATAAATAATAAAAAAATATCATGCCTCATTTGCATATGAAAATAGCCTGATACCACCGCGCGTCACTATCAGCTATACACTTATTTAATTCCTATAAATTACATTTTGGGCTTACTGAGTGGGAATGTACCTTTAAAGCGCTGGAAACGACAATTGTCGTCTGCTGTTTTAAATATTTTTATATTTTCTCCTCAAAAACATACTGAGACGATTCGATTCTACTGCGCTGCCAAAACAGGTTTTTAAAGAGATTAAAATATACAAAATGAGCAGACAGCAATTTTATTTTTCGGCGTTCTAATGGTTAGGGGGTAAACTATTGATATGGCACAACTTGAAGTACAGTATGCACTGCTACAGTATGTACCAAAACATTCAACAACATTACAGATTATGCATAGCAATATCAGAAAGATACGGTAACACATATACAAGACATCATCAATTCAAGTATACAGATTCCAGATATCTATGATCATTATAGATATATTGAAAAATGATTGAAGAGCAATAGTTACAATAATTCCGCAACGGAAGCGGTGTCGTGCCTGAAAATGCCTTATCGGTACATCGCCAAGTTTACTTCTGTTTTGTGAATGAAATAGTTGGCCCCGGATCGAGTATATTAAAACATACAAATGACGTCATTGGGGAAACCGCTGACAAAATGTTCAATGTATGGAAGCCCAAACTTCTTAGGTTTTTTTTTGTCGTATTTCAGTACTTGCATTAATATGGGTATTAATATACGCTGGATGTTTTATACTGTCATTAATTTGTTCCCTGACTGTAAGTTATCACCTTAAATACTGACTTATTGACCCCCTTTCCTGAACGTAGAATTGACACTCATGTTGGCGTGTATTGGCCACCATAGACAAATGTAAATCAGGCCGAATTCAGGAATGTCACTAAAATCCACTGTAAATCCATCGATAGAGAGAGAGAATGAGGATTAAACAACAGTTAGACCTACACGTGCGAGTTTTGTTTCGCACAGGTGTCGGTTGAGTTTAAAAATAGGCTGTCGGAAGGTCAAACTTGATGTAGTTTGTGTGTTAAACGCGTCGCTTGTTTCGGAGAGTATTCGGAGGGGAGTTAACTCTGTTACTAAATTTAGCGATGACCGTAAATGGGGGCAAATCACGCGCAACAAAATAATCCGATGTATTTGTGTACGTAGAACATCCGTTGTTGATATTGTGCAGTGCAAGTAGTTTTTCATAATATTATTTTCAATTAGCGATTGCGTATGATAGTTAAACGTTGAGTAACACAATGCATTTTGTTGTTATGGTTACTCCAAGATATCACTACCTACCACCGCATCGAGGGGGGTCTGGGGCGTGGCTAACTTTCGGAGGCGATCCCTATACATAGGTGTATACCCTATGTAAAAACTGTAACTGAAATTTCGAAGTTCAAACAAAGTACAGACATAATGGGATAAATGTTGTATTGGGATAAATAAATCGTGTTTATAAACAACAAAAGTGGACAAAATTGTGTATACACCGGGTCACGTGGTGTGCCTAAATAGCGCAAAGACGGAAAAAATGCGAAACGACAGAGACGAATCGTGATGCCGATCGATTGATTGCAGGTAAATTTTCGGAAGACTAAAATAAATTAAAATTTTACAAGTCTGTGTCTTGTTTCGTTTTATATTTATTCCTCTCTGCCGGGTTGCCAAGCCGGTAAGTTGTCTTTGTGAATAACGACATAATAGTTTGTTGTGCCATTTCAATAATAATCGAATGACGGACAGGGCCGTAGTCAGACCTAAAAATGAGACGAGGCGAAACAAATATTGTGAACAAGCGAGCGCGAAGCGCGACGGTTGCCGTAAGCGGCCGCGATCGCATTGTCGCTTGCGTCGTTATCTAGCTTGTTACCAGCCCCGATTCTAAGTGCTAATGCGGGTGGGGGTGTCCTCCCCCAAGAAAATGTTGACATCTAGATCGTCATAGGCACTTAGATCACCGGATACGGCATTAAATAAAAACAAATAAAAAAATAATAAAAAATTGGCAAAATCTGCCTCATCCTGGCTACGGGGCTGACGGACAACATAGAAAAAAAATTCGTTATATACCCACTCGTAATTCATTGCTAATTATGCTATTACCACTGTTCACACCGACTTCAAAATTAATTGTTGGCCTGTACAATTGAATTAACATTCGGTGTTTCTTTAACTCTCAGATCGAGTTCAAAGTACATCGGCGGTGTGATTTAGCACTTCAATTGATCCCTAATCCCTGATCTCTATTGAGTCACGCTTTTAACACGACAGATGTACCTTGTCGTTTATCAAAATGTTTGCGAATTGTAGATCACGTGAGCCGACTCATCAGGATCTGCGGCATTCCTACGTACATGTACATTTTATATACACATAAATGACCCCTAATACAGCATAATGTAACAGTTCCTAACTTAATATGGAATAGCCCGGGCCGATAGTCCGTGTCAGTTACTTGGGGTTAAATATTACGAACACAGATAAACACAGTGCATGGTTCTTTATTTTATTTTAACATCAGAAATGGCGAGTCTAGGAACTCTCGTATCTTTACGCTGAAGCCAGTCTATTTCAGTCACTAATCCGCTATACACCTGTCCCACGCGTGAGTTAAAAAAAATCGATACATGGAGAAACTGAATACACAGCGAGCTGCACACTGGTTTAACACGGATATGGCCTGCGGATATGTGTCATAAATTACTTGGTGGTCAAAACCGGTAAATTTACAACGTTTATAGCGAAATAGCAGCCGACTGGCAATTTTTCTCGGACCGATTTTTAAGACTAGTTTTCAAATCTCAATCGGTCTGAGAGTTCAAAAATCGGTCCAGAACCGGAAAACTGAAAATTTTAGAAGCCCTGTACTTGAACATGTACATGTACTTGTACAGGTAATATATGGGATTTAGTACTAAACCCATTGACCCGGCCTTAAATGACCTTAGCTGTTGATAGGCCGTTAAACCCCAACAAACAAACAAACATCAGAAAAAATAATATTTTCAACAGGTTATAAAGTATGATCATTGCACATCAAAAAATAAATGCAGAAAATAAATGGTAATGTCCTTTAAAGGTACATGCCCACGCAGCAGGTTACACTGTACTACTACTTTTTATTTTCTGTCATGCCTTATATGAGCCATTTGTCTACCCACTAACGAGTTGTTTTCAATTACGGCGCGTGTTAATTGGTGTTAAATCGCGTTTTATATGCCGCGACCAGAAAGGGTATTTTCCGACCTCGTGCTATTTTTACTAATACGCGTCACGTGACACGGTCAATCACATCACATCTTTGACATGCGCAGTGAAGTATCGGAAGTTGAGAAGAGAAATCTCTGTTCCGAGTCCAAATCTAAATCTCCACGTAACTCTTTCCATTTGGTGATCTGGTCGCCAATATTAACCACTCTCTCTCTCTATGTACTGCCTGTCCCTCAGATATTTCGCCTTTTTTTTGCTGACGCCATTTCATACAATTTCCGTCCTGGACGTTTCGACATGTTGATATTCTTGTTTACATATTGGGAAGCCTACTGGCGCGCGTAGTATACTGCGCATGCGCACCGCAAGTCGTGATGTGAAAGTCGTCGTCCCCGCACATTATCAAAATAGACTGTTACCGCCGCGCGTCGCTAACAGTAAATTGATAATTAATAAATGATTATATTTGTATAGCGGGCACTTGTAATATTTAGAACTGGTGGAATAGTGACATAATTATACACTTATTTAATTCCTATAAAGAACATTTTGTGCCTACTGGTGTGGGCATGTACCTTTAACTCTGTTTTAGAACTGCTGAAGAAAATGGACACAACCATGCTTAGTTTGACAAATGACGAGATGAAACAATTAAGAAGTAAGTCTGAAATTTAAGAATGAGCCTTCTTTTTATTTCTTGAAATTTGTTCAAATACTGATTTTAATACGAAAAATTGATTTCTGTATGGGAATTTAACTTGGAAATTGCTTTCGAAACCTGGCTAGGTAGCTTGGAAATGATTTAACTAAGAACAAAAAAGTTCAATTTTGAAAATCGGTCCAGTATTTCAGAAATTAGAAAAATTTTCCCATGTTAAATCCCCATAGACACATTCACATTGGGAAATTGTATTTTCGTATTAAAATTAATATTCGACAAAATTTCACGAAATAAAAAGAAGGCTCATTCTTAAATTTTCCTTTAATTTAATATTATCGAAAACAATAATGTTTTTGCGTTGTTTATATAGCCGTAACATTTGGGCAGCTGTCGTGAAACAAACAGTCGTTTGACAAATGACAAGATCACACAATTAAGACGTAAGTATGACATTTGTGGATACATTAAAGTTCTGCTATTAATCTTTATAGCGGTGGAAGCGAAAAGTGTCGTCTGCTGTTGTTTAATATTTTGTCAGCAGTTTGGCAGCACTTTAGAATCATATATATTGGAAATGATTCTAAAGCGTTGTCAAAACATGTTTTTATAAGAAAAATGGAATATGAAAAATAAACAGCAGACGACAAAAATGAATTCAGCATTGTAAGGGTTAAGACGGCTTGTGGATCTGGATAAAAGTTGTCTTATTAGTGAGTCGGTCTTATTACCGGAACTGAGTCGAGACAAAAATTAATTTTATTTTTTATTTCTCCCTGTAAATATCATGAATATGGAATTTCATTAGAATATGAGTCCCATCAGGATCTACACTGCAAACATTGCTAAAGAAGTCTGTAGTGTTGAAAGGGGTAAGCATTATTCAACTACATACCATATTACTGCGGAAATTCCTGGAGCGTAATATGTTAGAATGTTCTTATTTCAGCAAAATTTATCTTCATGTCGACACAAGAAAAAAGAGAATATTATGAGTGTGGAGATAAATTCTACATCAGCGAGAAGGTGTGTTCATGGCAAGACACTGAACTGAGACAGAGTGCTGGTAAATATAAGGTTTGACAATGTCCAGCCGTTGGGTAAACGTTTGCCGTGACACAAGGGAACTGTTTGAACCCCAAGGCCGTAGGTCGCGGGTTCAAACAGTTCCCGAGTGCCACGGCAAACGTTTACCCACGGCTGGACATGGTCGATCGTTATTGTTAAATTTCTGTCGGAATCGTGTAATTTGAGCATATATACAAAGTACTTTTCGGTACATTGATATTCAGCTCAATTCAACATACACATACATATTCCGGTGCCACAGTACACGTCGTGTGATGCAGCTGCATCAATTTCAAAATTTCAGCCCGACCGTTATGAACTGGTCTGGTGATGTAATGGCGTGTTCCAGTAACGTCATGAGACACATGCATTACGTAGGTGTTGGCTTGGCCCCGGAATGAGTATTGTCTTCAGCCATGGTAAAACAGCACCCGTTGTACGTTTGAATACGTAGCTGTGAGCGGTATCAAAGAACGGCTGTCATGTGACATCTGTATATTGCATTGCTCTTGAGGTTCCGTACGTCCGTCCGTATGTCCATCCGTCTTGCGTAAATGTACGTTGAAAAGTTTGTAAGAGTCACAAACATAATGTCTAGTTGTAACTTTTTATAGGTTTCTCCCTGTCTGTCCATCTGTTGAATGTTTTTGTAATCGTTTCTCTAATAGGGGCCCTAAGTGCGTCAACAGACCACATTTTTAGCGCGCCTTTCGAAAGAAGAAGTGCTTATGTCGTCGTAGGCGTCCGTCTGTCTGTCCGTCCGTCCGTCCGTCTGTCCATCCGTCTGTCCGTCCGTCAGTCTTCAACAATTATAATGGTCTATATTTTCAGTCGCTCGTTTAAATAATGGCCATATGGGCCTAAATTTTTCTGTTTCCTTGCTTGGATTTTCTTCATATTTCACACACGCATTGCTCCAAGGGTCCTCTACTGCGCTGTGGCAAATCCACGTCAGCAGTGCCGCCCCTTCTAAGCCCAGGGTCAAGGTCACATACTTTGTGCATCTCGAAACCTTAACATTCAGTCGCTCGGGTAAATAATGGCCTATATTTTCTGTTTCCTTGCTTGGATTTGCTTCATATTTCACACACGCATTGCTCCAAGGGTCCTCTACTGCGCTGTGGCAAATCCACATCCGTGCCGCCCCTTCAAAGCCCAGGGTCAAGATCACATACTTTGTGCATCTCGAAACCTTAACGCTCAGTCGCTCGGTTAAATAATGGCCTATTTTTTCTGTTTCCTTGCTTGGATTTGCTTCATATTTCACACACGCATTGCTCCAAGGGTCCTCTACTGCGCTGTGGCAAATCCACGTTCAAATGTCCCTCGGTTCATTTGCTACCACCGGGCGCGCTTCGTTGTCCTCTGACAACTCATGTCTAGTTTTGTACCCATGAACATGTGCGGATTTTAACCGGGTTTTTTTAATCAAAATCACGGCTATATGATTGGCAAAAGCTGGGTATGGTGGGCGGGCGGAGGGCATCCACAATGTTAAGTTTTCGTGTTTAGGTTCATTTTTTACATTTACCTATTTTTTCCCGTAACTAACTTGGGGCTTTTCCAGAATTTTTGGTATGGGCGGGTTGGACGGCATCCGATTTAAATTTGGATGGGTGGTGGGGTGTTCCAAAAAATGAATTTTGTGCATGGTGGGGTTTTCCTAAAAAATCAATTTTGTGCATGGTGGGGTTTTCCTAAAAATCAATTTTGTGCATGGTGGGGTATTCCAGGCCGTGTAGCATCTTATTTATTCCTAGTTTTTCCTATTTTTTTTAGCAATTCCTATTTTTAGCTCACCTGAGCGAAGATCATGTGAGCTATTGTTACCGCAATGTGTCCGTAGTTGTCCGTCGTCCGTCGTCGTCGTCCGTGAACATTTTCAAACGTCTTCTCCTCGGTAACCATTGGGCCTATAGTCACCAAACTTCATGGTCATGGTCCTTAGGTAGGAGCATTACAAAATTGTTAAAATGACGTCATTACGTAATCCAAGATGGCCGTCGTCTAAAAATAGCACAAATTCTTAAAAAATCTTCTTCTCAAGAACCGCCAACCGGATTTAAAAAATACTTGGTAGGAATGATCGATGTACAATGCTCTTTCAAAGTTGTTAAAATGGTGACCCCGGGGTCAAAAATGGGCGTGGCCCGTGGGATCAAATTGGGGTCAAATTTTATTTTTGATCGAATATGGTCATGTCATATATCAAATTTATGGTATCAATGAGGCGATCACTCTGGTGCAATTTTTGTCGAAATCGCATGGTTATGTCATCCAAGATGGCCGCCGAAAGGTCGTTCTTTTATTAGAGTTTTCAAAATTTTTCTTCACATGAACTGCTCGGCCCATGGTAGCCAAACTTAAAAGTTATGGTCCATGGGTGAAGCCTTTTCAGATTTGTTAGAATGGAGGTCATAACTAATCCAAGATGGCCGCCGTCTAAAAATAGCATAAATTCTTAAAAAATCTTCTTCTCATGAACCGCTGGCCGGATTTTGACGAAACTTGGTAGAAATGATCAATGTACAATGCTCTTTCAAAGTTGTTAAAATGGTGACCCCGGGGTCAAAAATGGGCGTGGCCCGTGGGGTCAAATTGGGGTCAAATTTTATTTTTTGACCGAACAGGGTCATGTTATATATCAAATCGAAGGTATCAATGAGGCGATCACTCTGGTACATTTTTTGTCGAAATCGGATTGTTATGTCATCCAAGATGGCCGCCGAAATGTCAAAAGGTCTTTCTTTTGTTAGAGATTTCAAAATTCTTCTTCACATGAACCGCTTGGCCCATGGTAGCCAAACTTAAAAGTTATGGTCCATGGGTGAAGCCTTTTCAGATTTGTTAAAATGGAGGTCATAGCTAATCCAAGATGGCCGCCTTCTAAAGATAGCATAAATTCTTAAAAAATCTTCTTCTCATGAACCACTGGCCGGATTTCGACGAAACTTGGTAGGAATGATCGATGTACAATGCTCTTTCAAACTTTTAAAATGGTGACCCCGAGGTCAAAAATGGGCGTGGCCCGTGGGGTCAAATTGGGTCAAATTTTATTTTTGACCGAAAGGGTCATGTTATATATCAAATCTAAGGTATCAATGAGGCGATCACTCTGGTACATTTTTTGTCGAAATCGGATTGTTATGTCATCCAAGATGGCCGCCGAAATGTCAAAATGTCTTTCTTTTATTAGAGATTTCAAAATTCTTCTTCACATGAGCCGCTTGGCCCATAGTAGCCAAACTTAAAGTTATGGTCCATGGGTGAAGCCTTTTCAGATTTGTTAAAATGTAGGTCATCGCTAATCCAAGATGGCCGCCGTCTAAAAATAGCATAAATTCTTAAAAAATCTTCTCATGAACCGCTGGCCGGATTTCGACTAAACTTGGTAGAAATGATCGATTTACAATGCTCTTTCAAAGTTGTGAAAATGGTGACCCCGGGGTAAAAAATGGGTGTGGCCTGTGGGGTCAAATTGGGGTCAAATTTTATTTTTGACCGAATAATATGCTTATGTCATATATCAAATTGAAGGTATCGATGAGGCGATTGCTCTGGTGCAAGATTTGTTGGAATCGGATGATTATAACATCCATGATGGCCACCAAAAGGTCCATTTATTCGAGATTTTGAACGTCTTTTTCTCAGGAACCACATGGCCGATGCTGGCCAAACTTCATAGGAAGTTAAGATCCTTGGATGAAGCATTTTCAGATTTGGTGAAATGAGAGTCCTCGCTTAATCCAAGATGACCGCCATCTAAAAATAGCACAATTTTTTTTAAAACACATAAACTCAATGTCACATTCTCCTCTGGTGTTCATGGAGTCAGGTGAGCGAATTAGGGCCATCATGGCCCTCTTGTTTCCTACTTTTTGACCAAATGTTCCTATTTATCTTATTTTGAAAAAAAACAAAACATTTTTGCCCATTTTAATTATGAACATGACAGTGAAATTGACTATAGGTAAATATTGTACTTTGTAACATAACTACAAAACTATTATTCCATAACACTAATATTCAACTGTGTTAGATGGCTATGGCAATCTTCAGTGCCATTTTCCAGCAGGTTGTCTTTCAAATTGTGCCTAAATTTGAATTAGTCCATTAATTGAACATTTAAATAGTATTTGGTATGTGTACTTTGTAAATTGGAAGGTAAGAACTATTTGCTGACCTGTATACAGAAGATTGAAAGTCATTAGCGTTCCTTGTCTCCAGTGCTGCTTTTTATATCCCCAGCATATATATATATGAATGTCGAGAGGTATAGTTAACTAATTTATGTCTGTTCATTTGTAACATTTGCATGAAAGAATTTCAGTACTTTACGTCTCTGCAACCCCTTTACCGACTTATTGTAAAATTGAAAAGCATATTTATCATCCTCCATATATTCATTGGCTGTCACATACGTTCGTAACACCTTTCATTTTTAGCTCACCTGTGATATTTTCTTAAATGACGTCGAAAGTTGACAAAAGGACATTTTGTCATCTCTTGACGCCATTTACAGAAAATATCGTAAATTTTGTAACATATTTTATCATGGTCAAGTCGGAACAAATGGTACATTTAGCTCGTGAAACTTTGAAAAAAGTGCACATTCATCTTTAAGATGAAACAATATTTTTAATATTACTTGAAAATTACATCATCATAAAAATGTGAATGCCAGTAAAGAAAAAATAATGTAATAAAGTACCAAAAAAAAGCATTTTTTTTTAAATTGGCCAGCAAGGTGCCCCAAAATCGGGCATGGCGCGGTAACATGCTAAAATTGGCTTGGGGATATACATAGAGATACCAGTATTGTGTGTTTTGATACAAAGTTTATCAGGCAAGTCTAGGAAATGCGTAGGAATTCCGAAGCTTGCCGAGGAATTCCTACCGTTTCCGAGCCGAGCCTGATAAAGTTGATATCAACCAACTTTTCATTCTTAGCTACATGAATATATAGAGAATACCAGTCAGTGTCTTTTGCTATCAAGTTTATCAGCCAAGGCTAGGAAACGCGTAGACATTCTGAGGCTTGCCGAAAAATTCCTACTGTTTCTGAGCCGAATCTGATAAATTTGATATCAAAAGACACTAGCTTGGTATTATATTTATCAGGTAACGTTTTAGGCTACAGAATGAGCAGTTATTACACTGACGTAATTCGGTAATATCATGTGACGCCGTTCGACCAATGAAACGTAATTTTTCAATTGTTGTAACCCGGATATTTGTATCAGGTCAATACCTGATACAGCAATATGATATTAGTAAGTAAGTAGTCGGCCAGTGGGTGGTTGGTCGGATGAACATGACGGCGTAAATTTACGGTATGTGTTCCTCCTTGGGGATCTATGATTTGCCTGGTTTGGCCCTCATGTACTTTTTTTATATTTGGCTCTTTTGCTACCTGGGAGTTGAATTGGGTTATTGCCCATTATAAAAGTAGTAACATTATTACTGATCCTACTGCTTTTGGGAGGGGCCAAGTGATTCTGGTGTGGCGAGGACCTGGCATCAGATCAGGATTATTCTAATTTCAGGGCTGAATATATAGTTTTTTGTCGAGCCTGCTTGCGGAAAGCGAGACATAGTGATCACAATGACGTCCTGGTGTCCGTCCGTCCATCCTAAATCTGCGTTAAAGTTTTTAAATACCTTATATCTCTGAAATCCTACGTCACATTGACTTTAACCTTCATATGCTTATTAGTCATCATCCATATATTTATGCTGTATCCCACTCATGCGCCCCAGTGCCCCAAAGTCAAGGTCAAATGACTTAGAAGTTCGCATGTTATAAAATATGCGTTAAAGTTTTTACATACCTTATATCTCCACAATCGTTACTCCAATTTACTTCAAACTTCCAATACTTCCTTTTCATCATCCATATTTTCATTATATAGCCTGCCCATGTGGTCCACATGCCCAAGTTCAAATGTCCCCAGCATACTATATCTGCCATGATTAAACCACAGGGATGTGTTAGCTTAAGATCCTTTCTGCTTCCGAAGTCCCATAAACCCTTTTCCTCCAATCGCTGCCACACATACTGAATATATTGTAGTTGTTTTGTTGTTGTATATGCACTATACACATTTCTCATGCCATGATCATATATTTAAATGTATAATTGTATCTTTGTTCTGTAAAGTATTGAGAAATAAAATATTGAAAGGTCAAATGACTTTGAAATTTTTATGCCACCGGGTTTCGAAGAAACGGGTGGCATATAGTATTTGGACCGTCCGTCTGTCCGTCCGTCCGTCCGTCCGGGCACACATTAGGGTACTTATGTGGCTAGCCCCACAGGGTTATGGACTTGGTAAAGGATAGGGTTAATTACAATTAGCCACCTAAAAAATCCTTTTATGTGGCTAAAAATCGTTTTATGTGGCTAATATTTAGCATGTGATAAGCCACATAAGTATAGTACTGTAAGAACGTCCGTCTGTCCGTCCATCCGTCCGTCTGTCCGGGCACACATTAGGGTACTTATGTGGCTAGCCCCACAGGGTTATGGACTTAGTAAAGGATAGGGTTGGTTACAATTAGCCACCTAAAAAATCCTTTTATGTGGCTAAAAATCGTTTTATGTGGCTAATATTTAACATGTGGTAAGCCACATAAGCATAGTACTGTAAGAACGTCCGTCTGTCCGTCCGTCCGTCCGTCCGTCCGTCCATCCACTTTTCGGTGAACCACTTTGTCACAGTTTCTCAAATATGCTGCAGGTGGCATCCGCTTTCGACAGACGCATTTCTTGTTGATAAAGTTTTTACATACCTTATATCTCCACAACACTTACTCCGATTTATTATCATCCATATTGTTATGCCCCACCACGATAGTGGAGGGGGCTTTTTTTCTGTCCGTCCCGTCCGTCCGTCTGTCACAAAACTTTAACGCTCGGGTAAATGTCTCATAATTTCTTCATCATTCGACCGATCTGCTTCATATTTCATATACACATTGCTCTAATGGTCCTCTACCGCACTGTGCCAAATCCACGTTTGTCCTGCCCCCGCCAAGCCCAGGGTCAAGGTCACATACTTGGTGCTCTTCAAAAACTTTAACGCTCGGATAAATATCTTATAATTTCTGTTCCCTTTCACGGATCAGCTTCATACTTCATATACACATTGCTCTAATGGTCGTCTACCGCCCTGTGCCAAATCCACGTTTGTCCTGCCCCCGCCAAGCCCAGGGTCAAGGTCACATACTTGGTGCTTCAAAAACTTTAACGCTCCGATAAATATCTTATAATTTCTGTTCCCTTTCGCGGATCAGCTTCATACTTCATATAAGCATTGCTCTAATGGTCCTCCACATGTACTTGTATAGGTAATATATGGGATTTAATACTAAACCCATTGACCCGACCTTAAATGACCTTAGCTGTTGATAGGCCCAACAAACAAACAAACGTAGTCGGTCAATGCAAAGCTTGTTACCTGATAAATATAATAAGGCCATACCATATCTTTTCTATGTTAAGCGTCCACCCAGTTGACCGAAACCTACATACGTATCCGGTAAAAATAAAGAAGGCCTTGAAAAAAACGAAGATAAATTTATGTTATAAAACTTCCTCAACCCTTTGCAGACTGCATTTTAGCATAAATTTAAATTTCTGCCAGCAAACTTTAGAAAAAATTAAGATGAAAATTAGAGAAAAATACTCTACTACATGTACATAGTTTGTTTATTTTTTCACAGAACCACTCTCAAAACCTACCCACATGCGGACGCTTAGCAGAGAAAGAACTGTTCATGGTCTAATATTATATTACGATGTGCTTGTTTTCGTCAATGAAATGATGTATTGTAGTCATTCCGGTGGAGAATGAGAAGTTTGAAGCTGTTGAGCTCAATAAGAAGGTGGGACTGTGGTACGGTGATATCACGCAGCTTGAACTAGAAGTCATTGTCTGTTCCGTTCCATCGGCAAGTACGTTTACTGCAATTTGTATGCCCCCTATGCAATAGTCTTAAGCAGTGACCCTACATGTACACATACCAATATTCAAATTACAATATGTCCATGTATGTCCTGTTATTAAATGCAATGTGTCCCATAAAACTACGAAATGTGTAGACCCTGATTACATGTATACCACAGTACAGGGTGCGATGTTTCTAAACTAGATAATAGCCCACCCAGTCACGTTTATTCTTAAAGGTACATGTCCACTTAGTAGACAAAAACTATTCTTTATATCAGACACATCATCTGAGACATTTTCTGGCAAAATAAACATTCATTCACCATTACCCCACATATTGATTGATATTATTATACATTTTATATCTGACGTAAATGTCCACACTGATATCAGGGGCGATAACCGTGTTTCTTTATAATGTTAACGGGAATTACTATTTATTCACTGTATCTATTTTATGATGTGCAATGATCATACTTTATAATCTGTCGAAAATATTTTTTTTTCAGGTGACGCATTTAAATGTATAAATAATTAAAAAAATATCATTACTCGTTTGCATACGAAAATAACATGATACCACCGCATGTCGGTATAAGTAAAATAAACAGTACTTAATGATTATATCTATATAGCGGGCACTCGTAATTGTTAGAACTGGTGGAATAGTGACACAATTATACACTTATTTAATTCCTATAAAGAACACCTACTGAGTGGGCATGTACCTTTACTAATTGACTTTGACACCCAATTTACATTGACAGCGCCTTATTTCTTTGATAGTGATATGCAGTTATTTGGTTTTCAGGGTTTTTTCAATGCTGAAATAACGTTTTGGGACTTGAAATGTCATTCGGATTACGGAATAGAGGAGTTCCGGTGTCACAGGAAATTCTCCCCCCCCCCTGGAAATCTTCCCCCCCCCCCCCCCGTGGGGGGATATTTCAGGCTCGACCCTAGGAAATTCTCCCCTGCCCCACCCTGGAAAATTAAATTCCCCCCCCCCACCCAAAAGTTTGTGTTTGAATGCTACAAAGCAGAATTATTTCCCACCAATCATGTGCACATAGACACAATGTGTGTCATTTGGTAGTATAAGAAAGGGGAACATGAAAAATTACCTCCCTCACACCCCACCCCAATCTACCATATGCATAGTGTAAGTCCCTTGCTAGACAAGAATATCACAAGATTGGGGAAGATTTCTGATCAAGTGAAAATGTTTGTGTAGAACAGTTAGCATGCGACGCATATTGGCGGGGGTGGAGGGGGTGGAGATTCCTAGGAAATCCCCCCCCCAACCATCTACCATATGCATAGCGGATGTGAATGTCTCTTTGTAGACAAGACAAACCCCACGATTGGGGGAGTATTTCTGATGAAATAATATATGTTGGTGTAGAACATATAGCATGTATTGGTGGGGGGGGGGCGAGATTTTCCTAGGAAATCCCCCCCCCATCTACCATATAGCGGATGTGAATGTCTCTTTGTAGACAAGAATAACTGCCCCTCCCTCCTGATGAAATAATGTATGTTGGTGTAGAACAGAAAGCATTTGGCATGTATTGAGGGAGGGGGGGGGGGGAGATTATCCTAGAAAATTCCCCCCCAACCACTACCATATGCCAGCGAATGTGAAATGTCTCTTTGTAGACAGAATAAACCCACGATTGGGGGAGTATTTGTGATGAAATAATTTATGTTGGTGTAGAACAGATAGCATGTGGCATGTATTGGTGGGGGGGGGGTATTTTCCTAGGAAAATCCACCCCCCCACCAATACATGGCACACCAACATACATTATTTTGTTTCATAAGAAATGCTCCCCCAATCGTGGGCTATTCTTGTCTACAAAGAGACGTCCACGTCCACTATGCATATGGTAGATGGTGGCTGGGGGGAATATTTCCTAGGAAAATCTCCCCCCACCAATACATGCCACATGCTATCTCTTCACCAACTTTCATTTCATTTCATCAGAATTACTCCACCAATCACCTGCTATTCTTCTCCTTCTTCTAGGAAAATCCCTCCCACCCCCTAAATACATGCCAAATGCTATCCGTTTTACACCAACATACATTTCATTTCATCAGAAATACTCCCCCAATCGTGGCTATTCTTGTCTGCAAAGAGATATTCACATCCGCTATGCATATGGTAGATGGTTGGGGGGGGGAATATTTCCTAGGAAAATCTCCCCCCCCCCCTCAATACATGCCAAATGCTATCTGTTCTACACCAACATACATTTCATTTCATCAGAAAGAGACAATCACATCCACTTTGCATATGGTAGATGGCGGGGGGATATTTCCTAGGAAAATCCCCCCCCCCAATACAAGGCACATGCTGTCTGTTCTACACCAATATACATTATTTTGTTTCATCAGAAATACTCCCCCAATCGTGGGCTATTCTTGTCTACAAAGAGACGTCCATATCCACTATGCATATGGTAGATGGTGGCGGGTGGGGATATTTCCTAGGAAAATCCCCCCCCCCCACCAATACATGCCACATGCTATCTCTTCACCAACTTTCATTTCATTTCATCAGAAATACTCCCCCAATTCTTGTCTACAAAGAGACGTCCATATCCACTATGCATATGGTAGATGGAGGGGTGAATATTTCCTATGAAAATTTCCCCCCACCCACCAATACATCCACATGCTTGCTGTTCTACACAACTATACTGTTTTTATTTTCTAGACCCACCCCCACCATGTGCTATACATTTATACCAACCATATGCAGCTATGGTAGAGATTTAACCTAGAGAACTCTCCACCAGCCAACATACATAATAGTTATGGTACGGTAATGGGGAATTATTGCATATACCGGTGAAGAGAATCTCTACTGCCCCACCGCCACTATATTGTCTATGTATAGATATTATACTAAATTGGAGAGCTCTTTCATAGAAAATTCTGCCTCGACTATTCACATACTTCTCCACAAGCAGACATACATTATGACTATGTTAGTTGGGTATACATGTAGGGATATTACGTCCTCTGTTACCAACAGACTGGTTCTAGCATGTGCATTTTGTATGATCCTGAGCACAATATCACCAATGTGTATGCAAATACATTAAAAGTTTTGTGGACAGTGTCTGTGAAGGTGGTGATGGGGGGGGGGTCGAATTTGTAGTAGGCGGGGGGGGGGAATATTTCCTAGACTTAAGCCTGGAAATCTTCCCCCCCCCCGGAGGGGGGAGATTTCCAGGAGGATTTCCTGTTACACCGGATTAGAGGGGTAGAAAACAATGTGTTTATATTGCGGAGAATTCGGGACTTGATTTCACTGTATTAGGCCTACAACCATCATACTTGCACACTCATAAATATGCAAATGAGCCAACTACAGAAAACATGTTAGGTAATCAGTACAGCTTCAAATTATGATGGTGTGCTTATGCAATAAATATAATCTAGCATTTGCGCTGACTCGGCATAGCCTCGTTTCTTATGAAATCAGTAAACTTGTTTAATAAATATCATATTAAATCATCACTCGTGTAAGATCCTCTATTTCCAGTGAATGATGTCCATGAGAAAGCTGGTCATCTAATTGACAGGGAACTGTCTGAGAAGTTACAGATGTCGATTGATGGAGAAATTTTCATTACGGCCGGTAAGAACAATCTGTGAAAGTGTTTTGTAATTAAGGAATAAAATCATGGTCTGTTGCGTTTACTGGGGTGAACAATACATTTGGTCTGTTTAAGGATTGCGAGAAATCTTCGGACTCGTTAAGAATGAGCCTTATTTTTAGTTCGTGAAATTTGGTCAAATATTGATTTGATTACGAAAAATGAGTTCTCTGTGGGAATTTGACATGCGGAAAAAAGGTGGCAGATGATCTGACAGGGGGAGGAGTCAAAAAACGAAAAATTGTGCAAATTGACTCGGAAACCTGGCTAGATAGCTTGAAAATGGCAGGTTTCGTGAAACAGATAGAAGTGACAATGACATCAACCAAACATGGGGCTAATGTAATGTCGGAGCTTCAGATAAGCTTTGTGTCTAAAGAGTATTGTACCCCCTGATTTCAAATTAAATACATTTTTTAGCTCGCCTAGAAGAGCTTATGGCATACCCCCGGCGTCGTCGGCGTCCACAAACTTAACGTTGGGTAAATGTCTTATAACTTTGATGGAACACCTTGTTATTTCATACATGCATTCCTCAGGTGACCCTCTATCTTGCTGTAGCAAATCCATGACCCACCACTTAGCTCTTAGCCCACGGTCAAGGTCAGAAACTTGGCACATTCATAAACTTAACGTTGGGTAAATGTCTTATAACTTCTGTTTCCTTTCATGGAACATCTTGTTATTTCATAAATGCATTCCTCAGATGACCCTCTATCTTGCTGTTGCAAATCCATGACCCACCACTTAGCTCTTAGCCCAAGGTCAAGGTCACAAACTTGGCACATTCATAAACTTTGGTTGGGTAAATGTCTTATAACTTCCGTTTACTTTCATGGAACACCTTGTTATTTCATAAATGCATTCCTCAGATGATCCTCTATCATGCTGTAGCAAATCCATGACCCACCACCCAGCCCTTAGCCCAAGGTCAAGGTCACAATCTTGGCACATTTATAAACTTAACGTTGGGTAAATGTCTTATAACTTCTGTTTCCTTTCATGGAACACCTTGTTATTTCATACATGCATTCCTCACATGACTATATCATGATGTAGCAAATCCATGACCCACCACCCAGCCCTTACCCCAAGGTCAATGTCACACACACTTACATGTAGCACATTCATAAACTTAACATTGGGGTAAATGTCTTATAACATCTGTTTCCTTTCATGGAACGCCTTGATAGTTCATACATGCATTCATCTGATGATATTCTATCGTGCTACAGCAAACCCATGACTCACCGGCCATCCCTTACCACAAGGTCAAGGTCACAAACTTAGCACATTCATAAACTTAACGTTGGGGTAAATGTCTTATAACTTCTGTTTCCTTTCATGGAACGCCTTGCTATTTCATACATGCATTCCTCAGATGACCCTCTATCATGCTGTAGCAAATCCATGACCCACCACCCAGCTCTTACCTAAGGTCAAGGTTGATTTTCATGCCCCCGCCACCGAATGGTGAGGGGGGCATATAGTGTAACCGGCGTCCGTACGTACGTAACGTACGTACGTAACGTACGTCCGTCCGTACGTACGTACGTACGTACGTACGAAAGCTTAACGCTGGGTAAATGCCTTATAATTTCTGTTTCCTTGCTCGGATCTGCTTCATATTTCACACACGCATTGCTCCAATGGTCCTCTACCGCACTGTGACAAATCCACATTTTTTCCGCCCCCGCTAACCCCAGGGTCAAGGTCACAGACTTGGTGCTTTCGAAACCTTAACGCTGGGTAAATGGCTTATACTTTGTGTTTCCTTGCTCGGATCTGCTTCACATTTCACACACGCATTGCTCCAATGGTCCTATACCGCCCTGTGACAAATCCACATTCGTCCCGCCCCCGCTAAGCCCAGGGTGAAGGTCACAGACTTGGTGCGTTCGAAACCTTAACGACGCTGGGTAAATGGCTTATTATGCCCCCGCCACCGAATGGTGAGGGGGGCATATAGTGTTACTGGCGTCCGTACGTACGTCACGTACGTAACATACGTAACGTACTTCTGTACGTACGTACGTACGAAACCTTAACGCTCGGGTAAATGCCTTATAATTTCTCTTTCCTTGCTCGGATCTGCTTCACATTTCACACACGCATTACTCCAATGGTCCTCTGCCACCCGGTGACAAATTCACATTCGTCCCGCCCCCACCAAGCCCAGGGTCAAGGTTACACACTTGGTGCGTTTGAAACCTTAACGCTCGGGTAAATGGCTTATAATTTCTGTTTCCTTGCTCGGATCTGCTTCTCATTTCACACACGCATTGCTCCAATGGTCCTCTGCCACCATGTGACAAATCCACATTCAAATATGCCTTGTTTTCTTTGGCTGCCAGCGGGGGCATTCGTGTGCCGACAGGCCACATTTCTAGTTAAAATATGCATTCATCTGATGATACTATATCGTGCTATAGCAAATCTATGACCAACCGCCCATCCCTTACTCCAAGGTCAAGGTCACAAACTTAGCACATTCATAAACTTAACGTTGGGGTAAAAGTTTTATAACATATGATATTTATGCCCCCGCCATCGATCTGCTTCACATTTCACACACGCATTGCTCCAATGTTCCACTACCACCCTGTGACAAATCCACATTCATCCCGCCCCCGCTAAGCCCAGGGTCAAGGTCACAAACTTGGTGTGTTCGAAACCTTAACGCTCGGGTAAATGGCTTTAAATTTCTGTTTCCTTGCTCCGATCTGCTTGACATTTCACACACGCATTGCTCCAATGGTCCTCTACCGCCCTGTGACAAATCCACATTCGTCCCGACCCCGCTAAGCCCAGGGTCAAGGTCACAGACTTGGTGCGTTCGAAACCTTAACGCTGGGTAAATGGCTTATAATTGTATACCCCGGACTCCGTCGGGGGATACTATGGATTTGACAGCGGGCCGCGTCCGCGTACGCGTCCGCGTCCGCCGCAGACACTTCTTGTCCGGAGCATAACTCCACCACCCTTTGGAATATTTTCATGAAACTTCACACATGCATAGACCACGACCTGAAGGTGTGTCGCGCACAAGAATGACAACTCTTGCATAGCTAATTTTTTAGTTATGTCCCTGTTTTGTTTTCGCGCACTAATTTCCTGTCCGGCGCATAACTCGACCACCCTTTGGAATATTTTCATGAAACTTCACACATGCATAGACCACGACCCGGAGGTGTGTCACGCAGAAGAATGACAACTCTTGCGTAGCTAATTTTTTTGTTATCTCCCTTTTTTCTTTTGTACATTCTACAAACTGGACAATAATGCACGAAGACCCGTTTTCTCGTGTGCTCTGTACACCTTACCTGTAGAGAGAGCAATAGAGACTGGGAGAACCATTCACCTGTGCATGTGCTAGCATGTGCAAATGTCTAGTCTTGACCACTCTTGACCACAGGTAATTTATACAGGTAAATTACTACATTGGATATTACATTTCCGTAAACTGTGTTGAAAATATTGTGGCATTATGTGGACCTGTGCAGATATATGTAGATAAATATAGGACTATTAAAAAAATTCTGGGCTCCAGTAGCAAGCATTATTATTTTTAATTGTCTAGTTGCATTAGGTCGTAAGTGTTATATACAGACTATTCACCTGTGCATGTGCTAGCATGTGCAACTGACCACTGACCACTTACAGGTAATTTATACAGGTAAATGATTATATTACATTTCCGTAAACTGTGTTGAAAATATTGTGGCAATATGTGGACCTGTGCATATATGATATGTAGATAAATATATGACTATTAAAAAACATTCTGGGCTCCAGTAGGGAGCATTATTTTTATTTACTTTTTTTTATTTTAATTTTTCTTTTCCATTTTTTGTTTTTACATTCTTTTTCAATTTTTTAACTGACCACTAACTTATTACAGGTAATTTATACAAGTACATTATTACATTTCCGTAGACTGTGTTGAAAATATTGTGGCATTATGTGGAACTGTGCAGATATATGTAGATAAATATAGGACTATTAAAAAAAAAATCTGGGCTCCAGTAGCAAGCATTATTATTTTTAATTTTTAAACTTTTTTTTTCTTCATTTTTTTTTTCAAATTCTTTTTCACTTTTTGTCTAGTAGCATAAGGTCGTAAGTGCTATATACAGACTATTATCATATAATATAACAATTATTGACTAGTGAGCCATAGAATATAATCTGATATTCTATGGCTCACTGGTCAATAATTATATAATATGTTCGGGCCAGTGAAAATTGCTTTCGGGCCCAGGCTCGAGGTCAAGGCGGGACAAGGCGAGGCATTTGATTCCGCGGAATTCTTGTTTACATATCTCCCTTTGTTGTTTCGTGCTCTGATTTTGTATCCAGAGCATAACTCGAACACCCTTTGGAATATTTTTATGCCCCACCACGATAGTGGAGGGGGCATTTAGTGTTACCCTTGTCCGTCCGTCCGTCCGTCCGGGCACACATACAGGGTCTTAGGTGGTTAGAGGCGTGGCCTAAGACAAAAGAATACAATAGATTTATTCCGTTGACCACTTAAGCCTATTGTTCCTTAGGTGGTCATTCCTTTGATCTTTTATATAGTAAAAACCACCTAAGGGATGTCACGTAAGGACGTCCGTCCGTCCGTCCGGGCACACATACAGGGTCTTAGGTGGTTAGAGGCGTGGCCTAAGACAAAAGAATACAATAGATTTATTCCGTTGACCACTTAAGCCTATTGTTGCCTTAGGTGGTCATTCCTTTGATCTTTTTATATAGTAAAAACCACCTAAGGGATGTCACGTAAGGACGTCCGTCCGTCCGTCCGTCCGTCCGTCCGCACACACGAATGGGTACTTGTTGTAAGCGTACGGGGATCTTATTGGGTAGGGTTAGGATAGTGTTGGGTACTCTTGTTGGGTATTTTTATAGAGTAAAGAGTATTCATTCGTAGGAACGTGCGTCCCGTCGTCCCGTCGTCCCGTCGTCCCGTCCGTCCGTCCGTCACAAAACTTAAACACTCCGGTAAATGTCTCATAATTTCTTCATCCTTCGACCGATCTCCTTCATATTTCATCTACACGTTCCTCTAATGGTCCTCTACCGCCCTGTGCCAAATCCACGTTCGTCCTGCCCCCACCAAGCCCAGGGTTAATATCACATACTTAGTGCTTCAAAAACTTTAACGCTCATGTAAATATCTTATAATTTCTGTTTTCTACCACGGATCAGCTTAATATTTCATATATGCATTGCTCTAATGGTCCTCTACCGTCCTGTGCCAAATCCACGTTCGTCCTGCCCCGCCAAGCCCAGGGTCAAGGTCACATACTTGGTGCTTCAAAAACTTTAACGCTCAGGTAAAAGAAAATTTTGACTTTGAATTCGGCCTCATTTATTATCAAAGCGATATGTGGGACATCCGTGTTCTATGAACACATTCTTATGCCCCCGCCACCGAATGGTGAGGGGGGCATATAGTGCTACCGGCGTCCGTACATACGTACGTACGTACGTACGTCCCGAAACCTTAACGCTGGGTAAATGGCTTATAAGTTCTGTTTCCTTGCTCGGATCTGCTTCACATTTCACACACGCATTGCTCCAATGGTCCTCTACCGCCCTGTGACAAATCCACATTCGTCCCGCCCCCGCTAATCCCAGGGTCAAGGTCACAGACTTGGTGCGTTTCAAACATTAACGCTGGGTAAATGGCTTATAATTTATGTTTCCTTGCTCGGATCTGCTTGACATTTCACACACGCATTGCTCCAATGGTCCTCTACCGCCCTGTGACAAATCCACACTCCTCCCGCCCCCGTTAAGCCCAGGGTCAAGGTCACAGACTTGGTGTGTTCGAAACCTTAACGCTGGGTAAATGGCTTATAATTTCTGTTTCCTTCCTCGGATCTGCTTCACATTTCACACACGCATTGCTCCAATGGTCCTCTGCCACCATATGACAAATCCACATTCAAATATGCCTTGTTTTCTTTGGCTGCCAGCGGGGGCATGCGTGTGCCGACAGGCCACATTTCTAGTTTCAAACTACTTGTGTATCTGGGGAGGGGGATACACATGCGCTTGTCGACAAGCGTCCATTTCTAGTTTCTCTTTCCTTCCTCGGATCTGCTTCACATTGCACACACGCATTGCTCCAATGCTCCTCTACCGCCTTGTGACAAATACACATTCGTCCCGCCCCCGCTAAGCCCAGGGTCAAGGTCCCAGACTTGGTGCGTTCGAAACCTTGACGCTGGGTAAATGGCTTATACTTTCTGTTTCCTTCCTCGGATCTGCTTCACATTGCACACACGCATTGCTCCAATGGTCCTCTACCGCCCTGTGACAAATCCACATTCGTCCCGCCCCCGCTAAGCCCAGGGTCAAGGTCACAAACTTGGTGCGTTCGAAACCTTATGCTGGGTAAATGGCTTATAATTTCTGTTTCCGTCCTTGGATCTGCTTCACATTGCACACACGCATTGCTCCAATGGTCCTTTACCGCCCTGTGACAAATCAACATTCGTCACCCCCCCCCCCCCAGCTAAGCCCAGGGTCAAGGTCACAGACTTGGTGCTTTGGAAACCTTAACGCTGGGTAAATGGCTTATAATTTCTGTTTCCTTCCTCGGATCTGCTTCACATTTCACACACGCATTGCTCCAATGGTCCTCTACCGCCCTGTGACAAACCACATTCTTCCCGCCCCCGCTAAGCCCAGGGTCAAGGTCACAGACTTGGTGCTTTCGAAACCTTAACGCTCGGGTAAATGGCTTATAGTTTCTGTTTCCTTACTCGGATCTGCTTCACATTTCACACACGCATTGCTCCAATGGTCCTCTACCGCCCTGTGACAAATCCACATTCGTCCCGCCCCCACTAAGCCTCCGGTGAAGGTCGCAGACTTGGTGCGTTTGAAACCTTAACGCTCGGGTAAATGTCTTGTAATTTGTGTTTCCTTGCTTGGATCTGCTTCACATGTCACACACGCATTGCTCCAATGTTCCTCTGTCACCTTATGACAAATCCACATTTGTCCCGCCCGCACTAAGCCCAGGGTCAAGGTCACAGACTTGGTGCGTTCGAAACTTTAACGCTCGGGTAAATGGCTTATAATTTCTGTTTCCTTGCTCCGATCTTCTTGACATTTCACACACGCATTGCTCCAATCGTCCTCTTCCGCCCTGTGACAAATCCACATTTGTCCCACCCCCGCTAAGCCCAGGGTCAAGGTCACAGACTTGTTGCGTTCGAAACCTTAACGCTGGGTAAATGCCTTATAATTTCTGTTTCCTTGCTTCGATCTGCTTCACATTTCACACACGCATTGCTCAAATGGTCCTCTTCCGCCCTGTGACAGATCCACATTCGTCCCGCACCCGCTAAGCCCAGGGTCAAGGTCACAGACTTGGTGCGTTTGAAACCTTAACCCGGGTAGATGGCTTATAATTTCTGTTTCCTTGCTCGGATCTGCTTGACATTTCAAACACACAGTGCTCCAATGGTCCTCTACCATCCTGTGACAAATCCACATTCGTCCCGCCCCCGCTAAGCACTGGGTCAAGGTCACAGATTTGGTGCGTTCGAAACATGAACGCTCGGGTAAATGGCTTATAATTTCTGTTTCCTTGGTCCGATCTGCTTGACATTTCACACACGCATTTCTCCAATGGTCCTCTACCGCCCTGTGACAAATAACGCACTGGTAAATGGCTTATAATCAAATATGCCTCATTTACTTTGGCTGCCAGCGGCATTCGTGTGCAGACAGGCCACATTTCTAGTTCATATATGCATTCTCAGATGACCCTCTATCATGCTGTAGCAAATGCACGACCCACCACCCAGCCGTTACCCCAAGGTCAAGGTCACAAACTTAGCATGTTCTTAACATTGGGTGAATGTTGTGTAGCTTCTGTTTATTTACAGGGAATGCCTTGATATTTTATACATGCATTCATCTGATGATAGTCTATCGTGCTATAGCAAATCCATGACCCACCCCTTACCCCAAGGTCAAGGTCACAATCTCAGCACATTCATAAACTTTAATGTTGAGGTAAATGTCTTATAACATTTGTTTCCTTTCATGTAACGCCTTGATATTTCATACATGCATTCCTCATATGACCCTCTATCATCCTGTAGCAAATCCACAACCCACCACCCAACTCTTACTCAAAGGTCAAGGTCACAAACTTAGCATGTTCATAAACTTAACGTTGGGGTAACTGTTGTGTAACTTCTGTTTCTTTATAGGGAACGCCTTGATATTTCATAAACGCATTCATCTGATGATACAATATCGTGCTATAGCAAATCCATGACCCACCGCCCACCCCTTACCCCAAGGTCAAGGTCACAAACCTGACACATTCATAAACTTAGCATTGGGGTAAATGTCTGATAACATCTGTTTACTTTGATGGAACGCCTTGATATTTCATACATACATTCCTCAGATGACCCTCTATCATGCTGTAGCAAATCTACAACCCACCACCCAACCCTTACCCCAAGGTCAAGGTCACAAACTTAGCATGTTCATAAACTTTACATTGGGGTAAATGTTGTGTAACTTCTGTTTCTTTACACTTTGAACTCTTTGATATTTCATACATGCATTCATCTGATGATCCTCTATTGTGCTACAGCAAATCCATGACCCACCCCACCCCTTTCCCCAAGGTCAAGGTCACAAACTTAGCAAATTCATACATGCATTCCTCATGTGAATAGCTATTATGCTGTAGAAAATCACCAACTTAGTGTGTTCATAAACTTAACGATGGGTTCAATTTTGTTTCCGTTCTCTTTTCAGGGAGCTCATTGATATTTCATAATGTATTCATCTTAATATGCTATATCATACTATAGCAAATCCACGACCCACCTTCCACCACTGACCTCGATGTCAAGGTCCACCGCACACCCCTTATCCCAAGGTCAAGTTATATAATATTCATGTTTTTTATACAACTGTGCCAAGTTTGAATGAAGGCTGCCAACAGGCGAGCTTCATTGTCTTCTGACAACTCTTGTTATTTTCACAAATGGATTATTGATTTTCTTCGTTATTAAATAGGGAACAAATGATAAAAAAACAAAAAAAAAAAACATAAACCAAATTTAAACATATACTTATTTGAGTGTATTATTACTTATTCACTTATGTATACGTACTGCAATAAAGTTGAAAAGTTACTTAGTTAGCTGCACTTGTTTTTTTGCAGCTCAGCTAAGTGAATTTTCAACTTTATTACATTATTTTCATTACTCAATTTGAAAATCAATCCGTATTTTCACATTTCTCCGAGTTTTTCCACTTTTGATAATCAATGTGTATTATTCTTAATCAGTGTGTAAAATACGCCAATACACATCTTATCTGGAGCTCTGAATGCATTATGATATAAATGCAATACATTCAATGGGTATTTCCATTATGGGTATGATATTGACATGTTTCTTTTGTCTTTGTTGTAGGTTACTATCTACCCGCAAAATGTAAGTGTCTTCTATTGTCCCATCGCAAAGCGAAAATGTATGGAGCCCTGGAGGCTGAGCGAAGCTCACGTGAGCTTCGCTCAGGTGAGCTATTGTTAACGCAATGTGTCCGTCGTCCGGCGTCCGTGAACATTTTCAAACGTCTTCTCCTCGGTAAACATTGGGCCTATAGTCACCAAACTGCATGGTCATGGTCGTTAGGTAGCGGGATTACAAAATTGTTAAAATGATGTCATTACGTAATCCAAGATGGCCGTCGTCTAAAAATAGCACAAATTCTTTAAAAATCTTCTTCTCAAGAACCGCCAACCAGATTTCGACAAAACTTGGTAGGAATGTTCAATGTACAATGATCTTTCAAAGTTGTTAAAATGGTGACTCCGGGGTCGAAAATGGGCGTGGCCCGTGGGGTCAAATTGGGGTCAAATTTGATTTTTGACCGAATATGATCATTTCATATATCATTTATGCATTTTTTGTCGAAATCGGATGGTTATGTCATCCAAGATGGCCGCCGAAATGTCAAAAGGTCGTTCTTTTATTTGAGATTTCAAAATTCTTCTTCACATGAACCGCTTGGCCCATGGTAGCCAAACTTAAAAGTTGTGGTCCATGGGTGAAGCCTTTTTAGATTTGTTAAAATGGAGGTCATAGCTAATCCAAGCTGGCCGCCGTCTAAAAATAGCATAAATTCTTAAAAAATCTTCTTCTCATGAAACGCTAGCCGGATTTCGACGAAACTTGGTTGGAATGATCGATGTACAATGCTCTTTCAAAGTTGTTTAAATGGTGACCCCGGGGTCAAAAATGGGCGTGGCCCGTGGGGTCAAATTGGGGTCAAATTTATTTTTGACCGAAAATGGTCATGTTATTTATCAAATCGAAGGTATCAATGAGGCGATCACTCTGGTACATTTTTTGTCGAAAACGGATTGTTACGTCATCCAAGATGGCCGCCGAAATGTCAAAAGGTCGTTCTTTTATTAGAGATTTCAAAATTCTTCTTCACATGAACCGCTTTGCCCATGGTAGCCAAACTTAAAAGTCATGGTCCATAGGTGAAGCCTTTTCAGATTTGTTAAAATGGAGGTCATCGCTAATCCAAGATGGCCGCCGTCTAAAAATAGCATAAATTCTTAAAAAAATCTTCTCCTCATGAACCACTGGCCGGATTTCGACGAAACTTGGTTGGAACGATCAATGTACAATGCTCTTTCAAAGTTGTGAAAATAGTGACCCCAGGGTCCAAAATGGGCGTGGCACGTGGGGTCAAATTGGGATCAAATTTTATTTTTGACCGAATATGGTCATCGTATATATCAAATCGAAGGTATCAATGAGGCGATTACTTTGGTACATTTTTTGTCGAAATCGGATTATTATATCATCCAAGATGGCCGCCGAAATGTCAAAAGGTCGTTCTTTTAATAGAGATTTCAAAATTCTTCTTCACATGAACCGCTTGGCCCATGGTAGCCAAACTTAAAAGTTATGGTCCATGGGTGAAGTCTTTTCAGATTTGTTAAAATGGAGGTCATCACTATTCCAAGATGGCCGCCATCTAAAAATAGCATACATTCTTAACAAATATTTTTCTCACGAACCGCTAGCTGGATTTTGACTAAACTTGGTAAGAATGATCGATGTATAATGCTCTTTCAAATTTGTGAAAATGGTGACCCCGGGGTCAAAAATGGGCGTGACCCGTGGGGTCAAATTGGGGTCAAATTTTATTTTTGACCGAATATGCTCATGTCATATATCAAATTGAAGGTATCGATGAGGCGATTGTTCTGGTGCAATATTTGTCGGAATCAGATCATTATGTCATACATGATGGCCACCAAAAGGTCCATTTATTCAAGATTTTGAACGTCTTTTCTCGGGAACCATATGGCCGATGCTGGCCAAACTTCATAGGAAGTTCAGATACTTGGGTGAAGCATTTTCAGATTTGGTAAAACGAGAGTCATCGCTTAATCCCAGAAAGAGCACAATTTTTGTTTAAACACATGAACTGAATGTCACATTCTCCTCTGGTGTTCATGGAATCAGGTGACAAATCCACATTCGTCCCGCCCCGCTAAGCCCAGGGTCAAGGTCCCAGACTTGGTGCGTGTGAAACCTTAACGCTCAGGTAAATGGCTTATAATTTATGTTTCCTTGCTCGGATCTGCTTCACATTTCACACACACACGCATTGCTCCAATGTTCCTCTACCGACCTGTGACAAATCCACATTCATCCCGCCCCCGCTAAACCCAGGGTCAAGGTCCCAGACTTGGTGCATTCAAAACCGTAACGCTCAGATAAATGGCTTATACTTTCTGTTTCCTTGCTCTGATCCGTTTCACATTTCATACACGCATTGCTCCCATGGTCCTCTACTGCCCTGTAACAAATACACATTCGTCCCGCCCCTGCTAAGCCCAGGGTCAAGGTCGCAGACTTTGTGCGTTCGAAACCTTAATGCTCGGGTAAATGGCTTATAATTTATGTTTCCTTGCTCTGATCTGCTTCACATTTCACACACGCTTTGCTCCAATGCTCCTCTACCACCCTGTGACAAATCCACATTCGTCCCGCCCCTGCTAAGCCCAGTGTCAAGGTCATAGACTTAGTGTGTTTGAAACCTAAACGCTCGAGTAAATGGCTTATAATTTAAATATACCTCATTTTCTTTAGCTGCCAGCGGGGGCATTCGTGTGCCGACAGGCCACATTTCTAGCTATGCCCCACCACGATAGTGGAGGGGGCATTTAGTGTTACCCTTGTCCGTCCGTCCCGTCCGTCCCGTCCCGTCCCGTCCCGTCCGTCCGTCCGTCCGTCCGTCACAAAATTTAACGCTCGGGTAAATGTCTCATAATTTCTTCATCCTTCGACCGATCTGTTTCATAGTTCATATACACATTGCTCTAATGGTCCTATACCGCCCTGTACCAAATCCACGTTCGTCCTTCCCCCGCCAAGCCCAGGGTCAAGGTCACATACTTAGTGCTTCAAAAACTTTAACGCTCAGGTAAATATCTTATAATTTCTGTTTTCTTTCACGGATCAGCTTCATATTTCATATACGCATTGCTCTAATTGTCCTCTACCGCACTGTGCACGTTCGTCCTGTCCCTGCCAAGCCCAGGGTCAAGGTCACATACTTGGTGCTTCAAAAACTTTAACGCTCGGGTAAATATCTTATAATTTCTGTTTCCTTTCGCGGATCAGCTTCATACTTCATATACACATTGCTCTAATGCTCCTCTACTGTCATGTGCCAAATCCACGTTCGTCCTGCCCCCGCCAAGCCTAGGGTCAAGGTCACATATTTGGTGCTTCAAAAACGCTCAGGTAAAAACAAATATTTCACTTGGATATTTGGCCTCATTTATTATCAAAGCGATATGTGGGGCATCCGTGTTCTATGAACACATTTTTATGCCCCCGCTACCGAAAGGTACGGGGGCATATAGTGTTACCGGCGTCCGTCCGTCCGTCCGTCCGGGCACACATTAGGGTACTTATGGGGTAGGGGGCGTGGTCTAAGATAATGGGTTAGGGTTAGAACACAATGGAACTTAATCCGTACCCCGTACGCCTATGGTGTCTTACGGGGTATTTCCTTTGATCTTTTATATAGCAAGTACCCCCTAAGGTCCGAAATGTAAGTCCGTCCGTCCGTCCGTCCGTCCGTCCGTCCGTCAGTCCGTCCGTCACAAAACTTTAACGCTCGGATAAATTTGGCCTCATTTATTATCAAAGCGATATGTGGGGCATCCGTGTTCAATGAACACATTTTCAAGTTTCATACATACATTCCTCAGATGACCCTCTATCGTGCTGTAGCAAACACATGACCCACCACCCAGCCCTTACCCCAAGGTCAAGGTCACAGACTTAGCACATTCATAAACTTAACGTTGGGTAAATGTCTTATAACTTCATGGAACACCTTGTTATTTCATACATGCATTCCTCAGATGACCCTCTATCATGCTGTAACAAATCCACAACCCACCACCCAACCTTGACCAAAAGGTCAAGGTCACAAACCGTTCATAAACTTAATGTTGGGGTAAATGATTTGTAACTTCTGTTTCTTTACACTTGAACACCTTGATATTTCATACATGCATTCATTTGATACTCTATCATGCTATAGCAAATCGATGACCAACCCCCACGCCTTTCCCCAAGGTCACGGTCACAAACTTAGCACATTCATAAACTTAACGTTAGGGTAAATGTCTTATAACATCTGTTTCCTTTCATGGAACGCCTTGACATTTCATACACTCATTCATCTGATGATACTCTATCGTGCGATAGAAAATCCATGACCCACCCCCTTACCCCAAGGTCAAGGTCACAAACTTGGCACATTCATAAACTTAACGTTGTGGTAAATGTCTGATAACAACTGTTTCCTTTGATGTAACGCCTTGATATTTCATACATACATTCCTCAGATGACCCTCTATCATGCTGTAGCAAATCCACAACCCACCACCCAGCCCTTACCCCAAGGTCAAGGTCACAAACTTAGCATGTTCATAAACTTCACATTGGGGTAAATGTTGTGTAACTTCTGTTTCTTTACACTTTGAACGCTTTGATATTGCATACATGCATTCATCTGATGATCCTCTATTGTGCTACGGCAAATCCATGAATCACCCCACCACTTTCCCCAAGATCAACATCATAAACTTAACGTTGGAGTAAATGTCTTTTTATAACTTCTGTTTCTTTACAGGGAACACCTTCATATTTATGCCTCCGCCACCGAATGGTGAGGGGGCATATAGTGTTACGTACGTACGTCCCGAAATATTAACGCTGGGTAAATGGCTTATAATTTCTGTTTCCTTGCTCGGATATGCTTCACATTTCACACACGCATTGCTCCAATGGTCCTCTACCGCCCTGTGACAAATCCACATTCGTCCCGACCCCGCTAAGCCCAGGGTCAAGGTCACAGACTTGGTGCTTTCCGTCGGGGGATACTATGGATTTGACAGCGGGCCGCGTCCGCATCCGCGTACGCGTCCGCCAGACACTTCTTGTCAGGAGCATAACTCGAACACCCTTTGGAATATTTTCATGAAACTTCACACATGCATAGACCACGAACGAAGTTGTGGGGGAGGGGGAGGGGTATACTTGAGTCAGCTTATCCGTCCGTCCGTCCGTCCGTCCGTCTTTCCGTGTTTCCGTGTTTCCGTCCGTCACAAAACTTAACAATTGTAAATTTCCTTTTAACTTCTCTTTCCCTTTGTGGAAATCTTTCTATTTTACCCGCCCCTTCTCTGACACTCATATCATTCGCAACAAACCTACGACCCCCATCATCTGCAACAAACCACCGGGGACACCCCCCTTTATGCAAGGTCAGGTCACGGACTTAGAAACTTAGAAAAAAACGAAACCTTAACAATTGTAAATTTCCTTTTAACTTCTCTTTCCCTTTGCGGAAATCTTTTATACCCCTTCTCTGACACTCCTACACATTCTGCAACAAACCTACGACCCCCATTTCTGCCAGGGGTCAAGGTCACGGACTTATTAAACTAGAAAAAAACTAAAACTTAACAAATGTAAATTTCCTTATAACTTCTCTTTCCCTTTGCGGAATGCAGTGATATTTTACCCGGCCCTGCACTCATACATCATTCTGCAACAAACCTACGACCCCCATTGATGTCAGGGGTCAAGGTCACGGACATAGAATGTCTAGTTTCCTTTTTTCAACTGGAACCACCATCACACTCTCCATATGTGCTGACATAGTCTTTTATCTGAAAATGATAGTATGCGAGCTGGAATGTATGTTTACCTTCGCTAAGCCTAATTCATTCTAGGTCAGGGCTGACGCGGGGGGGGGGGGTATTCCGTAAGCCCCCGCTTACTGACAAATCTAGTTTGTTTTGCGTACTGATTTCGTGTCCGGAGCATAACTCGACCACCCTTTGCAATATTTTCATGAAACTTCACACATGCATAGACCACGACCCGAAGGTGTGTCGTGCACAAGAATGACAACTCTTGCATAGCTAATTTTTTAGTTATTTCCCTTTTTTGTTTTGCGCACTCTACAAACTGGACAATAATGCATGAAGACCCGTTTTCTCGTGTGCTCTGTACACCTTACATGTAGAGAGAACAATAGCCTTCTCCGGTTGAACAATAGAGACTGGGAGAACCATTCACCTGTGCATGTGCTAGCATGTGCAAATGTCCAGTCTTGACCACTCTGACCACAGGTAATTTATACAGGTAAATTACTACATTGGATATTACATTTCCGTAAACTGTGTTGAAAATATTGTGGCATTATGTGGACCTGTGCAGATATATGTAGATAAATATAGGACTATTAAAAAAATAATTCTGGGCTTCAGTAGCAAGCATTATTATTTTTATGCCCCCGCCACCGAATGGTGAGGGGGGCATATAGTGCTACCGGCGTCCGTACGTACGTAACGTCCGTATGTAACGTACGTCCGTACGTACGTACGTACGTACGAAACCTTAACGCTGGGTAAATGGCTTATAATTTCTTTACCGCCTCTACCTCTACCGTCCTCTACCGCCCTGTGACAAATCCACATTCGTCCCGCCCCCGTTAAGCCCAGGGTCAAGGTCACAGACTTGGTGCGTTTGAAACCTTAACGCTCGGGTAAATGGCTTATAATTTATGTTTCCTTGCTCGGATCTGCTTCACATTTGACACACGCATTGCTCCAATGGTCCTCTGCCACCGTGTGACAAATCCACATTCAAATATGCCTTGTTTTCTTTGGCTACCAGCGGGGGCATTCGTGTGCCGACAGGCCAAATTTCTAGTTAATTTTTAAACTTTTGTTTTCCTTTTTTTTCGTTAATTTTTTTTTTTCAAATTCTTTTTAAATGTTTGTCTAGTAGCATTAGGTCGTAAGTGCTATATACAGACTATTATCATATAATAAAACAATTATTGACTAGTGAGCCATAGAATATAAACTGATATTCCATGGCTCACTAGTCAATAATTGTATAACATGTTCGGGTCAGTGAAAATTGCTTTCGGGCCCAGGCTCTTGTTTACTTATCTCCCTTTGTTGTTTGATGCTCTGATTTGTATCCAGAGCATAACTCGAACACCCTTTGGAATATTTTTATGCCCCACGACCATAGTGGAGGGGGCATTTAGTGTCAACCTTGTCCGTCCGTCCGTCCGCACACACGAATGCTTGTTGTAAGCGTACGGGGATCTTATTGGGTAGGGTTAGGATAGTGTTGGGTGCTCTTGTTGGGTATCTTTATACAGTAAAAAACCAACAAGTATTCATTCGTAGGAACGCTCGTCCTGTCCTCCCGTCCGTCCGTCCGTCCGTCCGTCCGTCCGTCACAAAACTTTAACACTCGGGTAAATGTCTCATAATTTCTTCATCCTTCGACCGATCTGCTTCATATTTCATATACACATTGCTCTGATGGTTCACTACCGCCCTGTGCCAAATCCCCCGTCAAGCCCAGGGTCAAGGTCACATACTTGGTGCTTCAAAAACTTTAACGCTCATGTAAATATCTTATAATTTCTGTTTTCTTTCACGGATCAGTTTCATATTTCATATACACATTGCCCTAATGGTCCTCTACCACCCTGTGCCAAATCCACGTTCGTCCTGCCCCCGCCAAGCCCAGGGTCAAGGTCACATATTTGGTGCTTCAAAAACGTTAACGCTCAGGTTAATATCTTATAATTTCTGTTTTCTTTCACGGATCAGCTTCATATTTCATATACACATTGCTCTAATGGTCCTCTACCGCCCTGTGCCAAATCCACGTTCGTCCTGCCCCCGCCAAGCCCAGGGTCAAGGTTACATTCTTGGTGCTTCAAAAACTTTAACGCTCAGATAAATATCTTATAATTTCTGTTTCTTTCACGGATCAGCTTCATATTTCATATACGCATTGCTCTAATGGTCCTCTACCGCCCTGTGCCAAATCCACGTTCGTCCTGCCCCCGCCAAGCCCAGGGTCCAGGTCACATACTTAGTGCTTCAAAAACTTTAATGCTCGGGTAAATATCTTATAATTTCTGTTTTCTTTTATGGATCATCTTCATATTTCATATACGCATTGCTCTAATGGTCCTCTACTGCCCTGTGCCAAATCCACGTTCACGTTCATGCTGCCCCCGCCAAGCCCAGGGTTAAGCTCACATACTTAGTGCTTCAAAAACTTTAGCGCTCAGGTAAATATCTTATAATTTCTGTTTACTTTCACGGATCAGCTTCATATTCCATATATGCATTGCTCTAATGGTCCTATACCGCCCTGTACCAAATCCACGTTCGTCCTTCCCCCGCCAAGCCCAGGGTCAAGGTCACATACTTAGTGCTTCAAAAACTTTAACGCTCAGGTAAATATCTTATAATTTCTGTTTACTTTCACGGATCAGCTTCATATTCCATATATGCATTGCTCTAATGGTCCTCTACCGACCTGTGCCAAATCCACGTTCGTCCTGCCCCCGCCAAGCCCAGGGTCAAGGTCCCATACTTGGTGCTTCAAAAACATTTAACGCTCAGGTAAAGGAAAAAAAATTGTGTCTGAAGCATGCACTTCTCTGATGGCTTTTGTGATGCCAATGATCATGTTGCGGTCAAATGTCTCGGTAGGCGCGACCCTGTTTCAATGTCGGAATTATTGTCAAGGCTGCAACTAGGGGGCATCCGTGTTCCATGAACATATTTTCTTGTTTGTATAGCCAATGCTGTCGGTATGACCCTCGTTCGACTGTCCACTGAGGACATGTTTGTGTGTTGTTGTTTTTGTCGCGCCTGATTTAGCAGAGGCGTGACTACAGTCGGCGCTTTTTCCGTCGTCGTCCGCGTCGTCCGCGTCGTCCGCGTGGGCGTTATCCGCGTCGTCTGGTGTTTTTTTTTAAGGCAAATGCATTAAAGTTATTGTTTTTTCACAATATCTCTTTAACCCCTTGCCAGAGTTGATAATATTTCACATCAATGTTTGTCATAGGATGATGCTTCACTACGCACACCCCCACATCCAAATTCTGAAGGTCAAGGTCATTTATTTACTTTTAATGTTCACCGGTTTTTGTAACAGAAAATGCGTTAAAGTTATTGTTTTTCACAATATCTCTTTAACCCCTTGCCAGACTTTGATAATATTTCACATCAATGTTTGTCATGGGATGATGCTTCATTACACACACCCCCACATCCAAATTCTGAAGGTCAAGGTCATTTATTTACTTTTAATGTTCACCGGTTTTGTAACAGAAATGCGTTAAAGTTATTGTTTTTTCACAATATCTCTTTAACCCCTTGCCAGACTTTGATAATATTTCACATCACTGTTCGTCTAGGGATGATGATTCACTATGCACACCCCCACATCCAAATTCTGAAAATGAAGGTCATTTATTTACCTGTAATGTTCACTGGATTTGTAACAGAAATGCATTATAATTATTGTTTGTTCAAAATATCTCTTTAACCCCTTGTCAGACTTTGATAATATTTCACATCAATGTTTGTCTAGGGATGATGCTTCATTACGCACACCCCCACATCCAAATTCTCAAGGTCTAGGTCATTTATTTACTTTGAATGTTCACCGGTTTTGTAACAGAAATGCGTTAAGTTATTGTTTTTTCACAATATCTCTTTAAGCCCTTGCCACACTTTGATAATATTTCACATCAATGTTTGTCTAGGGATGATGCTTCATTACGCACACCCCCATATCCAAATTCTGAAGGTCAAGATCATTTATTTACTTGTAATGTTCACTGTCAAATGCCTCGTCAGGTGCGACACTGCTTCCGTGGCGGAATTCTTGTTTTACTTTATTATCAAGGTGGCCAGCGATGTGATAAACTTCATTTAATGATGCCATTTCTTGTTTACGAGATGTATTCCACACGAAGGGCCCAATTACCAATGGGAAGGATGAAGAGCAGGTCCTACGAATGCGATACTTGAGCGCGCTCAAGGAATTGAAAGATTTAGGACTGAAAACACTGGTAACGTACTACCATAATCGCTGTAAAGATTCGGGTCCATTTACATTCTCAGGGCTCCCAGATAAGGTGTGTATTGGCGTATTTTGCGCACTTATTTTAGCAGAATGCGCATTGATTATCAAAAGTGGGAGTACAAAATACTCACAGCAGTGTGAAAATACACATTGATTTTCAAGTTCAGTAATGAAAATACTGTAATAAAGTTGTAAGTTTACTTATTTGAGCTTCAAAATGCTTTAGCAGCTCAAATAAATGAATTTTTAAATTTGTTTTATTTTTTCATTTGTTCCATATTTAATAAGGAAGAAAATCAATAATACATTTGTAAAAGTAAAATACGCATTGAATTTATGATATAAAAGATATGTTATAATACTTGATACTAAGCTTGTCTGGAGCTCTGATTGTTATTATCCCCTCGCTGATAGGCCAGTAAACTCCATTAAATCAATCAATCTTTATTATCCTCTCGCCGATAGGGTTAGTCCATGTATGTGCATACATTATTAAAACCTTTCATTTTTAGTGCGCCTTCCAAAGGAAGAAGTGCTTATGGCATACCCTCGGGGTCGTAGGCTTCCGTCTGTCTGTACGTCCGTCCGTCCGTCCGTCCGTACGTCCGTCCGAGCTTACAAATGGATAAATATGTGGCTAGGAGAACAATAGGTTCTATTGTTCTGTGCTCTTATGTGGCTAGAAATGTCTCTTACGTGGCTACAGAACAATAGGGATGAACAAAGGAAAAGGTTGGATTAGCCACATAAGTATCCATTTGTAGTAACGTCCGTCCGTCCGTCCGTCCGTCCGTCCGTCCGTGTCCGTCCGTCCGTCCGTCCGGGCACACATACAGGGTCTTAGGTGGTAAGAGGCGTGGCCTAAGACAAAAGAATACAATAGATTTATTCCGTTGACCACTTAAGCCTATTGTTCCTTAGGTGGTCATTCCTTTGATCTTTTATATAGTAAAAACCACCTAAGGGATGTCACGTAAGGACGTCCGTCCGTCCGTCCGTCCGTCCGGGCCAACATCGGGGGTTTAGGAGATTAGGGTAAGGGTTAGTAACAAAGGATTCCTTTGTTATAGTCGGTAAGCTCATAATTCCATTGATCTTTAGGAGCTAATCCTTTGATCTTTTAAAGAACAAAAAGCTCATAACTCCCAAATGTTTGAACGTCCGTCCGTCCGTCCGTCCGTCCGTCCGTACGTCCGTCAGTGTCCGTCTTTCTTTCTTCAAACATTATAATGGCCTATATTTTCTGTTTCCTTGCTTGGATTTTTTTCATATTTCACACACGCATTGCTGCAAGGGTTCTCTACTGCGCTGTGGCAAATCCACGTCCGTGCCTCCCCTTCTAAGCCCAGGGTCAAGGTCACATACTTTGTGCATCTCGAAACATTAACGCTCGGACGCTCGGGGTAAAAGCCTATATTTTCTGTTTCCTTGCTTGGATTTGCTTTATATTTCACACACGCATTGCTCCAAGGGTCCTCTACTGCGCTATGGCAAATCCACGTCCGTGCCTCCCCTTCTAAGCCCAGGGTCAAGGTCACATTCTTTGTGCATCTCGAAACCTTAACGCTCGGACGCTCGGGTAGATGGCCTATATTTTCTGTTTTCTTGCTTGGATTTGCTTCATATTTCACACACGCATTGCTCCAAGGGTCCTTTACTACGCTGTGGCAATCCACGTCCGTGCCGCCCCTTCTAAGCCCAGGGTCAAGGTCACATACTTTGTGCATCTCGAAACCTTAACACTCGGTCGCTCGGGTAAAAGCCTATAGTTTCTGTTTCCTTGCTTGGATTTGCTTCATATTTCACACACGCATTGCTCCAAGGGTCCTCTACCTCTGCTAAGCACAAGGTAAAATACATTGTACGCTCGAAACGTTAACACGCTCTGGTAAATGGCTCATCAATTTAGTTTCCCTTATCCAGCACGTTGTGTTTTCAAATGTGCCGTCGGTTCCTTTGCTGCCACCGGGCACGCTTCGTTGTCCACTGACAACTCTTGTTCATTAACTCGTGAACCGCTTCACCGCTTTTGACAATATTTGGCCACAATGTGTGTCTGGGGACGGGGCTTTGTTTCGCATACGACCAACGTCCAATCACCCAAGGTCAAGGTCACTGAGGACTTTATTATCATTTTTTGTCGCGTCTGCTTTAGCAGAGGTGTGACTATAGTCGGCGCTTTTCGCGCGTCATCCGCGTCATCTGCTTTTTTTGTTAGGCAAATGCGTTAAAGTTATTGTTTTTCCACAATATCTCTTTAACCCTTGCCAGACTTTGATAATATTTCACATCAATGTTTGTCATGGGAAGATGCTTTATTACGCATACCCCCACATCCAAATTTTCAAGGTCAAGGTCATTTATTTACTTTTAATGTTCACCGGTTTTGTAACAGAAATGCGTTAAAGTTATTGTTTGTTCACAATATCTCTTTAAACCCTTGCCAGACTTTGATAATATTTCACATAAATGTTTGTCTACGGATGATGCTTCATTACGCACACCCCCACATCCAAATTCTCAAGGTCAAGGTCATTTATTTACTTTTAATGTTCACTGGTTTTGTAACAGAAATGCGTTAAAGTTATTGTTTTTTCACAATATCTCTTTAAACCCTTGACAGACTTTGATAATATTTCACATCAACCTTTGTCTAGGGATGATGCTTCACTATGCACACCCCCACATCCAAACTCTCAAGGTCAAGGTCTTTTATTTACTTTGAATATTCACCGGTTTTGTAACAAAAATGCGTTAAAGTTATTGTTTTTTCACAATATCTCTTTAACCCCTTGCCAGACTTTGATAATATTTCACATCAACCTTTGTCTAGGGATGATGCTTCATTATACACACCCCCACATCCAAATTCTCAACGTCAAGGTCATTTATTTCCTTGTAATGTTCACGGACAAATGCCTCGGCAGGCGCGATACCGCTTCAGTGGTGGATTTTTTTATTTTCAAGGCTCGAGTGGATTAGCTTAATGATAGTGATGCCCTTGTTGTGATTGTGATGACAACCATTCTAACCATAAATAGTATAAATGCAAGAAACCACAGGTGGAAGACTCAGACCTGTGACACGAAAGAAATGCCCATTAAAAAAATTATATTAATTTGCCCCACCCACTTGGTCTCATACAGTACAGTAAAGTTTTATACATGGCATTTTTTTGTGTCACAGGTCCGAGTCTTCCATCTGTGACAAACCATAGATTAAAGGTACATGCCCACTCAGTAGGCACAACATGTTCTTTATATCAGAGATATCATCTGAGACATTTTATGGCAAAATAAACATTCATTCACCATTACCCCACATATTGATTGGCATTATTATACATTTTATACCAGGTCAAGTTATTCTAATTTCAGGGCTGAATATATTGTTTCTCGATGTAAATATTCAGTTCTGATTTTCGAATTCCCCCCCCCCCCCAATGCAGGTTAAAATGGGATAGAACCCATTTGCCCGGCCTTACATGACCTTAGCTGTTGATAGGCCGTTAAACACCAATAAAGAAACAAACAAACAAACATTTTATATTAGTCATAACTTTCCACACTGATATCAGGGGCGATAACTGTGTTTCCTTAAAATGTTAAGGGACATTGCTACTTATTATATGTATTTATTTTTTGATGTGCAATGATCATACTTTATAATCTGTCGAAAATATTATTTTTTCAAGTGACACATTTAATTAGTGTAAATAATTAAAAAATATCATGCCTCATTTGCATATGAAAATAGCCTATACCACCGCGCGTCACTATCAGTAAAATAAATGTTACTACATGGTTATATCTGTATAGCAGGCACTCGTAATTTTTAGAACTGGTGGAATAGTGACAGAATTATACACTTATTTAATTCCTATAAAGAACAGTTTGTGCCTACTGAGTTGGTATGTACCTTTAAAGTGTGTTTCCCAGAACAGACTGTATCCGAATATTTAGGGCTATTACTTAACCTGTGGCTGTGGAGAAATAGGGCTTATGGGTTTTGTGACCAGTGTAGATCCAGATCCGTAGTCTGTCAGGATCTGCACTGTTTGCCATTCCATCAATGAAATCCCCGTCGTGTTTCTTACAAGAAATATAGATCATTATCAGGCTACAGGAGTGTGCTATTTGATCGGGAGCTATATTTGTCACAAGCCCCACTTCTCCAGTCACAGCCACGTATACAGTGGACACCCGGGGAGGGACTGCCCACGTATAACAGTGGACACCCGGGTTGAGAAAGTCCACTGTAATTCAGTTCAGTTATCTCGAACCCTCCAAAACATGTTTGAATGCTTTGCAATCATGAACAGACATGTTATTGTTGGACATGAATTTCAGTAAAACCCATCAATTTTAACACACTTTACTGTCTGTTTGACAGAACCTGCCCAAATTTTTCTCTATGGGAATTTAACATGGGGGGAAAAAGAGGTGGCAGTGAAAAAAAATTGAAAATTGATTCTGAAATCTAGCTAGACAGCTTGGAAATGATCTAACTAAGAAAACAAAAGTTAGATTTTGAAAATCGGTCCACTATTTCTGAAATTAGAAAAATTTTCCCATGTTAAATTTAACATGTGAAAATTGTTTTTTCACAATGAAATCAATATTGGACCAACTTTCACGAATTAAAAAAGTAGGCTCATTCTTAAAGTTTGCTATGATTTTATATTATCTGAAAAAAAATAATTCTTTTTGCATTATTTATATAGCCGTAAAATTTTAGCAGGTTTTGTAAACAGACAGTAGGTTGCTAGATGTCCATTTTATATAGGTACAGATCTCTTCTGTAGTTCAAGCAGTTTGTTCTATTTCCATTTAAAGAATAAAACCATGGGCTGTTGCGTTTAATGAGATGTATAATACATTTGGTCTGTTTGAAATGCGTGGAGTCCAAAGGACTTCTCACAAGCTTTAAACTAACCAAATGTATTATACACCCCAGTAAATGCAACAGCCCATGTTTTTATTGTCCCGCCTGCTTTAGCAGAAGCGGGACATATGCATAGCTTTTCGGTCGGCGGCGTTGGCGGCGCCGCCGTTGGCGGAGTTGGCGGCGTTGGCGGCGTTGGCGGCGTTGGCGGCGTCAACATTTCACGTTGAGTTTTTGCGTTTAGCTCAGTTTCCAGAAAAATATAACTCCTACGACCTCCATACTTGGTATACATCAACTCTGTGGTGTAACCATCTCACACACAGGGAGCCCATGTGACCGTGACCTAGTTTTCATGATTCATTTACCTACTTTTCACATGCATTCAATGTTAAGTTTTTGCGTTTTTCTCTGTTTCTAAAACTTAACACTCGGGTTTATTCATTGTAACCTCAATGGAATGCTTTAATAGTCCATACATGCATTTGTAATAACATCCCGCATCATGTTGCCCGCTAACCTCAAAGGTCAAGGTCGCTGACTTAGAAATTTCTGTGTTTGGAAAAATTAACGCTCAGTTTATGCTTTGATATTCCATACATGCATTTGTAACAACATCCCGAATCATTCTATAGAAAGCCCATGTTGCCCGCTAACCCCAAAGGTCAAGGTCACTGACTTAGAAATTTCCATGTTTGGAAAAGTTAACGCTCAGTTTATGCTTTAATATTCCATACATGCATTTGTAACAACATCCCGCATCATTCTACAGAAAGCCCATGATGCCCGCTAACGCCAAAGGTCAAGGTCACTGACTTAGAAATGTCCGTGTTTGTAAAAGTTAACGCTCAGTTTATGCTGTAATATTTAATACATTTAATTGTAACAACATCGCGCATCATTCTACAGAAAGCCCATGATGCCTGCAAACCCCAAAGGTCAAGGTCACTGACTTAGAAATTTCCGTTTTTGGAAAAATTAACGCTCAGTTTATGATTTAATATTCCATACAAGCATTTGTAACAACATCCCGCATCATTCTACAGAAAGCCCATGGTGCTCACTAACCCCAAGGTTATTACAAGCTCCTTATGTACTATCAAGCTGCCCCAGGCGGGACATCTTGCTCCGCGGAGCTCTTGTTACTTATATTTACACTGCGTTTTCTGATAGTTTCAAAAATGTAAATAACCAAATATTGAGGTAAAATCATTTTGTCACAATTCCTGGAACAGCGACGTCGCCGGTCAATAGCGTGCAGTTATTGACAACCTCATGGATATTAATGAAGTCAAACAAACTTTAACCATTTTTCACAAAACTTAGCCGACTATTTTCTTTATCATCCATTATTTGTAACACGGGTCACACAATACTAGTCTAGAGCACTATAATCAAATATTCCAGTACAGACGAACGAATAGGTATTCGTGTGTGAAATATCGCTCCCGTGGAATACACCACCGCTGGAGAGAATAGCGCTTTATCCGAAACCGTGCACGGACCACCAGTATTGGATTTGTTTTTGCATTGGCTATATCTGGGTGATTTACAATGTTTATGCAGACTTGGATGCTAGCCTAATTACCTAGTAGGTCTTATCTACTTATAACTATTTCAGATTAATTCACCAGATATATCATGAGCTAGACTGACTGTTAGAACATTAGTCCACTTACGCAAAAGTGTAAGCCAAATGTTGACACATAGTTTTACATTGACATGCAGACTACATGAGGAGAGTTGTGCACTAGGGTTACCATATATATTTGATCTAGCACCATATTCTATCATGGTACTACCCCACTTGTTATGTCAAATTGCTAGTGGTCAATTTAGGATATTCCAATATGTTTTGAACGTAGCAGCAATGAATATTTCATTCATTGCATTATCTGGATTGTCAATGCGGTCAAACTAGTTTCTTAATAGCGTCAAATTCACATTCCAAGCTGCTTGCCCTATCTACTTTACGTGCAAGTTACGTATGTACAATGTCAACTGCTAGTAGTCAGATCCCCCAAGTACGGATGTGTCACAGCTAACTCCTTTATCAGGAACTCACAAAGAATACATTCGAGGTCAACTTTTTTGCTGTCTGCAAGCCTTTGTTTTGCAGACCAGTACAGGTACAGCGCACAACCTTCAATATGTGTGCTGGAGCTGGACATTTTGTCGTTGTCACTGGGAAATAGCCCTCTTCCATCTAGTTCAGCCCAAGGTCCATTGGACTCGGTGCATTATCACCTTTCCAGTCGGTATTTGCAGGATACACCAGCATGCTGTGAAACTGGCTGCTTCTGAGGGTTGTGGAAGTTGTTTCAGATCAACAATACATGTACTTTTGGTTACCTTTTCGAACAAACATGTCACACGTAGCTGTCCAATGTTTGCCTTGACTGCCTTTGTATAGGTACACGAAGGGCTTTGTTCACTGCTGACCAACATATTTTCTATTGTAACTATGTTGGTGGTAGTTTTGGATGAAAACATGAGCAGCATGACGGAACTTACCTTTCAAATGCTTTCAGAGCAGTACCTTTTCCTAAGCCAATCACTTTTGAAGTCGTGTCAACCCCTAAGATAGCATGTACAGAACAAATATGTTCCTACTACATCTTCACAAAGGACTTGTTTGCAGTTTGTTTTGTAATAATCCCAACAGATATCACGCTTGAAATTTGGGTCTAGGCTTAGGTATACAGGGTTGTGAGTCATGTGATGTGTGATAACTCAATAACACAAATTAGGTCCAGTGTCATCTCCGACCAAATATGTTTTGGTTTTGACTTGTGAAAAAAGCGCTACAGCTGTCAATACGATGCGTAATCGGCATCTGCAAAACAGCGTGAGACGTTCTATGCCCTCACTATTTCCATTCTTCGGACAACAAGTTTATTGGATGTGTTGTTTGTTTTTGGGGTTAGCTACAATGTTTTCTTCTTCCTCTGAAATATGCTGGATTGTGGTAAACCTTACTTCCTTGTAGCCAACTCCATTCTGCAGTTCTACGACCATGAGTTGCCGTCTTTAGTAGGTGGCCCGTTGTCATAGCCATTTCAAGGACAACAATGCAATGGGATGTACCTGGACATCCACTGAACATATGTAGACATCAGATTTGCTCGAATGTTGACCACTTTCCCAAGGAATCCACTGCAGCAAACATGCCACCATCAACAACATGATAAGGCCACCAGGATCGTGTGTTATCGGACTAGGGTATGTCGGCTGAATCATAGATTTGCTATTGCCGGTTTGTCTGCTGTCTCTCATAGGTCTGGTATGATTTCAAATAAATGCCGGTGGGTGAGTTGCAGTGCTTAACTCGTATGTAAGTGGAAATATCGGCCCATCAGTCATTCTGTTAGCTGCACTAACTAATCTCTGGAACAGCAGCTTGTTGGTCGATCTTGGACTGTATTCTTCGACGATTTTTGAAACGCAGACTTGTCGTTTCATTAGGCAAGACGGCATCTTTCTTCTTGACGAGAAACTCGTTTTCTTTATTGGCCAGCCATCTTGTTCCACAATCGTGTCTCCTATCTGCTTGGTGATAAGCAGTGCTGTCATATGACACTACCACACTGTTATGCTTTTGAGATCATTATCCGATTTTGAATGGGTTACGTTCAAGCAGATATCAGTTACCACTTCTGCGGTTTTTTTTTATCTCGCTTTCGCACGATAAGTTTGTATCTCTGTGTTGTTCACTGAAATATATATCGCCCCAGAAAATGTTTGTTTGCATTTGCTTATGTTTGGAGGATGTTGCAGGCGGGAGAGTACCCACACAGCTCTCTGTATCTCGGTATTCTCTACCACGAGTCGGCCCCATGCACTATTCACTCGCATACGCATCTGCTCAATCACTAGATCTGTCGACAATCCAGCCCATAATACCTATCACTACGTCTAACAACATGGAACCCTTTCCTGAAATAGTCATAGAGCTTTGGTTGTGTTTTCTGTTAAGGCATTTCATTTTTCATAGTATACAAATAGGCTGACTTGGCATACAGGTTATCCAGATGCTGTTTGAAATATGGTAGCATGGCCTTAATTGTTTCTGGTGTAACTGCACTTTCCTGTTCGCTTGCTTTTATGAATTGTCTCAATAATTCCACCTTTTCAATTATATTGCAACCACAATCGTGCTGTTCTACTTTCAGCTGATATTTGGTCACACTATGCATCATTCTGCCTTGAATTCTGGTCAAATTTCTTCTTTAACAAGCCTGTTCTATGTCCATTTCTAATGTCAGTACCTGTCAAACTATTTAAGGGCGGATTCTAGTCCTTCAAAATTCTCGTGTGAATGGAAAACTGTTGCATGTGATATTACATGACAGCACGCCACATGCTGTACCTATAGATTTTAAATTCAAATTAAATTGAAAAATAAATGGCGTAACAACGTTACGGGTACTTTTTTGGTAATGTTGATTGACAGTGTTACAATCGCTTTAGAAACCAATATTTGAGAAATACGGACCTTTAGAATGAAACAAATCAGTTGGGTAGAATCAGTACGAGTACGAATTTGTTACGGCCCAAACAAGATTATACACTTATTTTACACTATTATTAACTAAAATAGCATCGACTAATTGTTAGAACACGACTAAATAATAAAGGTAAACCTGTAACGAACCAATGTGGGGGTGTTAACTGGTGTGGGAACTGTTTGATTTTGTATTGAAACCACGAATGTAGCGTGGTGTTTCTTCAGCGTTCATTCCAACGTAAAATATTGCAAAATGGTTGTGGCGTCAAATTATCGGGGGAGATAATACCAGTTACTAGTGTTGGAGTATCCGCCGTCAAGTTTAGGAGAACCAGCTTACAAGCAACTGTCGTTACGCAGCTTTTAGGCTTGGTAACGACACAGTTAATGAAAAACTATTCATATAACATCGGTTAAATCTTAAAAAACGGCCATTTTAGCGGCCATTTTGGATTTTGCCGCCATATTGGATTTTTGCGAAGGAAGATAATGTCTCTAATTTTTTTTTAAAATACACATTTATTCATTCTTGGCAATTTTTAACTTTCTCCGGACAAATAGGGATGAGGTTTATGGCCTCATGGGCAGATTCCAGAAATGCATTTTTCACTTTTTACCCAAAAAGACATTTTAGCATCGTTTTGATTTTTTCTAGATTTTTTACTATGTTATAGTAAAACACACCCGATATATTGCACACAACCAAAAATCGCTTGTGTAGAATTAAATTACCATATTTGCCATTATTTTTTTTATGCAAAATTTAGAAAAAAAGATGCATTTTTTGGCAGCCATTTTGGATTTTTGCAGCCATATTGATTTTTCTTCAAAACGATATGTGTCTAATCTTTTTGCGCAATACAGTTATACATCTAGCAATTTTCAACTTTCTCAGACAATTAGGGATGGGAGGTTATGGGAGGATTCCAGATTTTCAATTTTCGTTTGAATTATTTCACTTTTTACCAAAAAAAAAATGCATTTAGCACCTGTAGATATTTCTAGATTTTTACTATGTTACGTAACACACCATTATATTGCACACACCCCAAAATGCTTCTGTAGGAATTAAATTCCTTTTTTGCCATTTTTTTCATTAATGCACTCAATAATAGTGGAGGTACTAAATGACTGGGTTTTAGGATCGACATGAAGGGCGAAAACTGAAAAAATTTCCATGTGAACATGTTGAAAAAGCTATGTAAGAGCGTAAGCCTCAAAGCCCAGGGAAAAGGGTACTAGCCGTCGATAAACATTTCGGTAATTGGACGACATAACTGACGGAATTCTGGGTACAGGGGAGTGTAGTGCCGATGAGCACATGACGTGTCCAATGGCGGACACAGGGTATCGATAGGTCAGGATTGGACTTAGCGCCAGGGTTGTCCAAGGATCAAACGTTGAAGTACAAAGGGGTGCTTAAGGAGTATGAGCAATGTATGACTATAGACCAGGGCGCACTCATGTAGAGATTCATGACCAGTTAAATTGTCTACTCAGACCTATTACGGATAAAAGGGTTATCCATCCCGTACAAAGTTCGCGGACCGTAATCAAGATGAGGTCTCGAAGAAATGTTGAAAGTTAGAGTTATTCGATCCTTCTAGATCCCCATATCATCACCAGTCACTCTAGTCAGAAAAAAAGACGGAGGACTGGTTTTTGTATAGATTTCGTCATGTTAACACCATGTCAATATTTTGACGCTGAGCCAATGCCTGAAATTGAGAAAGAAATGTTATCGAAATTTAGCGAAATACAAGTATTTCTTGAAACTGGATTTAAGTAAGGGTATTGGAAGGTTCACTCTCAGAGAACGCAAAACCCTATTCTGCTTTTTGAAGGGCCTGAGGCAGATTTTGTCCCGATCATCCAGTGCTAATAGGGTCCGCAGTAGACAATCGAAGTGCGAGCATTGGTTTCAGCGAGTAGAGTGTCTAGGCCTTTCATAAGCGGAAGAAAGAGCTCAGAGGTCACCAGATAGGTAACAGCTGGTACAGGCAAGCGCATGTCCCCGAACAAAGAAAGAGATGAGGGCATTTTTGGGTTAGCTGGGGTTCTACGTAAATAAAATTCAATCCCAATTTTGCAGAAAAAATAGCTGGTCCCACTAACTGATCTCACGAAAAGGGTCAACCGAACAAGACTGATTGGGGAGGACTCACAAGAGAGGCTTTCAATACAGCCTGAAAAAGGGCGCTGACTAACGATCCCATCCTCAAATTCCAGAGCTATACAAGACGTTCATATTGGAGAAACAGAGCATCCGACCGTAGGTTTAGGGGGCACATTTTGTTGCAGGAACAAAAGGGGCACTCCTACCATTGCGTACTCTAGCAAAAAAACTACTTCCAAGGGAGCAAAACTACTCAGTCGTGGAAAAGAGAGTGATTACACTCTCCGCCTGCGATTGTCTTACCAAGAATTGCAATCCAGCGGTCTTGAATTGGCAATTCTTCCCTCTGGAATTGCAGTCTAATTGCGGTCCAAACGCGGTCCCGTTTTTGCGGTCATTCTTTCGCATACCAGTTTGTGCGGTCATTTCTTTCGCGGTTCCAGGTTGAGGCGGTCATTTTCTTTCGCGATTACCGTTTGTGCGGTCATTCTTTCGCTATTTGCGGTAAAAAGAACGTACCGTATCATAGCAATAGTTACAAGTTTGTTTACCATTTTCAGTGATTATCAAAAACTTACTTACGAATATTATACAAACATACCGATATCCGTTCGTATATACGATATATCCGTAGGATATGGTATGAATATAAAAGTGGGTATCGTGTGGTTAAAATATAACCGATGCACCGGTTAACTTTCGATGTAAACATCCGGTTTTTATTTCGATCATCGCCACAATTTAAGTTTTCAAAATGAATAATTTTCACGTTTTACGATACAGAAACATTATGTAAAAACTGGGATTGGAAAGTACTGTATTCACAAGTACATAGACAGGATGTGTGTTCAATATACGTAATTCATCAGTAATTCATCACTGTATCCGCATCCACGCGCGGGGACACAAAACATGATCGCCCACGCACACCAGCCATCTTCATTGGCGTCCGACTGATAAGTATAAAACTTGTCCTGGTGCGATGGCGACTCTGATCGTGTGCTATATCTAGTCCTGGTGCGAATGGCCGATATGATCAAGTGCTAAAGTAGACCTTGGTGTGATGGCCAACTGATAAAGTTCCTAAATAGTCCTGGTTGTGAAGGGTCGACTGCTGTTTGAGTGCTATACTAGTCCTGGTCGGGTATTGGCAGAGCTGATAAAGTGCTAAAGTTAGTCCTGGTGTGGATGGCCGAATGATCAAGTGCTTACTCGCATGGCCGACTGATCATGTGCTATACTGGCATGGTGGAGATGGCCAACTGATCATTTTGTGCTAATACTGGGCAGGTGCAATGGGCGATGATCAGCGCCTATACTAGTTATTGGTGCGATGGCTGGACTGATCAAGTGCTCTACTAGTACATGGTGCGTATGCCCCGATGATCAAGTGCTAGAACTCGGCATGGGCGACTGTTCACGTGCTTACTGGCTTGGGTGAGATGGCAACTAATCAAGTGCATTATACGTACTGGGCATGGTGCATTGGCGACTAATTAGCGCTATACTACACTCCGCCTGCGATTCACTTACAAGAATTGACAATCCAGCGGTCGTGAATTGCAATTCGTCGCTCTTGAAATGCTAGTCAAATTTGCGGTCCTCGTTGTTGCGGTCATTCTTTCCCGATACGTTTGGTGCGGTAATCTTTCGTGGTCCAGTTTTGTGTGGACATTCTTTCGCAGATACCGTTTGTGCGGTCATTCTTTCGCTATTTTCCGTTAAAACTTACCGTATATTCGTTAGTACAGTTTTTTAAATTATACAAACGTACCATAATATTATACAAAAACATACGATATCCGTTCGTGATATACGATATATTCCGTACGGATATGATATGAATATACAGTGGGGGTCATTCGTGCGGTTAAAATTATACCGATGAACCGGTTAATTTTCGCATGTAACATCCGGTTTTTCATTTCGATCATCTGCACAATTTTAGTTTTTCAAAATGATAAAATGTTGTAGTTTTACGATACAGAGAAAACAATTTAAAATGAGGATTGTGAAGTACGGTATCACAGTGCATATACATGTGTGTTCTATACAGTAATTCATCAGTAATTCATCATTGTACTCCAGAACCACCGCCGGGGACACGAACAATGATCCCCACAACACACCAGCATATACATATGGGCGTCCTAAAAGTTCGGTCTATATCCCACAGTGGGAAACAAAATGTGTATAACCACCACCACCAGTTTTGTCTAGGACTAACTACACCCCCCCCCCCCCCCCGGACCAACACTTCGTCTGTAAAACGCAGGATGACGTGCGAGCTGATCAAAGTGCCTAAACTTAGTCCTGGGGCGATGACCGACTGATCAATTGCTATACTAGTCTTGGTGCGATGCGGACTTATCAAGTTCTAAATACTAGTCGTTGGTCGATGCCGATGGCCCGACTGATCCGAAGAGATATACTAGTTCAGGTGCGATGGCCGACTGAAGGCAAGGCTTTAAACTACTCTTGTGAGTATGGCCCCGACTTATCAAGTTCTAAACTAGTCGTGGTGCGTGGCCGATGTGATCGAGTGCTATACTAGTCAGGTGCGATGGCCCGACTGAGCAAGGGCTAAAACTTAGTCCTTGGTGCGATGCGATGATCAAGTTTTATAACTAGTCGTGGTGCGATGACCGACTGTCAAGGGTAAAGTAGTCTTGGTGGAGGGCCGAGCTGATCAAGTTCTAAACTAGTCCTGGTGCGATGGCCGAATGTGCAATGGCAAAACTAGTCTTGGTTGCGAAGGCCGACTGATCACGTTCTAAACAGTCTGGGGCGATGGGGGGGGGGGGGGGCCCGGTGATCAAGGGATATAACTGTTTGGTTGCGTTGGCCGACTGATCAAGTTCTAAACTAGTCGTGGTGCGATGGCCGGATCTGATCAAGGGTTGAAAGTTGTCTTGGTACGATGGCCAGACTGATCAAGGTTATTAACTAAAGTCGTGGTTGCGATGGCCGATTCTGATCAAGGTGCTAAACTAGTCCTGGTGCGATGGCGATGAGCAAGGGCAAAACTGAGTCTTGGTGCGATGGCCGTCTGATCAAGTTCTAAACTGAGTCTGGAGCAGATGGCCGACTTGATCATGCAAAGGGCTAAACTAGTCTTGGTGCGATGGCGACTGATCAAGTTCTTAACTAGTCCTGGTGCGATTGGTCCGACTGATCAAGGGTCTAACTCAGTCTTGGTGCAATGAGCCGAACTGATCAAGTTCTAAACTAAGTCTTGGTGCGATGGCCCGGACTATCGAGTTCTAAACTAGTCGTGGTGCGATGGCCGATGATCGGGGGTTCTAAGTGCGTTATACTTAGTCAGGTGCGATCGTCCGCACTGAGCAAGGCTAAACTAGTCTTGGGGCGATGGCCGACTGACAGTTATTAACTAGTCGTGGTGCGATGGACGATGATCAAGGGCTAAAGTAGTCTTGGTGCGATGGCCGACTGAATCAAGTTCTAAAACTAGTCGTGTGCGGATGACGAGTGATCAAGTTCTAACTGTCCTGTGCGATGGCCGATCTGAGCATGGGCAAAAAACTAGTGTTGGTGCGATGGCGGACTGATTCAAGTTATAAACTAGTCCTTGGTGCGATGGCCGCTGATCAAAGGCATAAAGTAGTCTTGGTTGCGAATGGCCGACTGATCAAGTTCTAAAATAGTCCTGGTGCGATGGCCGACTGGATAAGGGCTAAATAGTCTTGGTGCAATGGCCCGACTGATCAGTTCTAAATAGTCGTTGGTGCGATGGCGTCTGGTTCATTTCTAAAATAGTCCTGGTGCGTTGGCCGACTCATCGAGTGCTATACTAGTCCTGTTGCGATGGCCGGACTATCAATGGCTAAACTAGTCCCCAGTGCGATGGCAGACTGTTCATGGGCTAAACTATCTGGTGCGATGGTCGATGATCAAGGTTCTAAACTAGTCTGTGCGATGGCCGACTGATCAAGTTATATAGCTGTCCTGGTGCGATGGGCCGGCTAGATCGAGTGTATACTAGTCCGGGCGATGGCGACTGATCAATTGCTCTAAAGTAGACTGGTGTGATGGCCAAACTGGATAAAGTTCTAAACTAGTCTTGGTGTGATGGCCGACTGATTGAGTGCTTATACTTAGTCCTGGTGGGATGGCCGACTGATAAAGTGCTAAAGTAGTCCTGGTGTGATGGCCGACATGATCAAGTGCTATACTCGCATGGCCCGAATGATCACGTGCTTATACTGGCATGGGAGATGGCCAACTGATCAAGTTCTATACTGGGCAGGTGCAATGGGCGACTGATCAAGCGCTATACTAGTTATGGTGCGATGGCAGGACTGTAAGTGCTCTACTAGTCCTGGTTGCGATGGCCGACTGATCAAAGTGCTATACTCGGCATGGCCGACTGATCCCGTGCTTATACTGGCATGGTGAGATGGCCAACTAATCAAGTGCTATACGTACTGGGCATGGTGCAATGGGGACTAATTAAGCGCTATACTACACTCCCGCCTGCGATTCACTTACCAAGAATTGCAATCAGCGGTCGTTTGAATTGCAATTCGTCCGCTCTGAAAGTGCAGTTCTAAATTGGCGGTCCGTTGTTGCGGTCATTCTTCGCGATACCTTTTGTGCGGTAATTCTTTCGTTTGGTCCAGTTTGTGCGGTAATTCTTTCGCGTTACCGTTTGTGCGGTCCAGTCTTTTCGCTTCATTGCCGTTAATAACTTACACGTATCATCGTATTATAGTACAGTTTTGTTTACATTATACAAACGTACTATTAACAAAAACATACGATATCGTCTTATATAGTATATCCGTACGGATATGGTATGATCATACAGTGGGGTCATCGTGCGTTAAAATATACAGATGCACCGGTTCATTCGCCCCCCCCCCCCCCCCCCTGTAATCATCCGGTTTCATTTCGATCATCTGACAATTTTATGTTTTTCAAAATGAATAAATGTTCAGTCTTTACGATACAGAAACAATTTAAAACTGAGGATGTGAAGTACGGTAGCACAGTGCATATACATGTGTGTTCAATACTGTAATTCATCAGTAATTCATCTTGTACTCCGCACCACGCGGGGACACGAATCAAGATCCCCACACACACCAGCCTTCTAATTTGGCGTCCTAAAAGTTCCGGTCTATATCCCACAGTGGGATACAATGTGTATCACCACCACACCAGTTTTTGTCTATGACTTATGACTACACTAACCCCCCCCCCCCCACCGACACCACTTTGTCTGTTAACGCATGATGACGATGGCCGACTAATCAAGTGCTAACTAGTCCCGCGTGCGCTGGCGACTGATCTAGTTGCTTATACTAGTCCTGTTCGATGGCGACTGATTTCAGGTCTAAAATAGTCCTGGTGATGCGATGTCGAATGATCAAGTGCTAAATAGTCCTGGTGTGATGGCCCGATGTTCAAGTTACTAAACTAGTCCTGGTGCGATGGGGCCTACTGATCAAGTGTAAAAGAGTCTGGTGCCATGGCCGACTGATTCAAGTGCATGCTCGTCATGGTGCCGATGGCCGATGATCAAATCGCATGCCATAATAACTAGATGGCCATGGCCTGCATGTCGTGCCGCCGAGGCATTTGATAGTACAAACAATTGTTTGTTTGCAACAATGAGCTTTAGCCCGTCGACGTATAAAGTCGCCGCACCGCCGAGGGCTTTGATAGTATACCAAACTTTAATTAAAAAACACTTTAACCAAATACTTTATCCTGAATGCACACCAATGTGCCAAACTATTCGCTCTGTCTGCAAGCGGGCCAACAAAAACGTTAAGGGAATTTTCAATGTAATTTGACAGCCCCCCTGACATTGGGAACATATAATAAATAATGAATGTGCGGTGACAAATACACCGTATGATATGTGAAGTTTCGAGTGAATTGGGTGTGGAAAGCGGTTCAGAGATATTGTTTTCTTTCAAAGGTACATGCCCATCAGTAGGCAACAAAAGTTCTTTATATCTGAGACATCATCTGTGACATTTTCAGGCCAAAATAACATTAATTCACCCATTTATACACATTATGTATTGGCATTATTTACATTTTATATCAGTAGTAAATTTCCACAATGCTAATCAGGGGCGATAACCGTGTTTCCTTAAATGTTATAAGGACTTAAATATTTATTTTTTGATGTGCCAAATGACCAAATTTATAATCTGTCGAAAACATTATTTTTTCAGGGAAACACCATTTAATTAGTATAAGTAATAAAAAATATATGCCCCATTTGCCTATGAAAAAATAGCTGGTTATCACCGCGTGTCACTATCAGTGAAATAAATCATTACTAAATGATTATATCCATATAACGGGCACTCGTAATGTTTAGAACTGATTGAATAGTGACACAAATTATAAACTTATTTAATTCCTACAAAATAACTGAGAATACACATAACTTTAATTGTTGTTGCCTACGGAGTGGGTATGTTAGCTTTAATTATCATAAATTATTAAAAACAAGAAAATGCGTCTGTTCGGGATCGCGGATGCCACCTGCAGCATATTTGAGAAAACATGATGACAAAAGTGGTTTACGAAAAAGTGTGACGGACGGCAGACGGACGGCGGGAAGGGACGGTCCCAAACATTATATGCCACCCGTTCTTTCGAAACCCGGGGTGGCATAAAATATCATGCTCATTTGAATATTGAAATAGCTTCATACCACTGCTAGTCTTTATCAGTAAAATAAATATTATAATGATTATTTGGATAGCGGGCACACATAATTTTTAGAACTGGTGGAATAGTGACACAATTATACACTTATTTAATTGCTATAACGAACAGTTTGTGCCTACTGATTGGGCAGCATGTACCTATAAAATCTTTATCCTTTAAGTCACAAAAATTTTAACCGACGCACGAAGTGACGTACATATGGATGTACGTAGTAGTAGGCCAATGTGACACTATATCGAACTGTCCACATGCAGGCATGTCAAAAACTTTGATGGTAAATTTTCATAGGAATTTGACCTTGATGTTGGGCACAGGGGTTGCGCAAGAATGAAAATTATGGTATGATGGATAAAACACACATGTGAGTCGAGAGAATTGGCGAAGCTGTTTCTGTGATATAGTGTATCTTAAAAACTTTAACCTACGGTAAATAAAATACCAGATGGCCATGGCCCGCATGTTGAGCCACCGAGGCATTTGATGGTGTCGGAGTAATATTTATTGAAGTTTGAATTAACGTATATAAAAGCTTTAAACGCCAAATTTGAAAGTATTTGACCTTGATCTTGGCATGTGGGTCGCATGAGTGGGCTATAATATGTAAAATATGGATTGATAATAAAGAATTATCTGAAGTTTGAAGCAAATCTGGGTAAGTGTTGTGGAGATATAAGGTATGCAAAAAACTTTAACAAAAATTTCAAAGTCATTTGGACCTTGACTTGGCACATGGGCCGCATGAGGTGGGACACAGAATGAATATATGGATGATGACTAGATAAGATTTGATGTTTTCAAGTCACTTGTGACTTAGGATTTGGTATTTAAAAACATACAACGATTTTCGGACGGACTGACGCACGGGACGTTATGTGTGATCACTAAGTCTCGCTTTCCGCAAGCAGGTCGGCAAAAAAAAAATACAGATGACGTCAATGTGCGGACTATAAAGCACTGTCCGAGGCGGTCGCGGACAAAATTGTCCAACCCCTTTTTAAGGTTTGCAAGCCCACTCAGTAGGCTAAAAATTCTCTTTATGGGAATTAAATAGTGTATAATTGTCCACTATTCCACTAGTTATAACACAATTACGAGTGCCGCTATACAGCTTTAATCCATTGGTAATATGTATTTTACTTGATAGTGACGAGCGGTTGGTATCCGGTATTTTCATGTGCAATATGGTGGCATGATATTGTATAATTATTTATACTATTAAATTAAATGCATCAACTGAAAAATATGTAATGTCGCTTACATTTTAAGGAAACACGGTTATCGTCCCTTGATATTCATGTGGAAATATTCTTTGATATATAATGTATAATAATGCCAAGCAATACGTGGGTAATGGTAAAATGATCTGGCAGAAAATGTCTCGATGAAAGTCTCTGACATAAAGAATTTTGTGCCTACTGAAGTGGGCTTGTTCCTTTAACGCTGGCTTCGCCCTGTCCGTGAGACCTATGCATGTGTTAAGTTTCATCAAAAAAATATTGCAAGGTGGTGTTCGCGTTTCTGTCCGAAAAATCAGTGCACGAAAAAACAAAGGGAGATACTAAACTAGGAAAAGTGTTCATAGAACTCGGATACCCCACATATCGCTTTGTTAGTAACAAGGCAAAATTTCCAGTGTCCAAAAGGGAGATAATCCATGACACGGGGTTCGAATCAAAATCGAATATATTTCCGCATCTACTCATCTATAAGGAAGCTACAATCAAATTTCATTACTTTTGTATTACAAAAGTTTTACGAGTTCACAAGGCAAAAATTTTCAAAATTCTAATTTCAAAAGAGGGAGAATAATCCCATGACTCGGGGGTTGATGAAAATAAACTTTGAAATTTTACTCATCATATGGACATTACCAAGTTTAGGTGTTGTAGCTATTAGGGTTTAAAAGTTTTACCCGCTACAAGACATAAATTGGAAAATTCTAACTTGAAAAGGGGGAGATAAATCCATGACCATGGGGTCGAATCAAACATACATGTACAAGTTTCAGGTATGTAGCTATTACGGTTTTTAAAAGTTTTTCGAGTTACTAGGTTGGGTGACGGACGGAAGAAGAACGGACAAGGTCAAGGATAACACTAAATGCCACCCTCCCTATGGTGTGAGGCAAAATGTTGTCATACTACAGTAACTTACTTAATTCATCAGTTTACACATCCAGCGATGAATTAACTTTAATTCTGGTGAGAATATATAAAGTTCACTCATTAATTCAATAGTGTGAATTTGACATGACGTGAAAATTAAAACACTGCATGACTTGATCTGGAGAAAAACCCACAGGACAAGCCACGCATATTCAGAAATCACGTCTGTCGGTTCTTATCCAGCTCTTATCTGTCGATTTCTATCACCTCTGTCCACAAAATCAGAATCCAACATTGTCGCAAATTTAATCCTCTATGTTGGTGTACGTTAGTACAAAATTTCACTTAGTAATATTATCCAAATCTTCATTGTAATCTCTTGTCTTCTCTAAATAAAATGCGAGTCCAAAACAATCCCTGTATCTGCTATCGTGATAAAAAATGTTAAAGGTTCCGTCAGCGCCTCATATTGATCTTAATATCCACCATTTTTTGATTTCATGTCCAGAATAATGATGTTTCCATGCGCCGTCGTAGTGTATCTGTCAGATTCCGTTGTTTATTTGATCAAATCTGATGGACAAATTTGTGTCGCTAATGTCCCAAGAGCATAATCTGTGACGTTGACTGTAAATAAATTGGCATAACTTCTAGCTTATGAATTTTTTGTTGAAAGAGAGTGATCACTATGGTGAATAAGTGTGTATTTGTGCCCAGTTTTGCTCTGCAGGTAGAGCGTTGGTGTGGTAAACCAGAGATCCCCGGTTCGATTCCGGGCTGGTGCACATTTTCTCATCCCAGTGACATTTAGCGCCCACGTAGTTGCGGGATAGTAACTCTGCAGAATACTCCGCATCGTCCATATCGAGGAGTTTATAATGGGTGCTCTCCGTAGGTTTCCCCTGCAAAGTACCAAATAACAATCTGATTTGCAATTCAACTGTTAATTGCGGACATTAGTTTCTGCATTTTTACAATTGAAGAAATGTCAGTATTATACTTATTCATTTCTGTGTATTAAGTAAGAAAAATATGTCACAATTACAGCTTTAAAGCGTGAATGAGATCCGATCCGAGTACTCTGCAGAGAAAAACCTCTGGAGCACAGGAACTTGGGTACGGTCGATAATTGAGTATTCTGTTGCACAACCAAAGGACCGCGACTGATAAATACTACCAAATTGTACCCAAACCATAGGGAATTCGGAGACAAAAATAAACCATAGAATTGAGGACGGAATTTCAATTTGACGGAGAAGAATGTCACAGTACGCAACTGACCATGGGATGAAGTGTGTATGATCTGTGCCTTGTTAGCTTGCTCGGTAGAGCATGGCTGGTACGGTAAAATGAGGTCCCTGGTTCGATTCCGGGCCATTATTTATCTTTCTCACTCTGTGAAACAAGTAAACCGGTTTTTTATTTAAAGAAATGGCTATCACCGGGAATTATATATTATATTCACAAATTTGATTCGGGCAATAGAAATCAACAGCCAGAACAGAAACGTTTGCAGTAATATTAATCTAATTCCAAAAATAATTTTTAATTTTTTTTTATGGATCAGGTTTCGAAAGATTAAAATAGCTTTTCTTTTAAAATTTTTATCATTATCTTCACACTGTTAGTATGGTTAATATGCAATTCCAGTCTCCTTGCAGCTTGAAAATTGAAAGACATTATAGAAAAGTTGTGTTGATTCTCAGAAAATTGTCAATGTCGATATTGGATTCGCGTGGGTCCTCACTAAAATGCGACAAGAAGCGTCGAAAAATAATGTCAACATAAGAGGAAAACGTAATTTGTAACGACGAAAACGTAAAAAAACGCAAAATTTATACTTTATTTTGCTTTTTATCACGTTAGACCACACATCTATCATTTGCTTTTATATGAAAAAATAGATATTTGTAGCATGGTGGTGTCTATTAATTTGTTTCATGGATATTCGGAACGGCAGTGATGTGAGTGACGACATTTTGTTTTGTCCAAGAATTGTCAAGGTCAATGTTTTCACTGTTTGTCTCGTAATAACCGCCCGATTTATATTTGCTGCGCCAAAAAAATAGATCACAAATCCGCTGCTTTCTTGTCACTTTGAATAGCATAGATGGGATAAAAATTTGGATTGGAACAACGGATACGTTTGTCAACTATTTCGATTTTATTGCCGCATTGGATTAAGCTGAGCGGTCGCTGGTTTTACCGTCAGAGCGCCAGCGTAAAGCGGTATTCATTCGCAGTTTACAGACAATCAAAGGGCTTTAAATGCAATTAAAGCGGAGACGCAGACGTAATGCGATTTAAGTATTGCAATTTCCGCAACCAATCTTTGGTCCCGCAGTCAATTGAATGCAGTCCGATTGCGGTCCAATTGCAATTAATGGGAACGCGAATTGCAATCCTGTGCGCTCCAGGAATTGCAGTCGCCTGGTAGAGAACCGCAGGCCACTCTGTAGCATAGTCTGGGGTGTGGGAAATTCCCAAGTATTTGTTTGGTGAAGAGTTCGTATTACGAGATGATCATCAACCACTTACGTACCTGAATAAGGCAAAAAGTTGCAAATCCAGGATGATGTTATGGGCGATGTTTTGCAACCCTATCGCATGATGATCAGAGCCATCAGGGGCTCAGGACAATGTGGGTGCAGTTTATTATACCCCCCCCAGCAACGAAGTTGTGGGGGGTATACTGGAGTCGCTTGTCCGTCCGTCCGTCCGTCTGTCCCCTCCGGTTTCGAGTTTCCATGTTTCCGTGTTTCCGTCCGTCATAAAAACTTTACAATTGTAAATTTACCTTTTAACTTCTCTTTCCCTTTGAGGAAATCTTTCCATATTTTACCCGCCTTCTCTGACACTCATACATTCATTCTGCAACAAAACCTACGACCCCATTTATGCTAGGGGGGTCAAGGTTCACGCATACTTAGTAATTTAGTAAAAAAGAAAACTTAACAATGTAAATTTCCTTTTAACTTCTCTTTCCCTTTGCGGAAAATTTTTCATATTATACCCGCCCTTCGCTGACACTCATACATCATTTGCACACAAAACTACGCACGCATTTATGCCAGGGGTCAAGCGTCATTGACTTAGAAAACACAACGAAAACTTCTTAACAATTGTTAAATTTCTCCTTTTACTTTCTCTTTCCTTTGCGGAAAATCTTTCCTATTTTACCCATACCCCTTCTCTGACACTCATACATCATTCTGCAAACAAACCTACGACCCCCATTTTATGACAGGGCTCAAAGGTCACGGACTTATAAACTTAGAAAAAAACACAAAACTTAACAAATGTAAATTTCCTTTATAACTTCTCTTTCCCTTTGCGGAATGCTGAGTGATATTTTCCCGGCCTTTTATCTGACACTCATACATCATTCTGCAACAAACCTACGTCCCACATTTATGCAGGGGTGAAGGTCACGGACTTAGAATGTCTAGTTTGCTTTTTCTCAACTGGAACCACCTCGCACTCTCCATATGTGCTGACATAGTCTTTTATCTGAAAATGATAGTATGCGAGCTGGAATTCATTCGTAGGTCCAGGGGCTGACGCGGTGGGGGGGGTATTCCGTAAGCCGCCCGCTACTGACATAATCTCGTTTGAGTAGGAATCCTAATTAAGTCATAGACCACACACCATAGCCGAGATCCTGGGGCTCAAAAAGTAAAAGTTGTGTAGGATGTGTATATATGTATATAGGTAAATAATGTCGGTACAACTCGCGATTACCGCTAAGTGTTTCACACTTTTATCTAGGGGGGAGTATTGTCACGAATCGCAGCCGACTATTTTCTTTATCTTCCATTATTTGTAACACGGGTCACACAATATTAGTCTAGAGCACTATAATCGAATATTCTAGTACAGACGAACGAATAGGTATTCGTGTGTGAAATATCGCTCCCATGGAATACAGAGAGAATAGCGCTTTATCCGAAACCGTGCACGGACCACCTGTATTGGATTTTGCACTGGTTATATGTGGGTGATTTACACTGTTTGTGCAGACTTGGATGCTAGCCTAATTACCTAGTCGGTCTTATCTACTTATGACTGAAGTATTTCAGATTAATTCACCAGATATCTGATGAGCTAGACTGACTGTTAGAACATTAGTCCACTTACTCAAAATTGTAAGCCAAATGTTGGCACATAGTTTTACATTGACATGCAGGCCACATGAGGAGAGTTGTGCGCTAGGGTTACCATATATATTTGATCTAGCACCATATTCTATCAGTCGGACACTCAATTAAATTCTTGTGACACATTGGATCGCAAGCTATCACTGGGAATTGGTGAGTACATATGTTTGTAGTTACTTTCTAATGGTGCCATTTAAGTCTGAATCTTGCTAAGACCGGAAATTCTCCGCATTGTTATCGTATCCTCAATAATACTGCACTATTTCATTTACCTGAGTTATTTGGACCCGTTTCGACCAAACGCTTGGTCAATAAAAGCCGTATGGCATGTATCCGTTGATGTAGATTATCTCCCTTAATCAAATCGTATTGATTCATTAATTCGTCGTTTTTACGTGTAAATGATAACGATTACAGGACTGGCATGTGGGAGCATTCCGTGAGTATTGTAATCATGGCATATTATTCTCATGTGTTTTGTTGCATGTCACTCTGACTAATTGCATTAGCAATTTATTGTATTTGTAAACGAAGGGCGAACTCGATTGAAATGTTCACTCACATTAGCTATGCATTTTATATTACGATTCAGTCCAATATCAGTTCTGCACCCTGTACTATACATGAGAATATTGCCAATTTTAAACATGTCACAATTTTAACGTGAATTTTCTGGACGACTTTCATTTACTCTATGGGGGACACATGTAAACTCATAACCCAGTCGTCTGTACATTCATTTTATTAAGTCATATACGTTCACAGTGTATTGTAAATATTGTAAATGCTATTGCGACCAGGATAGACCAGATCAGACAGTTCTGCTCTAAATGCACTGATTTATACGTCAGTAAGCTGTAATAAGGACATGATATGAAGTATAATTTATTTTATTCACTGATGCTTTGGGTCAGCCTGTGGAATCCTACAGTCTGATTAATAGAGTATACAGTGTTTATTATTAGTAATGTAATAATGTGAGTCTACACAGGAAAATACTTGGCACAAGTGCTCTTTATTAAGTTAGCGGGCAGTCTGATCAGGGTAAGGCCTGTCGCAATTAAGTGTTTGTTTACTAATGGTAAATAACTGTGATTGACGTCTGTATTCACATGTTAGGCTGTGAAGATATAAATTATATCATTGGGTACACTAGATATAGTGTTTGTTCATTAATGTGTTATATCGTCTTTTCCGACTTATGAATTCCATCAGCCCCCTTCTTCCAATTAGTGAAAATATCTTTGTGTACATTGCAATTTATCATGTTTCATCATTGTAATATATGATGTTGTTTAGTAGTGCCATGCAATCATAATATTGATTTCATGTGCACTACTGTGACTATTATTGAGACTATAACACGTTGCATTCTGGTAACAACACCGTTGGTGTTTTGTAGTTCCAGCCAGTACACCAGCCAGGCAGTCAGCCAGCCAGTCAGCAACCAGCGAAGGCACGTCCAACCTATGTGTATGCGTAGAACCAGTACGAAACACATATCTATTTATTCTGGAGTCTACAACACGACACCGTGTACCAGCGGGGACTCTACTCCGCGTGGAATAAGGGCGTATCGAGTGGGGCATCATTCCGGTGACGTCATTCCGTCCAAGGACGATGAATCTCTAAGGACGTTCACCATGTGTTATTGGCCCCATCCGCCCAAGTAGGCTCTGTATCTTATAGTTACAAGTAACTTTACGACGTCATTAGAACTGATCATGATGACGTATACTGTTGAACTATACCTACCTGTTCCAGAATCTTGGAGGTGCCTTGGTTATGCAAGTGCCTTTGGCGGTTGCTACTAGGGGACGTTGTCCGTACTGACATTACCATCCATTGTTTGTGTATTTCATTTATGTAAATACATCATCATTGTAAAAATATACCTTGTTGGCTCTGTCCACAACGTGCTTGGTGTTCCATCCCTTCAGTAAACTAACCCGGTGTCACCATGGCGTGACACCAATCAACAACATGGCGCGACGTCACGTTGGTCTAGTGTATTGTACTGGAATATAAATGCATTACGTGAAGTTATTGACAGTGTGAATATTTTGAAATACAAGATTTATTTCCCTGAAAATACCATATGCTAATCCTAGCCCCGCACTAATACTAGCCACGCTTCTATATTTTCAGTCAAACTCCTTTATTTTCACATATTAAAGTCATCTCGATATTCTATTTTCTTTGTTTTTACGCAATTATAATGCCAAAAATATTTCCTATAATTGTATAGCCTAACATCTTTCATTTTTCAATAACTCCTAAACCCTTCACTGATTTTGATAATATTTGGTCACAATGTGAGTCTAGGGATGGTGCTTTGTTTTACACACGACCCACGACCAAACGGATTTCGACAAAACTTGGTAGGAATAATCGATGTACAATCCTCTTTCAAAGTTTTTAAAATGGTGACCCCGGGGTCAAAAATGGGCGTGGCCGAATATTTTTGACCGAATATGGTCATGTCGTATATCAAATCGAAGGTATCAACGAGGCGATCACTCTGGTGCATTTTTTGTCGAAATTGGATGGTTAGGTCATCCAAGATGGCCGCCGAAATGTCAAAAGGTCGTTCTTTTATTAGAGATTTCAAAATTCTTCTTCACATGAACCGCTTGGCCCATGGCAGCCAAATTTAAAAGTTATGGTCCATGGGTAAAGCCTTTTCAGATTTGTTAAAATAGAGGTCATCGCTAATTTAAGATGGCTGCCGTCTAAAAATAACATAAATTCTTAAAAAAATCTTCTTCTCATGAACCGCTGGCCGGATTACGATGAAACTTGGCAGGAATGATCTATGTACAATGCTCTTTCAAATTTGTTAAAATGGTGACCCCAGGGTCAAAAATGGGCGTGGTCCGTGGGGTCAAATTTGGGTCAACTTTTATTTTTGACCGAATATGGTCATGTGTATATCAAATCGAATGTATCAAAGAGGCGATCGCGCTGGTATATTTTATGTCGAAATTGGATGGTCATGTAATCCAAGATGGCCGCCGAAATGTCAATAGGTCGTTCTTTTATTATAAATTTCAAAATTCTTCTTCACACGAACCGCTTGCCCCATGGTGGCCAAACTTCACAGTTATGGTCCATGGGTGAAGCCTTTTCAGATTTGTTAAAACGGAGGTCGTAGCTAATCCAAGATGGCCGCCGTCTAAAAATAGCAAAAATTCTTAGAAATATTCTTCTCATGAACCGTCAGCCGGATTTCGACGAAACTTGGTAGGAATGATTGATGTAGAATGCTCTTTCAAAGATGTTAAAATGGTGACCCCGAGGTCAAAAATGGGCGTGGCCCGTGGGGTTAAATTTTATTTTTGACCGAATATGCTCATGTCATATATCAAATTGAAGGTATTGATGAGGCGATTGCTCTGGTGCAATATTTGTCGGAATCGGATGATTATGTCATCCATGATGGCAGCCAGAAGGTCAATTTATTCGAGATTTTGAACGTCTTTTTCTCAGGAACCACATGGCCGATGCTGGCCAAACTTCATAGTAAGTTAAGATCCTTGGGTGAAGTATTTTCAGATTTGGTGAAATGAGAGTCATCACTTAATCCAAGATGACCGCCATCTAAAAATAGCACAATTTTGTTAAAACACATATGAACTCAATGTCACATTCTCCACTGGTGTTCATGGAGTCAGGTGAGTGAATTAGGGCCATCATAGCCCTCTTGTTTTATTATTATTATCCAGGCAGCCAGCGAGGTGGTTAGACTCGTAATAATGATGCTTTTGTTATAATAATTATGGTACAGTGGATCGTCTCTAAATGGGACACACAGGCAGTCTCTGTATATTTGATTGTATGGGTTTCATTGCCATCTATCGCTGATGATTATGCCTGTTCCAGTTCGCAATGCACGTCCGCTTGCCTTGGTGTGGTTACGTCTGATTTACAGCGGAACCTCTCTAAACCTGACACCCTGGGGACATCCCAGGTGTCCGGTTTAGGGAGGTTCCACTGTATTTGTAAATCTGCTAAAAAACAAGAAAATTAAATTTGCAATGTGTTAAACGGCTGTTAGTGAACATTTCATTTCTTGGGTCCATACTAATCATATTTTAGGGGAAGGGGCCAAGTGGCTTTGGTGTGGTTTGGACCTGGCACCAGGTCAGGTTATTCTGCTTTTAGGGCTGAATATATTTTTTCTCAATGTAAATATTCCGTTCTGATTTTGGTATTTTCCCCCCATAGCAGCAAGTTAAAACGGAATCGAACCCGTTTGCCCGGCCTTACATGATCAAAGCTGTTGATAGACCGTTAAACACCAATTAACAAACAAACTTTTCACTTTTTCTGTTTCAGGCATTTCCCTGTATCTCTATAGGTGTTGAGGGTAAGTTGTAACCCAAATTTTCTGGATGTCACATATGAAGACTGCCAACCAGAACTTATATAGATATAGTAATTTCCAATAACCTAAGGGAAGCACATTTAATACACATTATTTTAAAGTCACTCTTTTTATTAAATTTTCCACCACATGGATATACAGTATCACCACATGGAGATACCAGTATCTCGAAGTCGAAGGAGATCGTCCTTTAGTTGAGATAGGTGTAGGTTCGAGATATCGATGAAGTGACATGGCCGAATAGTTTCGCAAAAATATGAATTCATATTACCCAATACACCACGAGCAAACAATAAAGGATTAGTGAAACAAAACAAAACATTTGTTGATTTCATAACTACTTTTTGTTTACATGTACCAATTAATTGACAAACAACATTATGAACATTACATGCATTGTACATTCAGTAGAAAATAGTTAATAATGCACATGTAGGCCTACTCATCAACAAGGAAGTAAAATTGTATTTACATGAATGAGTAACATTATAATACTAGCCACAGAATTGTACACGTGAATTGCTTAAATGACCAGCGTGATAAGCTTAATGAATCGTGTTAAACACTCAAATAAATCCAGGTGGACCAATTAAGCAAACAACCTGAGGTAGGTGTGAATTTATATTGTTTGATAATATGTTTTGAAAATTAGTGTCATTCAAAATCGATCTTGGCAGCTTAAGCGATTTACCCAAGCAATTATGTTATCGAGATAGTGAAGAGATTTTTAACATGTTTCTATACGGAAGGGACAGAATGAACAGTCAAGATGGAGAACATATACGAGATAGGGCATGGTCGCGATAGCCGAGGAAATTTATATTAAACAAATAAGAATATAATTCGAGACTTTAGTGAATCATCGAGATAGGCGATATCATGGAGATACTGATATTCGACATACTGGGGCTCGACTGTATATAGTTATACATAGATGTATTCTGCAAAAACCAGGAACCCACTTTTCCGACGTTCGCTCAGGTGAGATAAAAACTATATCTATATAGTAAGCGTTCCTCATGAACAAGGCCTTTATCAAGGAATTAGTTTCTACTAAACACTATAAGTGGCATCCATTTGAGATTTCACAAATCTAAAATAGATGCCAATTAGTGTTTAGTAGAAACTAATTCCTTGATAAAGGCCTTGTGCCTAAACATCTGTCGCACATCTGAAATGGATGCCACTTAGCATTTAGTAGAAACAAATTCCTGGATTTGCAGACTTGTTCAACATGTCAATATTATTGAGGAATGCTTACTATATAGATGTAGTTTTTAGCGAAGCTCATGTGAGCTATTGTTACCGCAATGTGTCCGTCGTCCTTAGGAAGGGGGATTACAAAATTGTTAAAATGACATCATTACGTAATCCAAGATGGCTGCCGTCTAAATATAGCACAAATTTTTCAAAAATCATTTTATCAGGAACCGCCCACCGGATTTCGACAAAACTTGGTAGGAATGATCGATGTACAATGCTCTTTCAAAGTTGTTAAAATGGTGACCCCGGGGTCAAAAATGGGCGTGGCCCATGGGGTCAAATTTTATGTTTGACCGAATATGGTCATGTCATATATCAAATCGAAGGTATCGATGAAGCGATTGCTCTGGTGCAATATTTGTCAGAATCTGATGATTATGTCATCCATGATGGCCGACAAAAGGTCCATTTATTCGATATTTTGAACGTCTTTTTCTCAGGAACCACATGGCCGATGCTGGCCAAATTTCATAGTAAGTTAAGATTCTTGGGTAAAGAAATTTTCAGATTTGGTAAAATGAGAGTAATTGCTTAATCCAAGATGACCGCCATCTAAAAATAGCACAATTCTTTTAAAACACATATGAACTCGATGTCACATTCTCCTCTGGTGTTCATGGTGTCAAGTGAGCGAATTAGAGCCATCATGGCCCTCTTGTTGTATTTTCGTGTGCGCGTACGTCTGTCTGTCCATAAGTGACATGCGAGACAGACAGAGACAGTATACATGTGGACAAATGCCACACATCCGTGTTGCCCTTAATATGACCTTTTGACCTTCACAACTTTGAACTTTTTCCCACATTAAGTTCACCGTAGTTTCTCAATTCTGTTGTAACTTCTAGATTATTTGAAGAATTACTCAAATATTTCAACACAGCATACTTGTGGACAAATGCCACACATCCATGCTGCCCTTAATAATATGACATTGACCTTTTGACCTTGACAACTTTTTTAACTTTTTCACATACATGTATTAAGAAGTTTGCCTGAATTTCTCAATTCTGTCATAACTTCTACATCCCTTGATTGATTACTTTAATCGTTCAATACATCATGCTTGTGAACAAATGCCACACATCCATGTTGCCTTTAATATTACCTTCACCATTTGACCTTCACAACTGTGCTTAGGAATACTTATTACTATTGGTTAGTTAACTTTGCTACAGTTTCTCCAATCTGCCACTGGGGGCATTCGTGTGCCGACAGGCCATATTTTCTTGTGTTGTTTTTTTCATTAATATAATACATGTATTTAACAATATATATAAAAAAAATCTTTTTCCTTTTCAGGTCACCCATAGGCTCATATCTGTTCTGTAAGCCGATATAAATCGACTGTTAAATGGTCTTTTACCAAATGTTTGGCACACATTTTATTCACATCTGAGGCTCAGGGGCCATTTCAGTAAGACTAAGAAGTTTGTTAGTGCCCAATTTAATAACATTTACACCGACAGCCACTGTTGGACAATCTTGAGTGGATGTTTTCACATGTAATGATGTTTACATGTAGATGCAAACATTAACGTTAGCTAACCACGTCAATGTGTGAAGCAAATAAATAAAAAACATTTATACAACATTTTTATGAAACTGACCCCTGGACTAAGCTGGGGTCCCACATGCCAGGTTATAATAATATAGGGAGACAGATAATTTTGCATATTCTGTAGATATGACATTTTCTGGCAAAATAATTGATTGGCATTATTATAGATTTTATATCAGACGTAAATTTCTACACTGATATCAGGGGTGATAACCGTGTTTCCTTAAAATGTTAACATACATTACTGTTTATTCTCTGTATTTATTTTTTGATGTGCAATGATCTTACTTTATAATCTGTCGAAAATATAATTTTTTCAGGTGACACATTTAATTAGTATAAATAATTAAAAAATATTACTCATTTGCATATGAAAATAGCCTGATACCACCACGCGTCACTATCACTTATTCATGTAAGATCCTCACTGTATTACTGTAATAAATACTGTAATAAATACTGTAATAAATACTGTAATAAATACAATTATTGTTGTAATAAATACAATAATTACAGAAAAACATGTCTTTATTAGTGCCCAAAAATATGTATTGCAGTAATAAATACATTTGCTACTGTAATAAATGTTTATTGCTGTAATAAATGCAGGATACTATGGGGGATACTATGGATTTGACAGCGCGCCGCGTCCGCGTTCGCGTCCGCCGCAGACACTTTTTGTCCGGAGCATAACTCGAACACCCTTTGGAATATTTTCATGAAACTTCACACATGCATAGACCACGACCCGAAGGTGCGTAGAGCACAAGAATGACAACTCTTGCATAGCTAATTTTTTAGTTATCTCCATTTTTTATTTCTCGCACTGATTTCGTGTCCGGAGCATAACTCCACCACCCTTTGGAATATTTTCATGAAACTTCACACATGCATAGACCACGACCCGAAGGTGTGTCGCGCAGCATGACAACTCTTGCATAGCTAATTTTTTAGTTATCTCCCTTTTTTGTTTCGCGCACTGATTGACCATAACTCGACCACCCTTTGGAATAATGTTATCAAACTTAACACATTCAATTAGACCACGAACCGAAGGTGTTTCGTGCACAAGAATGACAACTCTTGCATAGCTAATTTTTTAGTTATCTCCCTTTTTTGTTTTCGCGCACTGATTTCCTGTCCGGAGCATAACTCGACCACCCTTTGGAATATTTTCATGAAACTTCACACATGCATAGACCACGACCCGGAGGTGTGTCGCGCACAAGAATGACAACTCTTGCGTAGCTAATTTTTTAGTTATCTCCCTTTTTTTGTTTAGCGCACTCTACAAACTGGACAATAATGCATGAAGACCCCCCGTGTCTCGTCTGCTCTGTACACCTTTTCTCGTGTGCTCTGTACACCTTACCTGTAGAGAGAACAATAGAGACTGGGAGAACCATGTGCTAGCATGGGCTAGCATGTGCAAATGTCCAGTGCTTGACCACTGTTGACCACAGGTAATTTATACAGGTAAATTACTACATTGGATATTACATTTCCGTAAACTGTGTTGAAAATATTGTGGCATTATGTGGACCTGTGCAGATATATGTAGATAAATATAGGACTATTAGAAAGAAATTCTGGGCTCCAGTAGCAAGCAATATTATTTTTAAACTTTTTTTTTCCATTTTTTTTTTTTAAACTTTTTTTTTTCATTTTTTTTTTCAAATTACTTGTCAATGTTTGTTTCGTAGCATAAGGTCGTAAGTGCTATATACAGACTATTCACCTGTGCATGTGCTACCATGTGCAACTGACCACTGACCACTTACAGGTAATTTATACAGGTAAATGATTATATTACATTTCCGTAAACTGTGTTGAAAATATTGTGGCAATATGTGGACCTGTGTATATATGATATGTAGATAAATATAGGACTATTAAAAAACATTCTGGGCTCCAGTAGGGAGCATTATTCTTTCATTTTTTTAAATTTAATTTTTTTTCCATTTTTTTGTTTACATTCTTTTTCAATTTTTTATTTTTTAACTGACCACTAACTTATTACAGGTAATTTATACAGGTACATTATAACATTTCCACAGTAAACTGTGTTGACAATATTGTGGCAGTATATGGACCTGTGCAGATATATGTAGATAAATATAGGACTATTAACAAAAATTCTGGGCTCCAGTATGCGAGCATTATTATCTCTTTTTTTTTGTATATTACATTTCCGTAAACTGTGTTGAAAATATTGTGGCATTATGTGGACCTGTGCAGATATATAGTATAAATATAGGACTATTATAAAAAAAATTATGGGCTCCAGTAGCAAGCATTATTATAATATTTCAAATTTTTTTTTCATTTTTTTTTTTTTTTTTTTCAATTCTTTTTCAATTTTTGTCTAGTAGCATAAGGTCGTAAGTGCTATATACAGACTATTATCATATAATAAAACATTTATTGACTAGTGAGCCATAGAATATTATCTGATATTCTATGGCTCACTAGTCAATAATTGTATAATATGTTCGGGCCAGTGAAAATTGCTTTCGGGCCCAGGCTCGAGGTCAAGGCGGGACAAGGCGAGGCATCTGATTCCGCGGAATTCTTGTCTACTTATCTCCCTTAGTTGTTTCGTGCTCTGATTTTGTATCCAGAGCATAACTCGAACACCCTTTGGAATATTTTATGCCCCACCACGATAGTGGAGGGGGCATTTAGTGTTATCCTTGTCCGTCCGTCCGTCCGTCCGTCCGTCCGTCCGTCCGTCCGTTCGTCCTGCCCCCGCCAAGCCCAGGGTCAAGGTTACATACTTGGTGCTTCAACAACTTTAACGCTCGGGTAAATATCTTATAATTTCTGTTTTCTTTCACGGATCAGCTTCATATTTCATATACGCATTGCTCTAATGGTCCTCTATCGCCCTGTGCCAAATCCACGTTCGTCCTGCCCGCCAATCCAGAGGGTCAAGGTCACATACTTGGTGCTTCAAAAACTTTAACGCTCAGGATAAAAGAAAATTTTGACTTGGAATTTGGCCTCATTTATTATCAAAGCGATATGTGGGACATCCGTGTTCTATGAACACATTTTCTAGTTTATTAAACTTCACACATGCATAGAAGACGACCCAAAGGTGTGTCGCACGTAAGAATGACAACTCTTGCGTCGTTAATTTCTTAGTTTTCTCCCTTTGTTGTTTCGTGCACTGATTTCGTGTCTGGAGCATAACTCGAACTCCCTTTGGAATATTTTCATGAAACTTCACACGTGCATAGACCACAACCCTAAAGGTGTGTCACGCAAGAATGACAACTCTTGCATCACTAATTTGTTATTTATCTCCCTTTGTTTTTTCCGTCACTGATTTCGTCTCCGGAGCATAACTCGAACACCCTTTTTTCAAACTACTTGTGTATCTGGGGAGGGGGATACACATGCGCTTGTCGACAAGCGTCCATTTCTAGTTTATTACTGTAATAAATATGTTTACAGGATTACAAGAATCTGTGAGTGCTAAAGTGGCGCTGGAAACCACTCGACAATGGCTACAGGAAAACCATTCACATGTAAGTGTAACATATATGAAACACGCCATGGGGTTTTGTACCTAAGGACATGTGCAATTTGTTATAAAATTTACACATTCTAACATTTTATGTAAATTATGCCGAAAGACGACAAAATTTCAACTTTCGTCATCATTTACGTAAATCTCACTGGAGAAATGGGTTTGCGAGTCCTGTCTAGCTCCTGATCAAGTTGTTGCGTCCCTAATGACCTTAGCTGTTTCTGCGACGTTAAAACTTGATCAAATAGCACAGTCCTGTAGCCTGATAACGATCTGTGTTGCCTGTTAGAAGCCTGACAGGTTTTTAGCTTGTCTGCTCGAAGTGCAGAAGAGCTTATAGCATACACCCGGCGTCGTCGTCGGTGTCCACAAACAAAGCGTTGGGATAAATGTCTTATAACTTCAGTTTCCTTTCATGGAACACCTTGCTATTTCATACACGCATTCCTCAGATGACCCTCTATCATGCTGTAGCAAATCCATGACCCACCACCCAACCCTTACCCCAAGGCCAAGGTCACAAACTTAGCACATTCATAAACTTAACGTTGGGGTAAATGTCTTATAACATCTGTTTCCTTTAATGGAATACCTTGATATTTCATACATGCATTTCTCAGATGACCCTCTATCATGCTGTTGAAAATCCACGACCCACCTCCTAACCCTTACCCCAAGGTCAAGGTCACAAACTTAGCATGTTCATAAACTTAACGTTGGGGTAAATGTTGTGTAACTTCTATTTATGTACAGGGAATGCCTTCATATTTCATGCACGCATTCGTTGGGGTAAATGTTGTGTAACTTCTGTTTCTTTACAGGGAACGCTTTGATATTTCATACATGCATTCATCTGATGATCCTCTATTGTGCTACAGCAAATCCATGACACCCCACCCCTTTTCCCAAGGTCACGAACTTAGCACATTCATACATGCATTCCTCATGTGAATAGCTATCATGCTGTAGTAAATCACCAACTTAGTGCGTTCATAAACTTAACGTTGGGTTAAAAAAAATTTTACTTCTGTTTTCAGGGAGCGCATTGATATTTCATACATGCATTCATCTTAATATGCTATATTATGCTACAGCAAACACACGACCCACCTTGCACCACTGACCTCAATGTCAATGTCCACCGCACGCCCCTTAACCCAAGGTCAAGTTATATAATTTCATGTTTTTTTATGCAACTGTGCCAAGTTTGAGTGAAGGCTGCCAACAGGCGAGCTTCGTTGTCTTCTGACAACTCTTGTTCATTGATGGAATGGCGAACAGTGTAGTCTGATCAGGATCTACACTGGTTACAAAATTCATGGGCCTTATTTCTCAAAATTACAAATTAGATAACATTCATGCATTGACTGAATGCACGCCGTAACAAATTATCATATCTTGCATTGAGTATAGACTTTTTCACATTTTGCTGCTAACAAACATTTGGCTATTAAACACATTAAATCTAGAAAATAATTACATGTATGTACTTTTTCATGAATAAAAATAAAGTGACCCTTCCCCCAAAAAACTTCAAATATTGATTTTATTGCGAAAGTTAACATGGGCGAAAATGAGACGGAGGAGCTGGAGTAGGAGTCAAAAAAGACAAAAAAAGGGAAATTGACTCTTAAACCTGGATAGATAGCTTGGAAATGATGTAAGTAAGAAAACGAAAGTTAGATTTTGAAAATCGGTCCTCAAGTTCCAAAATTATAAAAAAGAAAATCTATTTTAGCCCCCATGTTAAATTCCCATATAAAAAAATAGTTTTTTCGCAATAAAATATTTGATGGAATTTCATCAAATACTTTTTTTGGGGAGGGTGACTTTTTTGTTATTGACGAAAAAGTACATGTACTTACATTTAAATATTTGTTTATGCCACCGGGTTTCGAAGATACGGGATGGCATATAGTGTTTGGACCGTCCGTCTGTCCGTCCGTCACACTTTTCGGTTAACCACTTTGTCACAGTTTCTCAAATATGCTGCAGGTGGCATCCGCGTTCGACAGACGCATTTCTTGTTAGATTTAATGTGTTTAATTGACAATATTTGTCTGTAGCAAAACGTAGAATAGATAGTAGGGGCATTGAACTTCAATACTGAATTTTGTGAGTTAAATTCTCACCATAGGCATGAAAAATACTTACATAGTATTTCCATCCCACTGGTCTATCGGATGGGCCTTTAAACTGTGGCCCGTCTCTAATATGACTGTAGCTGTTGCTGGGACCCATTCACTTTTTCTTGTAGTAGTATATGAGGATTGAAATGATACCACCTCCCTCGGCTATGCGCGGTGACTCCCACAGGGAGGTGGTATCATTGTTGACTCTCATATACTACTTGGATTTTCCCCCACTGTTCGGCGGGTATGTATGAGAAGAATCGGAAATATTTTTCATATATTTCTGGCATGAGAAGTTACACCCTATTAGAGATAAGAAATCCATAAGTTTATACTCCGTATAATCAACAATCTGTCATACCTACCAACAATTTACACCCTATTAGAGATAAGAAATACATAAGTTATACTCAGTATATTACAACAATCTGTCACACATTTATTAAAAATAAAATAATAATTTACACCCTAATAGAGATAAGAAATACATAAGTTATGCTCAGTATAATGCCTACCATAAAGCAAATGAGAGAGCAAGCTAAGAGTTGGGGAATTTCCCTAAGAGGTTTGAGACTCAAGAAAACTATAGCAGATAGGATAAGTGACGCGCGAGTCGTCGTCTACGAGGACAGGCTGCGGCGTGCGGTTTCGACCGGACGACTGCCAGCCGACCTCGAAAAACGCTCCGAGAAATTGGAGAACGAGACGACGGCCAGTCTGCGTGCCACTGCTTACGCGCAGCGTGTAAAAGACGATCCCAGCGCACGTAGAAAACCACTATACAAAGCATACTACAATAAGATTTATCAAGGGTTGGTGGGGAGACCTCCTAAGAGGAGAGAGATCGCTAGAGATTTGGTGGAGGAGGTCCCAGGGTTCTCACCGAATATGCGGAAGCTAGGGAAACTGTTGATTGGGGTAGGAGGAAGATAGTTTGGACTTTCGAGAGGGGGGTAGACGGGGAGATTGCTAATCGCATAATGAATAAAATTCGCCCAGAGATGACCATGGCATGTTATCTGAGGTATTCGTGCTCGTATCTTATTTGGAACATCGATACCGACAAAACGATGATCTATCAGAAACAATCAAAGGGTAGTCCGTTGATAAACGAGATCGACAAAGCCGAGAGTTGGATATCCGAGAGAGAGAGAGGTCGAATGGACATCGAAAAAGTCGATAAACCAAACACAAAATGGACCTTCGTTCGTTGGATATCGGTCGAGGTGAAGATGATCATCGATACGCAACAACTTCTCATGGGAGCGGGAAAACTCCCCGATTGGTTAAGACAGAAAAAGGGAATGCATTCCGTCGACACGTAAGACACGTACTTGTGTCTGTTTAGGTGCATAGCCATCCACCGTGGAGGGAGACCCGACCACTGTTGTGAGAAGGCACGAGCTCTAGCTCGTGAATACCTCGGTCACGATAACGGACCGGATAGTAAGGGAATCCCGGTCGAAGAGTGGTTCAAGCTGGGCATTCGCGTCTACGAGCCAACCGACGACGAAGTGTGGTACCTCATGAAGGCTCCGGCAAACTACGACGCGGTTGGGGAGAAGATTATGATGATAGGAATCTTTGGAGGTCACTCATTCCTCATCAAGAACCTCCGCAAGATGACGAACGAGTACGGGTGCACCGGATGTAAACAACGGTTCACACAGTCGTGTCACATGCACAGGCACGCGACCACCTGCATGGGTGGGAAGACTGTGGTGATATGTCCAGGTAAGAGGGTAGAGAGACCGCAGTCGGCCTACGAGAAGGCATTCTATCCCAAGGGGTCAGTGAGTGCGATGTCGATTCGATGGTTGAGCAGAGAAGAGGAGAGGGTGGGAAAGCACATACATCACGCGAGTTGAGGTCAAGGCGGCGAGAGGTGGGTGGCCGGCGATCCGGTCGACGGCTACTCTCACGAAATCAAGACCGTGTTTCAGTTTCACGGATGATACTGGCACGGGTGTCCGACGCATTGCAGGGATGTTAACGCGAGATCGCTGTACAAGAGGACGAAAATACAAGACGCCAAGATAAGGGAGGCGGGATACGAGCTGGTGGTGATTTGGCAGTGTGAGTGTAAGAAGGAGAGGAATCCCCATTATCAACCACCGCCGCGAGAGGAGGCGACGATTCTGTACCCTCACCAGATAGTCTACGACTTCGAGGCGTATCTCGACAAGTCGAAAACCACACACCCCACCAAAGACCTGACCTTCGAGGTCGAGCACGTCCCTATATCAGTGTCGTTGGGGGATACGTTGCACGAGGGGATCACCCACATCTGCGAACGAGATCCCGACACTCTGGTCGAGAAATTTGTGACCGAGCTGCAGAGGAGAGGTAATGACATCAGGGAGGGGGTTAGGAAAAAGTATCTGCCGACCGACATAGAGATGTTGTCGAAACCTCAGCGGGAGAAGATCATCTCGTGGATCGACCATGTCCCGGTGGTGGGGTTCAACTGCAGCAGGTACGACCTGAATCTCATCAAGCGGTACCTTGTCGAGAAGTTGGCGGCCACAGTGAATAAGGTGATGGTCGGAAAGAGGGCCAGCACGACGATGTTTCTGTTTACCCCGGAGTTTAGTTTTCTCGGTACCACATATGACAAGTGGGTTAAGGCGTACGACTGTAAAACGGTAAAGTCTCAATTCCCGTACGAGTGGTTCGATTCCCAGAAAACTCGACCATCCGGGGTTGCCCGATTATCCCGAGTGGTACTCGAAGTTGAAGGGTGAGTTCCTACTGTCGTTGTCCGAGTGGAAACAGTGTAAGAAGGTATTCCGAGAAAAGGGGATGAAGACGTTCCAGGAATAGTTGCGACACTACAACGACTTGGAAGTCGGACCGTTCCTATAGGCTCTGAATAGGCTCTCTACAGGGGGAGAGGCGTGGACATACTCAAAGACGCTGTGTCTCTGCCCGGTGTTTCCCTTCAGTACATGCTCCGCGGGTCGATCGATGGGAAGGAGGACACGCCCGAGTTGTGGTCGCCGAAGGCTGAGACTTACGCGATTATGAAGGAGGGGTTGGTTGGTGGTCCGTCCATAGTGTTCTCCAGATACGCAGAGGCTGGCAGGTCGGCGATCAGGGGCCAGGTGGGGAGTCGAGAGGAGAAGATGTGCAAGGCGGTGCTGGGGTACGACGCCAATGCATTGTATCTGTCTACCCTGTCGAAGGACATGCCGTGCAGGGAGAAGATATGGACGTGGAACGACCCGGAAAGACAGTCATATATAAAACGTTTCGTGAGGAGGGTCAGGCGCAACGAGTGGTTCGGATTTGCGGAGCTGGATACAGAGGTCCCGGAAACATTGAGAGACAAGTTCTCTGAAATGTCGCCGCTGTTCGTTAATCGAGAAGTCGACGAGACCGAGGTTCCTCAGCACATGAAGGACTACCTGACCAGGACTGGGAGGACTAGGGTCGAAGGTTGATATACATAGGTTGATATGCATAGTTTGATATACTACACCCCCGGCAAACCGTTGCAATGGTTCGTTAAAGAGGTCACCACCGCCAGACGGACGGGGGACGTCCACCAGAGCAAGGCGGTGTTGGTGGAAATATTCAAACTGGTTGGCAATGCGTGTTGTGGCAAACTGATAGAGGCACAAGAGAGACACCTCAACACCACTAAGGATGAGAAGACTGTCGACTGGGCACTGAGGTCGGCGTGGTTCGAAGACCTGGAGGAGATTGGGGAGGCTTACAAGATATCGAGCAGGAAGACTCGAGTGGTGATCAACAGACCGTTTCAGTGTGGCATAGCAGTCTACCAGTTGGCCAAGCTCCGGATGCTGGAGTTCTATTACGACTACTGCATGTACTACTACGAAGATGAAGAGAAATTTCAATAAGGAGAAGGCCGAGTCGTTGGCGTGGGATAAATGGAGCGAAAGAGAACCCGGACTGTTCAAGCTGGAATTTCAGGGAGATAGAGCCATCGCACTGTGCAGCAAGTGTTACTACGTGAGCAGTGACGAACAAACTAAGCACTCCGCCAAGGGGATGTCGAAGAGATCTAACGATCTGACTTGGTGGAGGTACAAGAGCACTCTCGAAGGGAGATGGGACATGGCGGAGAACAGGGGATTCCGAATGGTTAACGTTTTGATGAAGACGTACTATCAGGAGAAGTTTGGGCTGTCGGCGTACTACGACAAGAGGAGAGTGATGGAAGACGGGGTACACACCGAGCCTATAGATAAGTAAAAAAAACAACAACGAGAGTCTGACTGATGAAAAGGCTCTAACAAGAGCCTGACCGACTATGATGACGGACTGTCCGGGGGTGGCTGGGTGTCAGAAGGCACCACAAGAAGTTCTTCGCGAACAAACCCGCGCGATGGAACATCATCCAAATAGTAGAGCACGGCCGCGTATGAGGGTCTACAAGCTCTTTTGCATATTGGTGCCCGAACAACCTCTCAGCCAGGGTTCGATTGAACCGCTCCACGATCCCCTGGTCCCGGTGGATGTCGGCGCGTGTAACAGAAACTTCGTGTTTAGCCAATAGATGAGAGACCGCGCCCATGAACTCGCGGCCCGGATCGACCTGGAGAAGATTCGGCCATTTGAGAGGACTCCTCTTATATATTTGGGAAAGAGCATCGGACACCTCCTTAGACTCTTTAGTGGCCAGCGGCTCAGCCCCCTTATACCGACTCGCTACGTCAACGATTGTCAGTGCGTACTTGTACGTCTTGCGACCGACGCGATCGTGAGGGAGAAACAGGAGATCTGCTTGGTGGACATCGTTCGGCACCGGCACGTTGAATTTCGGCCGCGGAATACTGCGAGTCGCGGGCAAATAGATCTGCCAGATGGCCTGCTTCTTGAGCCATTCCTTGGCTGCGTTTTCGGAAACCTTGGTCGCCGCCGCGAGGTTCTTGATGGCCGCGAGCCCCTTCCAGTATCCACGGGGGCTGTAGTATGTGTTCGCTAACTTGCGCGCTAGGCGAACGGATAGTTTGGTATCAATCTTGCGCGTGTCCATCGTATGCGAGGTATTCTAGAGGTATTCTAGTAGGTCGAACAATCTCCAACATGCCTTCGCCAGATCGTCCGGTAACTGCGTCGTCGATTCTAAACTTTTGTTGGAAGTTTCGCTGCAGCTGCCGGTTAAGTTCCTCCAATCCAATCGCGATTGGAAGAATTGGAACAGGAGCGGGAACTCGGAGGAATCTAACATCCGTTTTTCGAAAAGGGTGGACGCTTTTTCGTCCTCGCGCCACGTCTCTAGAGTATCTTGGGCCAGACGGATCAGACCCTTTGCACCAACTAAACGGTGTTTAAGGGCCATGTAGCCTACATCGATCAAAGCGTAATAAAGCTTGTCAACTAACATCGTTCTATGTATATTATTGTATCCCCCGGACTCCGTCGGGGGATACTATGGATTTGACAGCGGGCCGCGTCCGCCGCAGACACTTCTTGTCCGGAGCATAGCTCGAACACCCTTATGGAATATTTTCATGAAACTTCACACATGCATAGACCACGACCCGAAGGTGTGTCACGCACAAGAATGACAACTCTTGCATAACTAATTTTTTAGTTATCTCCCTTTTTTGTTTCGCGCACTCATTGACCATATCTCGACCACCCTTTGGAATATTTTTATGAAACTTCACATATTCAATTAGACCATGAACCGAAGGTGTCGTGCACAAGAATGACAACTCTTGCATAGCTAATTCTTTAGCTATCTCCCTTTTTTGTTTTCGCGCACTGATTTCCTGTCCGGAGCATAACTCGACCACCCTTTGGAATATTTTCATGAAACTTCACACATGCATAGACCACAACCCGGAGGTGTGTCGCGCACAGGAATGACAACTCTTGCGTAGCTAATTTTTTAGTTATCTCCCTTTTTTGTTTTGCGCACTCTACAAACTGGACAATAATGCATGAAGACCCGTTTTCTCGTGTGCTCTGTACACCTTACCTGTAGAGAGAACAATAGAGACTGGGAGAACCATTCACCTGTGCATGTGCTAGCATGTGCAAATGTCCAGTCTTGACCACTCTGACCGTTAGTCGGCATATTGGTGTACGTCCATACAAGGTTTTAGTTTAAAGTTTTTGCTCTAAAGTTTTTCCGTATACTATCAAAGCCTGAGCCGGCGTGACATGCGGGCCGCGGTCGCGACATACGGGCCGCGGTCGCGACATGCGGGCCGCGGTCACGATATGCAGGCCGCGGCCATCTAGTACTTGGTCATCACCTCGCATAAAACGTTACCTGATAAATAGAATACCAAGCTAGTGTCTTTCGATATTAATTTTACCAGGCTGGTAATCATCAGTAAATAAAAAATAAATTCTGCATTGCAGGTGGACAAAATAGTGTTTTGTGTCTTTGATGAACGAAACTGGCAGGCGTACCAAGAAGTAATGCCGACCATTTTTCCAGTCCGAGCCTCAAGTGCCCCGAAACGTAAGGCCATAGAAAGCTAACCATTTAACCCTACATAACTGGAATGGAATTTGATATGTTAATTTTCCGACCAATCCTATTCACACAAAATAATTTTCAGACCTCTAAAAATATGAAAATTACTTGCAAAAAGTACAGATCCTAATGAGACGGCTCATTATGAGCCAAGCAATCAATCGACCAATCCAGAAATCCACCAACCAACCAAGCAACCAACCAGAAATCAACCAACCAAGCAATCAATCGACCACCCAAGAAATCAACCAACCTACTAAGAAATAAATCAACCTACATACCAACCAAACAATCAACAAACCAATCAACCAACCAAGCAATCAACCTACCAACCAAGCAAACAACAAGCCAATCGACCAACAAACCCAGCATTCTGCCAACCAAGAAACCAACCAACAAAGTCGCCCCATTGCATTCTCGTCTTTATTATACAGATATAAAACCCGAATTAATCACCCCCACCTGCCATACTGATGTATCCCTCTTTGCCAACTGTATGTTACATTGCTGTGCTTATGACCCAGTAGTCCTACAGCTTTCATCGATATATGCTGCCAGCAGGTGCATCCGTGTCCCATGGACACATTTCACCGGGGCAGTTGTGTACCAACAGGCCAGATTTTCTTGTTTCATTCTATTGCCCTCCCATGTGGTCCCCATGTCCACGGTCAAGGTCAAATTACTCTATTCTATTCCAATTTGCACTAGAATTCTGTAAAATCTGTGTTTAAAGTTTTTAATTAAGTACCCAACATCTCCACAACACAATTGACTCTAACTGCATACATACACAATGGGATCATCAAATCATAGCACTTCAGGACTCCAGATAAGGAATTACCGTACTTAGTCGTATATGGCACGCACTGGTGTACAACGCGCATCTATATTTTGGGGGAAAAAATCAGGAGAAAAATTGTTCGCGTCTATAGCGCGCAACAAAAACCTACACTCCCGCCTGCGATTCTCTTACCAAGAATTGCAATCCAGCGGTCCTTGAATTGCAATTCGTCCCCTCTGAAATTGCAGTCTAGTTGCGGTCCAATCGCGGTCCCGTTTTTGCGGTCATTCTTTCGCGATACCGTTTGTGCGATCATTCTTTCGCGGTCCAGTTTGTGCGGTCATTCTTTCGCGATACCGTTTGTGCGGTCATTCTTTCGCTATTTGCGGTAAAAACTTACCGTATCATCGTATAGTACAGTTTCTTTACATTATACAAACGTACTATGCAAATATTATACAAACATACGATATCCGTTCGTATATACGATATATCCGTACGGATATGGTATGAATATACAGTGGGTCATCGTGCGGTTAAAATATACCGATGCACCGGTTCATTTCGCATGTCAACCACTGGTTTTCATTTCGATTATCTGCCACAATTTTAAGTTTTTCAAAATGAATAAATTTTCAGTTTTACGATACAGAAACAATTTAAAACTGAGGATTGTGAAATACTGTATCACAGTGCATAAAGATATGTGTTCAATACAGTAATTCATCAGTAATTGTATCCCCCGGACTCCGTCGGGGGATACTATGGATTTGACAGCGGGCCGCGTCCGCGTCCGCCGCAGACACTTCTTGTCCGGAGCATAACTTGAACACCCTTTGGAATATTTTCATGAAACTTCACACATGCATAGACCACGACCCGAAGGTGTGTCGCGCACAAGAATGACAACTCTTGCCTAGCTAATTTTTTAGTTATCTCCCTTTTTTGTTTCTCGCACTGATTTTGTGTCGGAGTATAATTCCACCACCCTTTGGAATATTTTCATGAAACTTCACACATGCATAGACCACGACCCGAAGGTGTGTCGAGCACAGGAATGACAACTCTTGCATAGCTATATTTTGAGCTATCTCCCTTTTTTGTTTCGCGCACTGATTGACCATAACTCGACCACCCTTTGGAATATTTTTATGAAACTTCACATATTCCATTAGACCACGAACCGAAGGTGTGTCGTGCACCAGAATGACAACTCTTGCATAGCTAATTTTTTAGTTATCTCCCTTTTTTTGTTTTCGCACACTGATTTCCTGTCCGTATCATAACTTGACCACCCTTTGGAATATTTTCATGAAACTTCACACATGCATAGACCACGACCCTGAGGTGTGTCAAGCACAAGAATGAAAACTCTTTCATAGCTAATGTTTTAGTTATCTCCCTTTTTTGTTTTGCGCACTCTACAAACTGAACAATAATGCATGAAGACCCGTTTGCTCGTCTGCTCTGTACACCTTTTCTCGTGTGCTCTGTACACCTTACCTGTAGAGAGAACAATAGAGACTGGGAGAACCATTCACCTGTCCATGTGCTAGCATGTGCTAGCTTGTGCAAATGTCCAGTCTTGACCACAGGTAATTGATACAGGTAAATTACTACATTGGATATTACATTTCCGTAGACTGTGTTTAAAATATTGTGGCATTATGTGGACCTGTGCCGATATATGTAGATAAACATAGGACTATTAAAAAAAATTCTGAGCTCCAGTAGCAAGCATTTTTATTTTTAAACTTTTTTTTTCCATTTTTTTTTTTCAAATTATTTTTCAATTTGTGTCTAGTAGCATAAGGTCGTAAGTGCTATATACAGACTATTCACCTGTGCATGTGCTAGCATGTGCAACTGACCACTGACCACTTACAGGTAATTTATACAGGTAAATGATTATATTACATTTCCGTAAACTGTGTTGAAAATATTGTGGCAATATGTGGACCTGTTTATATATGATATGTAGATAAATATAGGACTATTAAAAAACATTCTGAGCTCCAGTAGGGAGCATTATTCTTTTATTTTTTTTAAATTTAATTTTTTTTTTCCATTTTTTTTTTTACATTCTTTTTCAATTTTTTAAGTGACCACTAACGTATTACAGGTAATTTATACAGGTACATTATTACATTTCCGTAAACTGTGTTGTCAATATTGTGGCAGTATGTGGACCTGTGCAGATATATGTAGATACATATAGGACTATTAAAAAAAAAATCTTGGCTCCAGTAGCAAGCTAGCAAGCAAGTTAGTACCTTTGATCTCTTTGATATTGTCGGTGCCTCGTAAATTTAGGAGCTAACTCTTTGATATTTAGGAGCTAACCCTTTGATCTTTTATATAGCGGTTCCTCATAACTCCCAAATGTTTGAACGTCCGTCCGTCCGTCCGTCCGTCCGTCCGTCCGTCCGTCCGTCCGTCCGTCCGTCCGTCCGTCCGGGCACACGAATTGGCAGTTACGTGACTATGTCACATAGGGATGGACTTGTTAAAGGTTAGGGTTAGTAACATAACTAATAGAAAAAACTAACGAATAATTTATTTATGTGACACTTATTCCGTTTATGTGACACCTTTTTAAAGAACAAATGGTCACATAAGTATCCATTCGCGAGAACGTCCGTCCGTCCGTCCGTCCGTCCGTCCGTCCGTCCGTCCGTCCGGGCACACATACAGGGTCTTAGGTGGTTAGAGGCGTGGCCTAAGACAAAAGAATACAATAGATTTATTCCGTTGACCACTTAAGCCTATTGTTCCTTAGGTGGTCATTCCTTTGATCTATATAAAAAAAAAAAATAAAAACCACCTAAGGGATGTCACGTAAGGACGTCCGTCCGTCCGTCCGTCCGTCCGTCCGTCCGTCCGGGCACACGAATTGGCAGTTACGTGACTATGTCACATAGGGATGGACTTGTTAAAGGTTAGGGTTAGTAACATAACTAATAGAAAAAACTAACGAATAATTTATTTATGTGACACTTATTCGTTTATGTGACACCTTTTTAAAGAACAAATGGTCACATAAGTATCCATTCGCGAGAACGTCCGTCCGTCCGTCCGTCCGTCCGTCCGTCCGTCCGTCCGTCCGTCCGTCCGGGCACACATACAGGGTCTTAGGTGGTTAGAGGCGTGGCCTAAGACAAAAGAATACAATAGATTTATTCCGTTGACCACTTAAGCCTATTGTTCCTTAGGTGGTCATTCCTTTGATCTTTTATATAGTAAAAACCACCTAAGGGATGTCACGTAAGGACGTCCGTCCGTCCGTCCGTCCGGGCACACGAATTGGCAGTTACGTGACTATGTCACATAGGGATGGACTTGTTAAAGGTTAGGGTTAGTAACATAACAATAGAAAAAACTAACGAATAATTTATTTATGACACTTATTCCGTTTATGTGACACCTTTTAAAGAACAAATGGTCACATAAGTATCCATTCGCGAGAACGTCCGTCCGTCCGTCCGTCCGTCCGGGCACACGAATTGGCAGTTACGTGACTATGTCACATAGGGATGGACTTGTTAAAGGTTAGGGTTAGTAACATAACTAATAGAAAAAACTAACGAATAATTTATTTATGTGACACTTATTCCGTTTATGTGACACCTTTTTAAAGAACAAATGGTCACATAAGTATCCATTCGCGAGAACGTCCGTCCGTCCGTCCGTCCGTCCGTCCGTCCGTCCGTCCGTCCGTCCGTCCGTCCGGGCACACGAATTGGCAGTTACGTGACTATGTCACATAGGGATGGACTTGTTAAAGGTTAGGGTTAGTAACATAACTAATAGAAAAAACTAACGAATAATTTATTTATGTGACACTTATTCCGTTTATGTGACACCTTTTTAAAGAACAAATGGTCACATAAGTATCCATTCGCGAGAACGTCGTCCGCCGTCCGTCCGTCCGTCCGTCCGTCCGTCCGTCCGTCCGTCCGTCCGTCCGTCCGTCCGTCCGTCCGTCCGTCCGTCCGTCCGTCCGTCCGGCACACGAATTGGCAGTTACGTGACTATGTCACATAGGATGGACTTGTTAAAGGTTAGGGTTAGTAACAACTAATAGAAAAAACTAACGAATAATTTATTTATGTGACACTTATTCCGTTTATGTGACACCTTTTTAAAGAACAAATGGTCACATAAGTATCCATTCGCGAGAACGTCCGTCGTCCGTCCGTCCCCGTCCGTCCGTCCGCCGTCCGTCCGTCCGTCCCCGTCCGTCCGTCCGTCCGTCCGTCCGTCCGTCCGTCCGTCCGTCCGTCCGTCCGTCCGTCCGTCCGTCCGTCCGTCCGTCCGTCCGTCCGTCCGTCCGTCCGTCCGTCCGTCCGTCCGTCCGTCCGTCCGTCCGTCCGTCCGTCCGTCCGTCCGTCCGTCCGTCCGTCCGTCCGTCCGGGCACACGAATTGGCAGTTACGTGACTATGTCACATAGGGATGGACTTGTTAAAGGTTAGGGTTAGTAACATAACTAATAGAAAAAACTAACGAATAATTTATTTATGTGACACTTATTCCGTTTATGTGACACCTTTTTAAAGAACAAATGGTCACATAAGTATCCATTCGCGAGAACGTCCGTCCGTCCGTCCGTCCGTCCGTCCGTCCGTCCGTCCGTCCGTCCGTCCGTCCGTCCGGGCACACGAATTGGCAGTTACGTGACTATGTCACATAGGGATGGACTTGTTAAAGGTTAGGGTTAGTAACATAACTAATAGAAAAAACTAACGAATAATTTATTTATGTGACACTTATTCCGTTTATGTGACACCTTTTAAAGAACAAATGGTCACATAAGTATCCATTCGCGAGAACGTCCGTCCGTCCGTCCGTCCGTCCGTCCGTCCGTCCGTCCGTCCGTCCGTCCGTCCGTCCGTCCGTCCGTCCGTCCGGGCCAACATCGGGGGTTTAGGAGCTAGGGTAAGGGTTAGTTTTCTTTGATCTCTTTGATATTGTCGGTGCCTCGTAAATTTACGAGCTAACTCTTTGATATTTAGGAGCTAACCCTTTGATCTTTTATATAGCGATGCCTCATAACTCTCAAATGTTTGAACGTCCGTCCGTCCGTCCGTCCGTCCGTCCGTCCGGGCACACGAATTGGCAGTTACGTGACTATGTCACATAGGGATGGACTTGTTAAAGGTTAGGGTTAGTAACATAACTAATAGAAAAAACTAACGAATAATTTATTTATGTGACACTTATTCCGTTTATGTGACACCTTTTTAAAGAACAAATGGTCACATAAGTATCCATTCGCGAGAACGTCCGTCCGTCCGTCCGTCCGTCCGTCCGTCCGTCCGTCCGTCCGTCCGTCCGTCCGTCCGTCCGTCCGTCCGTCCGTCCGTCCGTCCGTCCGTCCGTCCGTCCGTCCGTCGTCCGTCCGTCCGTCCGTCCGTCCGTCCGTCCGTCCGTCCGTCCGTCCGTCCGTCCGTCCGTCCGTCCGTCCGTCCGTCCGTCCGTCCGTCCGGGCACACGAATTGGCAGTTACGTGACTATGTCACATAGGGATGGACTTGTTAAAGGTTAGGGTTAGTAACATAACTAATAGAAAAAACTAACGAATAATTTATTTATGTGACACTTATTCCGTTTATGTGACACCTTTTTAAAGAACAAATGGTCACATAAGTATCCATTCGCGAGAACGTCCGTCCGTCCGTCCGTCCGTCCGTCCGTCCGTCCGTCCGTCCGTCCGTCCGTCCGTCCGGGCACACGAATTGGCAGTTACGTGACTATGTCACATAGGGATGGACTTGTTAAAGGTTAGGGTTAGTAACATAACTAATAGACTAACGAATAATTTATTTATGTGACACATTATTCCGTTTATGTGACACCTTTTTAAAGAACAAATGGTCACATAAGTATCCATTCGCGAGAACGTCCGTCCGTCCGTCCGTCCGTCCGTCCGGGCACACGAATTGGCAGTTACGTGACTATGTCACATAGGGAGGATGGACTTGTTAAAGGTTAGGGTTAGTAACATAACTAATAGAAAAAACTAACGAATAATTTATTTATGTGACACTTATTCCGTTTATGTGACACCTTTTTAAAGAACAAATGGTCACATAAGTATCCATTCGCTGAGAACGTCCGTCCGTCCGTCCGTCCGTCCGTCCGTCCGTCCGTCCGTCCGTCCGTCCGTCCGGGCCAACATCGGGGGTTTAGGAGCTAGGTTAAGGGTTAGTTTTCTTTGATCTCTTTGATATTGTCGGTGCCTCGTAAATTTACGAGCTAACTCTTTGATATTTAGGAGCTAACCCTTTGATCTTTTATATAGCGATGCCTCATAACTCTCAAATGTTTGAACGTCCGTCCGTCCGTCCGTCCGTCCGTCCGTCCGGGCACACGAATTGGCAGTTACGTGACTATGTCACATAGGGATGGACTTGTTAAAGGTTAGGGTTAGTAACATAACTAATAGAAAAAACTAACGAATAATTTATTTATGTGACACTTATTCCGTTTATGTGACACCTTTTTAAAGAACAAATGGTCACATAAGTATCCATTCGCGAGAACGTCCGTCCGTCCGTCCGTCCGTCCGTCCGTCCGTCCGTCCGTCCGTCCGTCCGTCCGTCCGTTCCGTCCGTCCGTCCGTCCGTCCGTCCGTCCGTCCGTCCGTCCCCGTCCGTCCGTCCGTCCGTCCGTCCGTCCGTCCGTCCGTCCGTCCGTCCGTCCGTCCGTCCGTCCGGGCACACGAATTGGCAGTTACGTGACTATGTCACATAGGATGGACTTGTTAAAGGTTTAGGGTTAGTAACATAACTAATAGAAAAAAACTAACGAATAATTTATTTATGGTGACACTTATTCCGTTTATGTGACACCTTTTTAAAGAACAAATGGTCACATAAGTATCCATTCGCGAGAACGCCCGTCCGTCCGTCCGTCCGTCCGTCCGGGCACACGAATTGGCAGTTACGTGACTATGTCACATAGGGATGGACTTGTTAAAGGTTAGGGTTAGTAACATAACTAATAGAAAAAACTAACGAATAATTTATTTATGTGACACTTATTCCGTTTATGTGACACCTTTTTAAAGAACAAATGGTCACATAAGTATCCATTCGCGAGAACGTCCGTCCGTCCGTCCGTCCGTCCGTCCGTCCGTCCGTCCGTCCGTCCGTCCGTCCGTCCGTCCGTCCGTCCGTCCGTCCGTCCGTCCGTCCGTCCGTCCGTCCGTCCGTCCGTCCGTCCGTCCGTCCGGGCCAACATCGGGGGTTTAGGAGCTTAGGGTAAGGGTTAGTACCTTTGATCTCTTTGATATTGTCGGTGCCTCATAAATTTAGGAGCTAACTCTTTGATATTTAGGAGCTAACCCTTTGATCTTTTATATAGCGGTGCCTCATAACTCCCAAATGTTTGAACGTCCGTCCGTCCGTCCGTCCGTCCGTCCGTCCGTCCGTCCGTCCGTCCGTCCGTCCGTCCGTCCGTCCGTCCGTCCGTCCGTCCGGGCACACGAATTGGCAGTTACGTGACTATGTCACATAGGGATGGACTTGTTAAAGGTTAGGGTTAGTAACATAACTAATAGAAAAAACTAACGAATAATTTATTTATGTGACACTTATTCCGTTTATGTGACACCTTTTTAAAGAACAAATGGTCACATAAGTATCCATTCGCGAGAACGTCCGTCCGTCCGTCCGTCCGTCCGTCCGTCCGTGTCCGTCGTCCGTCCGTCCGTCACACGAATTGGCAGTTACGTGACTATGTCACATAGGGATGGACTTGTTAAAGGTTAGGTTAGTAACATAACTAATAGAAAAAACTAACGAATAATTTATTTATGTGACACTTATTCCGTTTATGTGACACCTTTTTAAAGAACAAATGGTCACATAAGTATCCATTCGCGAGAACGTCCGTCCGTCCGTCCGTCCGTCCGTCCGTCCGTCCGTCCGGGCACACGAATTGGCAGTTACGTGACTATGTCACATAGGGATGGACTTGTTAAAGGTTAGGGTTAGTAACATAACTAATAGAAAAAACTAACGAATAATTTATTTATGTGACACTTATTCCGTTTATGTGACACCTTTTTAAAGAACAAATGGTCACATAAGTATCCATTCGCGAGAACGTCCGTCCGTCCGTCCGTCCGTCCGTCCGTCCGTCCGTCCGTCCGTCCGTCCGTCCGTCCGTCCGCGTCCGTCCGTCCGTCCGCGTCCGTCCGTCCGTCCATCCGTCCGTCACAAAACTTTAACACTCGGGTAAATGTCTCATAATTTCTTCATCCTTCGACCGATCATATTTCATATACACATTGCTCTGATGGTTCACTACCGCCCTGTGCCAAATCCACGTTCATCGTGCCTGCCCCCGCCCAAGCCCAGGTCAAGGTCACATACTTGGTGCTTCAAAACTTTAACGCTCGGGTTAATATCTTATAATTTCTGTTTTCTTTCACGGATCAGCTTCATATTTCTATACACATTGCTCTAATGGTCCTCTACCGCCTGTGCCAAATCCACGTTCGTCCTGCCCCCGCCAAGCCCAGGGTCAAGGTTACATACTTGGTGCTTCAAAAAACTTTAAACGCTCGGGTAAATATCTTATAATTTCTGTTTCTTTCACGGATCAGCTTCATATTTCATTAACGCATTCTCTAATGGTCCTCTACCGCCCTGTGCCAAATCCACGTTCGTTCTGCCCCCGCCAAGCCCAGGGTCAAGGTCACATACTTAGTGCTTCAAAAACGTTAACGCTCGGGTAAATATCTTATACTTTCTGTTTTCTTTCATGGATCATCTTCATATTTCATATACGCATTGCTCTAATGGTCCTCTACCGCTCTTTGCCAAATCCACGTTCGTCCTGTCCCGCCATTCCCAGGGTCAAGGTCACATACTCGGTGCTTCAAAAACTTTAATGTTCAGGTAAATATCTTATAATTTTTCTTTCCATTCACGGATCAACTTCATATTTCATATATGCGTTGCCCTAATGGTCCTCTACTGCCCTGTGCCAAATCCACGTTCGTCCCGCCCCCGCCAAGCCCAGGGTTAACATCGCATACTTGGTGCTTCAAAAACTTTAACGCTCAGGTAAATATCTTAGAATTTCAGTTTTCTTTCACGGATCAGCCTCTGGGGAGGGGGATACACATGCGCTTGTCGACAAGCGTCCATTTCTAGTTCATCACTGTACTCCGCACCACCGCCGGGGACACAAAACAATGATCCCCCACGCACACCAGCCATCTACATTTGGCGTCCTAAAAGTTCCGGTCTATATCCGACAGTGGTAACAATGTGTATCACCACCACCACCAGTTTTTGTCTATGACTACACTACCCCCCTCCCCCCACCCCCCACCCCCCCCCCCCCCGACCACCACTTCTGTCTGTAACGTAGGATGACGTGGCCGACTGATCAAGTGCTAAACTAGTCCTGGTGCGATGGCCGACTGATCAAGTTGTAAACTAGTCCTGGAGCAATGGCCGACTTATCTAGTTCTAAACTAGTCCTGGAGCGATGGCCGACTGATCAAATTCTAAACTAGTCCTGGTGCGATGGCCGACTGATCGAGTGCTATACTTGTCCTGGTGCGATGGCCGACTGATCAAGCGCTAAACTACACTCCCGCCTGCGATTCTCTTACCAAGAATTGCCATCCAGCGGTCCTTGAATTGAAATTTGTCCCCTCTGAAATTGTAGTCTAATTGTGGTCCAATCGCGGTCCCGTTTTTGCGGTCATTCTTTCGCGATACCGTTTGTGCGGTCATTCTTGCACGGTCCAGTTTGTGCGGTCATTCTTTCGCGATACCGTTTGTGCGGTCATTCTTTCGCTATTTGCGGTAAAAACTTAGCGTTACGCATATATATACACCTACAGTAGCGCTTTTCTGCTCCTTACCTATTTGTATATACTAATATCGTATACCTATCGTAATCGTATAGTATTGGTATATTTAATGAGCATATCATATGATCATATAATATTGGTATGTTGTACTGTATCATCGTATAGTACAGTTTGTTTACATTATACAAACGTACTATACAAATATTATACAAACATACGATATCCGTTCGTATATACGATATATCCGTATGGATATTGTATGAATATACAGTGGGGTCATCGTGATGTTAAAATATACCGATGCATTGGTTCATTTCGCATGTAAACATCCGGTTTTCATTACATCCGGTTTTCATTTCGATCATCTGCCACAATTTTAAGTTTTTCAAAATGAATAAATTTTCAGTTTTACGATACAGAAACAATTTAAAACTGAGGATTGTGAAGTATGGTATCACAGTGCATATACATGTGTGTTCAATACAGTAATTCATCAGTAATTCATCATTGTACTCCGCACCACCACCGGGGACACAAAACAATGATCCCCCACACACACCAGCCATCTACATTTGGCGTCCTAAAAGTTCCGGTCTATATCCCACAGTGGGAACAATGTGTATCACCACAACCACCAGTTTTTATCTATGACTACACTTGCCCCCCCCCCCTCCCAAACCCTCCACTCCCATCACTTCTATCTGTAACGCAGGATGACGTGACCGACTGATCAAGTGCTAAACTAGTCCTGGTGCGATGGCCGACTGATCAAGTGCTATACTAGTCTTGGTGCGATGGTCGACTGATCAAGTTCTAAACTAGTCGTGGTGCGATGGCCGACTGATCAAGTTCGAAACTAGTCATGGTGCGATGGCCGACTGATCAAGTTCTAAACTAGTCATGGTGGCCGACTGATCGAGTGCTATGCTAGTCCTGGTGCGATGGCCGACCGATCAAGGGCTAAACTAGTCCCGCTGCGATGGCTGACTGATCAAGTGCTAAAGTAGTCCTGCTGTGATGGCCGACTGATCAAGTTAGTTCTAAACTAGTCCTGGTGTGATGGCCGACTGATTGAGTGCTATACTAGTCCTGGTGCGATGGCCGACTGATCAAGTGCTATACTCGGCATGGCCGACTGATCACGTGCTATACAGGGCATGGTGAGATGGCCAACTGATCAAGTGCTATACTGGGCATGGTGCAATGGGCGACTGATCAAGCGCTATACTAGTTATGGTGCGATGGCAGACTGACAAGTGCTCTACTAGTCGGTGCGTGGCCGACGTAAGTGCTTATACTCGGCATGGCGACTGATCACTGATACTGGGCATGAGAGGCAACTGATTAATGCTATACTGGGCATAGTGGCATGGGCGGATAATCAAGCTATAAGTCCTGGTGATGGCAGACTGATCAAGTGCATACTAGTCCTGGTTCTGGCCGACTGATCAAGTGCTATACTCGCATGGCCGACTGATTCAAGTGCTATATGCATGTAGATGGCCACTGGGTCAAGTGTTATAGATGGTACAATGGGCGACTAATCAAGCGCGGTATACTAAGTATACTAGTAATGACGATGGCGAGACTGATCAAGTGCTCGATAGGTCCTGTGCATTATGACCGACTGATCAAGCTAAACTAGGGTCCTGTGTGATGGCCGACTTATCAAGTTCTATACTAGTCCTGGTGCGATGGCCGACTGATCAAGGGCTACACTAGTCCTGGTGCGATGGCCGACTGATCAAGGGCTAAACTAGTCCTGGTGCGATGGCCTACTGATCAAGTTCTAAACTAGTCCTGGTGCGATGGCCGACTGATCAAGTGCTATACTAGTCCTGGTGAGATGTTCGACTGATCAAGTTCTAAACTAGTCCTGGTGCGATGGCCGACTGATCAAGTTCTAAACTAGTCCTGGAGCGATGGCCGACTGATCAAGTTCTAAGCTAGTCCTGGTGCGATGGCCGACTGATCAAGTGCTAAACTAGTCCTGGTGCGATGGCCGACTGAGTGCTAAACTTGTCATGGTGCGATGGCCGACTGATCAAATCGCATGCCATAATAACTAGATGGCCATGGCCTGCATGTCGTGCCCGCCGAGGCATTTGATAGTACAAACAATTTTTTTATTGCAACAAAGCTTTAGCCCGTTGACGTAAAAACATGCGCACCCGCCGAAGCTTTGCTAGTATACCCAAAAACTTTAACTAAAAAAACACTTTTATTAACTAAAAACTTTATCCTGAATGCACACCAATGTGCCGACTATATCGCTCCGTCTGCAAGCGGGCCCAACAAAAACTTTAAGGGAAATTTTCAAAGTAATTTGACCGTGACATTGGGCACATATAAATAACAAGAAATGCGTCTGTCGAACGCGGATGCCACCTGCAGCATATTTGAGAAACTGTGACAAAGTGGTTAACCGAAAAGTGTGACGGACGGACGGACGGACAGACAGACAGTGGCATAATAATGAAAATATGGGTACAAATACACAGTATGTGAAGTTTCGAGTGAATTGGTGAAGCGGTTTCAGAGATATAGTGTCTTTAAAGGTACATGCCCACACAGTAGGCACAAAATGTTCTTTATATCAGAGACATCATCGGAGACATTTTCGGGCAAAATAAACATTAATTCACCATTAATACACATATTTATTGGCATTATTATACATTTTATATCAGACGTAAATTTCCACACTGCTATCAGGGGCGATAACCGTGTTTCCTTAAAATGTTACCAAGACATTACTATTTATTTTTTGATGTGCAATGATCATACATTATAATCTATCGAAAACATTATTTTTCGGGAGATCACATTTAATTAGTACAAGTAATTAAAAAATATCATGCCCCATTTGCCTATGAAAATAGCCTGATATCACCGCGTGTCACTATCAGTGAAATAAACATTACTAAATGATTATATCCATATAACGGGCACTCGTAATGTTTAGAACTGGTGGAATAGTGACAAAATTATACACTTATTTAATTCCTACAAATAACTGAGAATACACATAACTTTAATTGTTGTGCCTACTGAGTGGGTATGTACCTTTAATTAGCATAAATAATTAAACAAGAAATGCGTCTGTCGAACGCGGATGATACCTGCAGCATATTTGAGAAACTGTGACAAAGTGGTTAACCGAAAAGTGTGACATACACCGATTTCGGACGGACTGACGCACGGACTGATGCACGGACGTCATTGTGATCACTAAGTCTCGCTTTCCGCAAGCAGGCTCGGCAAAAAACTACGGATGGATGTCAATGCGCAGACTATATCGCACTGTCCGCAGGCGGTCGCGACAAGAATTGTCCAACCACTTTTTAAAGGTGCATGCCCACTCAGTAGGCTAAAAATGCTCTTTATGTGAATTAAATAAGTGTATAATTGTCACTATTCCACTAGTTATAAACATTATGAGTGCCCGCTATACAGATATAATCATTTGGTAATATTTATTTTACATATAGTGACGCGCGGTGGTATCGGTATTTCCATGTGCAAATGGGGTATGATATTTTATAATTATTTATACTAATTAAATGCATCAACTGAAAAAAAAATTGGCAGATTATAAAGTATGATCATTGCACATCAAAAAATAAATTCAGAGAATAAATAGTAATGTCCGTTAACATTTTAAGGAAACACGGTTATCGTCCCTGATATCAATGTGGAAATTTTCTTCTGATATAAAATGTATAATAATGCCAAACAATACGTAGGTAATGTTAAATTTTTTAATATCCTGCCAGAAAATGTCCCCGATGATGTCTCTGACATAAAGAATATTTTGTGCCTACTGAGTGGGCATGTACCTTTAACGCTAGCTCCGCACTGTCCCGTGAGACCTATGAATGTGTTAAGTTTCATAAAAAATATTGCAAAGGGTGTTCGCGTTATGCTCCGGACAAATCAGTGCGCGAAAAAACAAAGGGAGATGAACTAAACTAGAAAATGTGTTCATAGAACACGGATACCCCACATATCGCTTTGATAGTAAACAAGGAAAAATTCCAGTGTCCAAAAGGGAGAGATAATCCATGACACGGGGTTCGAATCAAAAATCGAAATAAACTTTCCGCATCTACTCATCATAAGGAAGCTACATATCAAATTTCAGAGCTGTAGCTATTACAAAAGTTTTACGAGCTACAAGCCAAAATTGGAAAATTCTAACTTGAAAAGGGGGATGATAATCCATGACCATGGGGTCGAATCAAACATACATGTACCAAGTTTCAGGTCTGTAGCTATTACGGTTTAAAAGTTTTACGAGTTACTAGGTTGGTGACGGACGGAAGAACGGACAAGGGTAACACTAAATGCCCCCTCCACTATCGTGTTGAGGCATAACAATTAGTGAGGCAAAAGTTGTCATATACAAGTAACTTACCTTAATTCATCAGTTACACATCAGACGATGAATGAACTTAATTCTGGTGTAGAATATTAAAGTTATTCATTATATTCAATAGTGCTGCTTTGACATGACGTGAAATTAAAACATGCATGGCATGATCTGGAAGAATAACCACAGACCAAGCACGCATATTCAGAATCACGTCTGTCGGTTCTTATCCAGCTCCGATTTCTGTCGCCTGTCCACAAAATCCAGAATCCAACATTGTCGCAAATTTAATCCTCTATGTTGGTGTACGTTAGAACAAAATGTCACTTAGTATATTATCCAATGCCGGTTGTAATCTCTTTTTCTCTAAATAAATGCGTCCAACAATCCCTGTAGCTGCTATCGTGATAAAAAATGTTAAAGGTTATGTCAGCGCCTCACATATTCACTTTAATATCCACCATTTTGATTCCTAGTACCAGAATAATGATGTTTCCATGCGCCGTCGTAGTGTTATCTGTCAGATTCCGTTGTTTATTTGATCAAATTGATGGACAAATTTGTGTCCGCTAATGTCGCCAAGAGCATAATCTGTGACGTTGACTGTAATAATTTGGCATAACTTCTAGCTTGTGAATTTTTGGTTGAATGAAGTGATCACTATGGTGAATAAGTTTGTATTTGTGCCCGGTTTGCTCAGTAGGTAGAGCGATGGTGTGGTAAACCAGAGATCCCCGGTTCGATTCCGGGCTGGTGCGCATCTTTCTCACCCTGTGACATTTAGCGCCAAACGTAGTTGCGAGAAGTAACTCTGCAGAATACTCCCGCATTGTCCGTACCGAGAGTTATGGTGCTCTCCGTAGGTTTCCCCTACAAAGTACCAAATCACATCTGATTTGCACTTCAACTGTTAATTGCGACATATGTTCTGTATTTTTCAATTGAAAGAAATGTCAGTGTTATACTTATTCATTTCTGTGTAATAACTAAGTACAGAAAAATATGTCACAATTAACAGCTAAAGCGCGAATGAGATCCGATTCGGTACTCTGCAGGAAAAACCTATGGAGCACCGTAACTCTGGGTACGGACGATAATTCAGTATTCTGCAGTTACTTGCAGCAACTACTCCCAACGTGGAGTCGTGACTGATGAAGAAATGTTCCACAAATATGGAATTCTGGGTGGACATATTTCTGCCCAGTGACAATTGTTGCCAAACGAAGGACCGCGACTGATAAATACTCCCAAAATTGTACCCAAACATATGGAATTCGGAGACAAAAATTAAACATGGAATTCGATGACGAATTTCAATTTGGCGGAGAAGAATGTCACAGTACGCAACTGACTATGGGGATGAAGTGTGTATGATCTGTGCCTTGTTCGTTTGCTCGGTAGAGCCATGGGCATGGTATGGTAAACATGAGGTCCCTGGTTCGTTTCCGGGCCGTTATTTATCTTTCTCACTCTGTGACACAAGTAAACCGTTTTATTTTAAAGAAATGGCTATCACCGGAATAAATATTATCTTCACAAAATTTGATTCGGGCCAATAGAAATCAACAGCCAGAACAGAACGTTTGCAGTAATAGAAATCTAATTCCAAAATAAAAAAAAAATTATGATCAGGTTTCGAAAATTAAAATATATCTTTTTTTTGTTATTATCAATATGTTCACCATGTTATTAGGTTTAATATGCAATTCACAGTCTCCTTGCAGCTTGAACTTGAAAGACATTATGAAAAGTTGTGTTGATCTCAGAAATTGTCATGTCGACTATAGGATCGCGTCGAAATAATGTTAACAGAATAGGGAAACGTAATTTGATACCGACGAAAAAGTAAACAGAACGCAAAATTGATGCTTAGCTTTGTCATATTATACCGTAGACCACACATTATAATTTGATTTTATATGAAAATAAATATATTGTGAGTATGGTGGTGTCTATTAATTTGTTCTTGATATTCGGAACGGCAGTGACGACATTTTGTTTTGTCCAAGAAATTGTCATGGTCAATGTTTCACTGTTTGTCTCGCAATAAACCGCCGATTTATATTTGCGCACCAAAAAAGCAGATCACCAATACCGCTGACTTTCTAGTCACTTTGAATTAGATAGATGGGATAAAATCACGGATACGTTTGTCAACTATTTCGATGTTATTGCCGCATTGGTCAAGCAGAGCGGTCCGCTGGTTTGACCGCAGAGCGCAGCGTAAAGCGGTCATTCTTTCGCAGTTTAAAGAAAAAAAGGAGCGTAAACTGCAATTAAAAGCGGAGCTCAGCGCTAACTGCGCTATAGGTATTGAAATTCCGCAACCAACTCTTTGGACCGCAGTCATATGATTGCAGTCCGATTGCGGTCCAATTGCAATTAATGGGAACGCGAATTGCAATCCTGCGCTCCAGGAATTGCAATTCGCCTGGTAAGAGAACCACAGGCCACTCTGTAATCGAGGTATAAATTAGACTTTATATTGTCTAAAAGTATGTTATATTTATTGTTATTTACTCATTAATATGCTTAATAAAAATTCAAAATGCATGTAATAAACTTATTGAACCTACTTACGAAGAAATTTGTTGTATATAATTCCACCATATTTGCCATTCGTGTATAACATAATTACCCGTGATCGCAAACACACACAGTAGCCATGTGTAAACTTCTTCCCCAAGGCGATAAACAATTCCCCCCCCCCCCCCAGCCAAATATTGACACTGTGGACCACCGTGGATATACGTAGGTACCGATAGTGTGTATTCACTGTTTATTGATTTAGGTTAACAATAGACATAGGTACTACCTGAATACACGACATTCCAGCATAGCCCATATCAGTGTATGCGCAGACGAATCAGGGGCTATGCTGGTCGCATATGTCATACGGTATTGATGCGTGAATACTTGTCAATACTTTACAAAAATAGTAACACAGTAGTCATCGGCACCTAGCAACGAAAAACGACCATTACCGAGTGTTACCGAGTGCGATCTGAATGTGCGCGACGCTTGATTTAGCATTTAAAATCTTACATGAAGCGCTTATGGAATTGAGATAATCTGTCCTCATTAATTATTCACAGTATGGCAGACGTGTGACGTCACTTTGAAAATTAAAGACCAAACAATACCCAACAGGCAACATTTGACCGATATGAGATCGGTACACCAGCGTAAATACAGAAAACATGTAAATTTCCTCTAATACACGTAGCCTCTTATTTTACGAGCCTGGCTATATTAAATCCCAAAAGATACCAATTTACCATCAATCTATACTTACCGCACCCATTCATATCGATTGATTCCTTTTCTCTTGTTTCAAACTATGCGTATTTCAACGTCATAGCGGCACCTGTCAAAAATTGATATTTCCGTTTCCGGGCTTGTTTTGTTTGCGTAAAACTGGCAGAAATCAGTTGGAAAAAATGTTTGAAATTTATGTTCCTACTTATAACGCGCAGGGTGACTTCTGGATTAAAAATGGGGCTTAAAAAATACGCGCAATACACGGCTAAATACGGTAGTAATTGAGTATTGTCACTCCATCATTTCTGAAGCAATTGGGTATTTCAAAGTTTTAATTGGGTAAAATAAAATCACACTACTGTTTACACATCAACAGACAGGAAGTATTTAATAATAGTTTGCTTCGAAATGAAAACATGTCTTGGCATTTCATTAGATGTGTTTTCATGGAAAATAGGAAAAATATGCGATACATGTTTTTATTCCTTACACTGTGATGTTACTTTTGCTATCAGGGTGTCTAAAAATACCCTTTCTGACGTTCTATTTCTTAATGAAATAAAGAATCAACACTGTGGTCTCCACTTTAGCCTTATCCCCTAGTCTCCCCTGGTGACGCGTCACTTCCAGAGGCCATATTTATCGTCAGAAAACATCTAATGGCTGCGCTTTTTTAGTGTCTGGTTTGTTTAGAGTTTTCTGAGTTTAATTAGATCCTTTCTTGATAAATTTATTTATCTAATTGTTCGCATAAGTTTGATTTATAACTACACGAGAGGGAATTTTCCTATCGTAGGTAGTTCGGTTGTAATTTGACATTTTGTTCGTGTCGGAAAGCGAGTTGTTATTTTCATAACGAACCGCCATTTTGAACAAAGGAAATTGTTATTGACAAAAGCCGGTGCAGTTTGCGTCGGTATTTTGCCATAGTTTTGTGTATGGTCAAGATTTATTCCATTCCAGGAAAATTCTGACAAGTTATGAAATATTTAGAATTTTTCTTTTCAGTATCATCGCTTTTCGCGAGCGAGTTGTCAAATTTACCACAGTAGTAGTAGGGACGGTTTACGTCCAATAAAGTTTTTGTTTCAAATTAAATTTTTATTGTTGAATGTGTAGTTCATTTATGCTTTCAATCAAGCGCAGGACATAGATTGGTGGGAATTTTTCGGAATTTTTATTTTTCGGAATTTTTATTTTTTTTCGGAATTTTCTCTATAAATCTTCCAAATTCAGTGAAATTTTGTGCTTTTCGTGTTCTGATGTTTTCTGACATAATTTCGCGTTAATTTCGATATGTCTGGTAAAAAACAACAATCTGAAATGGTCAAGAGACCCGGACAGATTCGTTCAGCGTGCGGCCACATGGCGTCAGCTCTCTATAATCATGACGCCATGTATCGCACGTGCTGTGGGTGCTCCCAAGAGATGCCATGCGTAGTCTCGGCTCTCTGGGGGGCAACCACTTGGAAGCAATTAGGAGCGGGTAGATCTTATGCAGATAAGAAAAAATCTACCGACAGGAAATCTCTCATTTCTGTTCACAAACCCGCTCCAAAAAGACCTGGTGTAGGTGGAAATCTTAACGAAGGAGATATCACCCCCACACCTCACAAAAAGAAGTCGACAATATCTCGTCGGACTCTTAGTGAGGTGGCCAGGCATCCTAACGGAAACACCGATTCTGAGCGAATCTCGTCAGAACGGCGGTCAGGTGGCTCTTCAACGATATTGCAGGTGATAACTCCACCGAGCAATAAGTCGGACCGAGTGGAAGGTGCAAAGAACCAAACCTTGGAGTCCGACTTGCCACTGAGGCCGACAGCTGATAGGCCTGTGATAGACGAGCATAGGCTCGATACACAGAAGCCAAGACAAACTAGTTTACTAGTTTCACATCAGCTACCTACGGATCACTTGAAGGATTGTCCGGTGTCCGGTAGTTCGGTGTCCGGTAGTCCGGTGTCCAGTAGTCCAGTGTCCAGTAGTCCGGTGTCAGGTAGTCTGGAGTCCGGCGTCCGGCGTCCGGTGTCCGGTGGTACGGAAACTGGCAGTATAACGATCCGTAGGTCTGGTAGTATGGGGAATACGACCAATGGACAACATGGAACCATGGAACAGTTACAGGGTCAGAATAGTTCCGTTTGTCAAAGGGGAGTTCAACCAGTGATGATACCGGGAACTGGTCAGGAGTACCCAGATCGACAGTCAGAGTACATTGTTACACCGTTAGGCACTTTTGCCACGGGTAACAAAGATCCACTACCGGAGTACCATGCTATACACATAGACATGGATACTGAACGGGTGTTGGAACATCCCGTTAGTGCTCAGGTGACTAGAAGCATGACGCCTAGCGCAGGGCAATTACCCAAGAGCACGTTAACATCTAAAGCTTCAGAGTTTTCACATCCGGTGGATACCGGGTTGGGAGCAAGCATGAGACGGGCAAGGTCTGGGAAAAGACCTAGAGCATACAGGAGCTCTTCATCTTCTAGTTATGGGTCCAAACGCCGCTCCACAAGGAGGGGTAGGAGTTCTTCTTCGTCTAGCTCGTCATCCCCTCATAGGAGACACAAGCATAGACGGAGAGATAGATCTCGTCATAGAGACCATAAGTCTGGAAGGGCTTCATCGGGACATAGTTCACATCTCCCTTTATCTCTGAAGGTAAATCAGAGGGAATCTGAATCTTCAGGCTTGATGCAGTCCATGCATCAAATGATGAAGCAATTCCTGGATAAACAGTCTACAGCGACTATAGAGCCTGTCGAACAGGAATTTGATCCTGTGGAGGATTATTTGGAAGAAGTCGAGGTATACGACGATACCCCTACTTCCATACATCCGGCTCCGGAGGTAGAGGAGGTAGATGTTACTGACACCCCACCCTCCTATATGGAGGCCATCCAGGCGGTGTATAAATACTTACCGCTAGACATTTGTCCTCCTCAACCCGTGAAACCTCCAAGAGTGACTTCTCTATTTGAGGCAGATTCTGACAGAGAACCGCCTAAAGAGATGCCCATGTTGCCATAATCAACCAAAGGTGGCAAGAATTCTGACTGAGATGCAGGAGGCATCCGGTTGGGACATGGGAAAGTCATCTGAATTTGTACCGAAAGAATATGCGGTACATGCGACCTCGTTGAAGTTTTATAAGAACCATACTTCAACGTGGTCACAAGCTACACATACCTTGGATAAGGATGCGCAGAAAGTGGGCATACTTAAGGTAGATACACCCATCCTATCTCAGAAAATGACAGACATGATTGATGTTAGATCTCGAGCCATGGTATCTATGGCCTCTCAGATAAACCTTTCTTTGGCAGCTACTAAGGTAGCACTGGAGAATGGGGATACGAGAGTAGTTCAGGCACTGCTAAAGTCAGCAGCCAGAGCAAACAAACACATCCTGACGACACCGTTGATAACATCAGCTGATTTGCTTCTAGCTAGAAGAGATGCTACCTTGTCAAGGGCTTCAGTGTTTCCGGGACAGGGTAGGCAGTTCGGCACCTCCACAATCCGAACAGCTGTTTGGAGGGCGTTGCTCAGGTGTAGCAGATACTGACCTCGCTGAACGGCAGAGGAGGAGTACTAAGTTGGCTAAGTTTCGGGACCTAAACCGAGTACGGGAGGTAGTCGGCCATCATCTGCAGGAGCATATAGAGCGAGAGGTGTGGCTAGAGCGAGGAAGACTAGGTCTTGCCCTCCACCTATGCACACACAAACTGTTCATCAGCCGCAATATGTTGCGGAAGACTTTACACATCCTGCCCTCCAGCTAGGGGAAGAGGTAGGGGTGGCAGAAGAGGTAGGACCCCTCGAGGACGTTTCTCCAGTAGGAGGCCTCGAAGGGGCAGTTTTTGATGTCTCGAGGGGCGGTTCGTGTGGGGGGGGGGGTGTTGACCATTCCAAGACGCTACGTGCCTGTAGGAGGCAGACTGACGGTCTTTCTGAAGGAATGGCAGGAGATCACCAACTGTCCATGGACGTTGCGGATCATACAAAGGGGATATTCTATCCCCTTCAAATCAACACCCCCTCTTCGGAGGAGCTGTCCGGATTGAATTCCCCCGAAGGACTTGCTCAAAAGACAGGCCTTAGACAAGGAGATACAAGATCTTTTGAGAAAGAACGCGATAGAAGAGGTCATGGACACGTCCACTCCAGGCTTATACAGCAGACTGTTTGTCGTTCCCAAGAAGAACGGCAAACTACGCCCCGTGTTAGATTTATCCAGTCTGAACACATCGGTTCAGATAGACCGGTTCAAGATGGAGACTGCCCGGTCTATCCGAATTGCCTTAAAGGTGGAAGATTGGTCAGTCTCCATCGATCTGAAGGACGCATACTTCCATGTCCCGATTTCACAGGCGTCAAGGAAGTATCTCAGGTTCCAATGGAGAGGAAAGGTTTACCAGTTCATGGTCCTCCCATTTGGAATTTCAACAGCACCAAGAGTATTTACCAAACTGATGGAGGTATTAGCAGCAGCAGCAAGGAGACTAGGTATTGCTCTGCTGCAATACTTCGACGACTGGCTGATTCACAACCAGTCGAGGGTGATACTCTTGAAAGATTTGGTCAGAGTTTGGCAACTGGTGACCAGTCTAGGTCTCATTCCCAACATAGAGAAATCAGAACTGATTCCATCTCAGGATTCCTGCTATGTGGGAATGAATTTCCTAACGGACATAGGCAGGGTGAGGGTACCACCGGACAGGATACAGAGCGCACTAAAGACGGTGTTCAACGCTCTGGATGCTGTTTGCATGTCCGCAAGGAATATCCTGTCGTTGCTGGGCGTCCTGGGGGCAACGGCGGAGTTGATTTGCCTGGGGAGATTACACATGAGACCCCTACAAATCTACTTACTCTATCATTGGAGACCACACCAGTACCCGTTGGATATGATTATTCATCTATCCAGAGATTTCAAGAGACATCTCCGATGGTAGGCCCAGAAGAATCATTTCCTTCTGGGGGTACCCATGGTAGATCTAGAGCCCAAGATGTTTCTCGTCGAACACAGGCTGGGGAGCGCATCTCGAACCGCTGGGTATTCTGATGAAGGGTTGCTGGTCATCAGAGATGGGCAACCAACACATAAACATGTTGGAACTCAAAGCAGTGGTGCTATCAGTTCACCAATGTTTAGAGCATCTTCGGGGAAAACATGTTCGGATAGTAACGGACAACACTACGGTGGTCGCGTACCTGAACAGGCAGGGAGGGACCCATTCTGTGTCCCTTTGCATAGAGACAAGGGATCTGCTAATGTGGTGTCACAGTCACAACATACAGTTGAAGATATAGCGGATTACCTGTCTCGTCAGGGGACTCCAGTCCTAACAGAGTGGACATTATCACAGACAGTGTGCAACACTGTTCTGGGAAGATGGGGCAATCCCTGGTTGGACCTGTTCGCCACGAGGCTGAACAACAGGCTCAGGATGTATGAGTCCCCGTTGCCGGATGTCCACGCTTGGGCAGTAGACGCTCTATCATTAGAGTGGAACCAGATGGACGCATACGCCTTTCCACCGTTTGTGCTTCTCCCGAAGGTGCTCCAGAAGATTCGGGCAACAAGGTGCAAGGTCACCCTGATTGCTCCGTGTTGGCCAACGAGGAGCTGGTTTACAGAACTACTGGACCTACTCATAGAGTCACAGGTGAAGCTACCAGTGTACCACGAACTTCTCACACAGCACGAAGGAAGAACTGTTCATCCAGGCGTGGGAAGTCTCAACTTACACGCCTGGAGGTTATCATGCGAGGTATCCGAGCAGATAAGTTTTCGGACGAGGCTGCAGAGATCATCTCCAGGGCAAAGAGAGTGTCCACATCCAAGTGATATGACCAGAAGTGGGGTGTCTGGTCAAATTGGTGTGATAAGAGGAATATCGATCCTAGCAGACCAGCTTTAGGACAAGTAGGAGATATTTTTATTTACCTTTTTCAGGACTGGAAACTTTCCGTTCCTACCATTAAAGGTTATAGGTCAGCTTTGGCTTAAGTTTACCAAACACCAAGCCAGATCCATTGGGTCGGATGAGAGACTTTCTCAGATGGTTGCAAGTTTTGCAAGAGAAAGACCAATAGGTAGGTCAATTATTCCAAAGTGGAGTTTGTCAGCAGTGTTATGGGCACTAACACAAACTCCTTATGAGGCTATGGGACAGGCAAGTATAGCGTGTTGGACTATCAAAACAGCTTTTTTTATTAGCATTTGCAACAGCTATGCGCAGAGGCGAACTCCATGCGCTGGTCATTAATGATCCTGGTTTTAGGGTTGGTAAGGAATCCATGACGCTAGTCTATGAACAGGGATTTTTATCCAAGACAGCGGCACCTCATGAGGTGATGCCCCCTATTCGTATTCCAGCCATTCAGACTGCCAAGGGAGTACCGATCACGGACACTACTCTCTGTCCTGTACGGGCAGTAAGGCATTACATTATACTCACAAAGAAGACTAGAGCAAGAAGAGTCAAGCTTTTCATCCCTATTCAAGGTGAGCATGATGTATCTAAGGCCACTGTATCAAAATGGATAACGTTGGCAATTAGAAGGGCATACGAGGGTTTCTCGGAACAGATTAGTCCAAATCTAAAGATCTCAGCCCATGAGGTAAGAGCCATCTCTACTTCATGGGCTTTCAAAAACAGGATTCCTGTGAAAAGAATTATGGAAACTGCTTCTTGGAGAAATAATAACACTTTCTCCACCTTCTATCTCAGATCGATGTCGGAACAATGTGGCGACCTATACAAGCTAGGCCCTTTAGTTGCTGCAGGACAATCTCTGCAGGAACCGGGACCTAGTTTGAAACAATAATTGAGACTTCAGTAAAGATGTGCACTTTACAGTTACCGTCGAGGATGTGCATTGACTTTTTTCCATCATTGTTGCGAGGTTTAAAAGTGCGCTTTAACAAATAAATTGTAATGTCAAGTGTTAGCTAGTGAATTGTGCAGAAACGTTAATTGTTCATTAGCATATTGGAGGTAACTAGTGCGCTTTACTGGTGAAAATACCGCGTGTGAATTGAATGTGCACAGACTTAATTTTCAAGGTCACACAGGTACAGAGTACACTTTACCGAGTATATGGTTGGAATGTGTATAGACTATTCTTCCAGTTGCATTTCTATCGCGATAATATTCCTTGGTTAGAGTGTCATATACCTATTATGTATGTTATGTATCCACGCTCGAACGATAATATTGTGAAACATTGTATACGGGCTGGAGTATCATTCATTAATAGATTACTAAATGAAAACGCGTCCCATCTAAGAAGTGTGGTACGACGTACACAGATGAAGAGGACAAGAAGACACGATTTGTCTAAAGTACTTAAGTTCAACGTTACTGTATAATTGTCTCTCTTTTCAGCCCAGTCCGTTAACAATGTTTCACACATATATATAGAGGTCCACATAATAGATCTGAGATAGAAGTCGGAAACTCCTTTTGTGGGAAAAAAAAAAAGGGGGGGGGCGCATTTCGATTATACGTATTTGATGATGGATTCCAATAGGTTAAGTCGTTAAGTAGGTTCTCCACAAGCCTTTGAAGTATATGGAAGTTATTCAGAATTGAAACAAAGCAGGTTGACTTTGGTGTAATAACTTTAATCAGTTTACACATATACTTATATAATGAAGAAAGGATAATAGATCCTTACCTCCCACCGAGGAGACAAATTCTGTAGCAAAAGTAACATCACAGTGTATGGAATAAAAATACAAATTTTCCTAATAGAAAATTAGTTTTTATTATACTTACCTGTGATAGAGTTCCCTTTATAAAGTTTTTACTTTATCCTCCCACCCCGCTTCAGGATACTTAGGATGCCAGATATGGCCTCCGGAAGTGACGCGTCACCAGAGGAGACTAGGGGATAAGGCTAAAGAGGAGACCACAGTGTTGATTCTTTATTTCATTAAGAAATAGAACGTCAGAAAGGGTCTTTTTAGACACCCTGATAGCAAAAGTAACATCACAGGTAAGAATAATAAAAACTAATTTTCTATTAGGAAAATTTATATATTTGTGGTCTGTTTATTGTTTTCTGCAGCATGACAAAGGTACCACAAATTTGTTATTGCTTTTTGATACTTGCTACTTCTGATTTTCAATTGGGTTTTTGGCAATTTTAATTGGGTATTTAAGCAAATACGCAGCTTATCTGGAGCCCTGGCACTTTGACCGGTGTGAGATGCTGGCCACAGCCATCTAGTTGATATACTCTTTTATTTCACTGCGAAATCCTATTTTATGCATACATCTCCACAACACAATTGACTCTAACTGCATACATACACAATGGGATCATCAAATCATAGCACTTCAGGACTTGTTTCGCTGCGAAATTAAAAAAACAACAACAGAATTTTACATTTGTTTCCATTTGATGGGCAATTTATCAGCCATTTTATGCCAGAGACCTGACTTGTTTGTATCTAATTAGACTACCCATGTGATATTTTACCTGAGATTTTTCGTGAAAAAAATATTTACAACATTTACTGTATTTTCCATTAATGACATCAAAAGTTGACGAACAGTTTGAAATTCCTTGGTCTTTCGACGTCATTTACAGAAAATATAACGGTTTCTGTAAATATTTTCGACACACATACATTTTACTGGGTACAAAATCACATAGCTTGTCGCAAATTGAACTCGCTTGACATGTTCTATTTATAGAATAGTTTTCCTTGAAAGAAAAAACAAATACAGTGGAACCCCTCTAAACTGGACACCAAGAAAACACCCGTGGTCTTATTTTTGGTGTGTTTCTTGGTCATTTATCTCAGATGATAATGTCTGTTCGTGATCGTTTAGCACACAACTATGGCTCTGAATGATCAAATGCCTGATTTACAGTGAAACCGCGCTAAGCCGGACACCCTGGGGACTTCCCAGGGTGTCCGGTTTAGAGATACCACTGTATAAGTTTAAAAAAATGATTTCAGCGGCAATACCGACTGAAATCCTACGCATGGATAGCCAATCCATTGAGCTGTACAAGAAGGCGTTATCGGAAGGCGAAGTTTCCGTTCATTCGATACGGGTCATGGTTGTCGGTCACTATGGTGTTGGCAAAACGACCTTGACCCGTCGTCTGTTAGAGAAGGACGTTGACCTTTTAGAATATGACTCGACCAATGGGATTGAAGCACACGTGAGGCGGTGTCGCGTATCACATGCCGATCAGTCGTGGACAGTTTTAAAGAAGGGTCAATATCAAATACCGTATTTATTCTAGTAATTCCTGGCTGTCTGGTGGGTGGTTGGTCGGGCAAACGTGACGGCGTAAATTAACTGTAGGGATTCCTCCTTATAGGAATCACAATTTGTTTGGTTTGGCCCTCAGGTACGTTTTTATCTTTGGCTCTCTTGTTACCTGGGAGTTGAATTGGGTGATTGCCCATTATAAAAGTAGTACTGATGCTACTACTTTTGGGAGGGGGCCAAGTGATTCTGGTGTGGTGAGGACCTGGCATCAAATCAGGATTATTCAGATTTCACGACTGAATATAAATATGTTTTTATTGTAAATATTCAGTTCTGATTTTGGGATTTTCTCCTCATTTGTACAGGTAATCTCTGGGATTTAGTACTAAACCCATTGACCCGGCCTTAAATGACCTTAGCTGTTGATAGGCCTTTAAACCCCAACAAACAAACAAACAAACAAAAATTGGCTGTCTGGTTACCAAAATTCATAACGACAATATAGCCCTGTATCCTATTTCACCAACATTGCAAAGTATACTTATCTAACAAAGTATACTTTGAGGGAGTAATCATTTATTTTTCCCGAAATGCATCATTTCATATAGAACTAACAACTGCATATATAGTTGATGATTAAAAGTATGCAGAACTATTATACTGAATTTATTACATTATCACAGCCGAAATGGCGGCTGTGATAATGTAATAAATTCAGTATTGTAAAAATTAATAAATTTATCCTTCAATTGAAAATTTCTCCCTCAAAGTATACTTTGCTAGATAAGTATGCTTTGCAATGTTGGTGAAATAGCCTACAGATCGAACAAGTGGGCCCCTTTCTTTGTGTACTCCAGTTTCCAGGTCACATTTCTAGTTTAAATTTGCTATGGTATTTACCAGGCTCAGCTCTCAAACGATAGGACTTCCAATATAGCCTAGAATATCTCTGTTATTATACCCATATCTTACAAAGTATGCCGAGGGACATATAGTTTCGCCTTTCCGTCTGGTTGTCCGACCATTGATCAGTCTGTCCGTAACACGAAACATTAGCATTTCGAAATTTTCCTTGAAATTGTTATTGTCCATCCAGCGAAGTATGTCGATGGGTATATAGTTTTTAGCTCGCCTGCACGAAGTTCAGAAGAGTTTATGGCATACCCCCGGCGTCGTCGGCGTTGGCGTCCACAAACTGAACGTTGGTGTAAATGTCTTATAACTTCTGTTTCCTTTCATGGAACACCTTGTTATTTCATACATGCATTCCTCATGACCCTCTATCTTGATGTAGCAAATCCACAACCCACCCCCACCCCTTTCCCCAAGGTTAAGGTCACAAACTTCGCATATTCATAAACTTAATGTTGGGGTAAATGTCTTATAACATCTGTTTACTTTCATGGAACGCCTTGACATTTCATACATGCATTCATCTGATGATACTCTATCGTGCTATAGCAAATCCATGACCCACCACCCATCCCTTACCCCAAGGTCAAATTCACAAACTTAGCACATTCATTAACTTAAAGTTGGGGGTAAATGTCTTGTAATATCTGTTTCCTTTCATGTAACGCCTTGATATTTCATACATGCATTCCTCAGATGACGCTCTATCATGCTGTAGCAAATCGACGACCCACTACCTAACACTTACCCCAAGGTCAAGGTCACAAACTTAGCATGTTCATAAACTTAACTTTGGGGTAAATGTTGTGAAACCGGAATATTGATCAATTACAGCATCCCTGTACTAGACAATTGGACGTCTAGACAGTTGCTATGCGCTCGGCAGATAGTTTTTACTCACTCCTAAAACAGACCACAGTCTCGTTCTGCTGACATTGTGCCTCGTGTTTTTAGCTCACCTGAGCAAAGCTCATGTGAGCTATTGTTACCGCAATGTGTCCGTCATCCGTCGTCCGTGAACATTTTCAAACGTCTTCTCCTCGGTAACCATTGGGCCTATCATCACCAAACTTCATGGTCATGATCCTTAGGTACGGGGATTACAAAATTGTTAAAATGACTTCATTACATAATCCAAGATGGCCGCCATCTAAAAATAGCACAAATTCTTCAAAAATATTCTCAAGAACCGCCAACCGGATTTCGACAAAACTTGGTAGGAATGATCGATGTACAATGCTCTTTCTTAGTTGTTATAATGGTGACCCCGGGGTCAAAAATGGGCGTCTCCCGTGGGGTTAAATTTGGGGTCAAATTTTATTTTTGACCGAATATGGTCATGTCATATATCAAATTGAAGGTATCAACGAGGCGATCACTCTGGTGCATTTTTTTGTTGAAATCGGATGGTTAGGTCATCCAAGAAGATGGCCGCCGAAAGGTTTCAATGTTGTTCTTTTATTAGAGATTTAAAAATTCTTCTTCACATGAACCGCTTGGCCCATGGCAGCCACACTTAAAAGTTATGGTCCATGGGTGAAGCCTTTTCAGATTTGTTAAAATGGAGGTCTAAAAATAGCATAAATTCTTAAAAAATCTTCTTCTCATGAACCGCTAGCTGGATTTTGACGAAACTTGGTAGGAATGATCGATGTACAATGCTCTTTCAAATTTGTTAAAATGGTTACCCCGGGGTCGAAAATGGGCATGGCCCGTGTGGTCAAATTGGGGTCAAATTTTACCGAATATGGTCATGTTATATATCAAATCGAAGGTATCAATGAGGCGATCACTCTGGTACACTTTTTGTCGAAATCGCATGGTTATCTCGTCCATGATGACCGCCGAAAGGTCAAAAGGTTGTTATTTTATTAGAGATTTCAAAATTCTTCTTCACATGAACCGCTTGGCCCATGGTGGCCAAACTTAAAAGTTATTGTCCATGGTTGAAGCCTTTTCAGATTTGTTAAAATGGAAGTCGTCGCTAATCCAAGATGGCCGCCGTCTAAAAATATCACAAATTGTTAGAAATTCTTCTTCTCATGAACCGCTAGCTGAATTTCGATGAATCTTGGTAGAAATGATCGATATACAATGCTCTTTCAAATTTGTGAAAATGGTGACCCCTGGGTCAAAAATGGGCGTGGCCCGTGGGGTCAAATTGGGGTCAAATTTTATTTTTGACCGAATATGCTAATGTCATATATCAAATTGAATGTATCAATGAGGCGATTGCTCTGGTGCAATATTTGTCGGAATCGGATGATTATGTCATCCATGATGGCCGCCAAAAGATCCATTTTTCGAGACTTTGAACGTCTTTTTCTCAGGAACCACATGGCCGATTCATAGTAAATTAAGATCATTGGGTGAAGCATTTTCAGATTTGGTAAAATGAGAGTCATCACTTAATCCAAGATAACCGCCATCTAAAAATAGCACAATTTTTTTAAAACACATATGTCCTCAATGTCACATTCTCCTCTGGTGTTCATGGAGTCAGGTGAGCGAATTAGGGCCATCATGGCCCTCTTGTTTAGTAAGGGCATTATCACCACAGATGCAATTTGTGCAGGGTGTGTCACTGGAAATGTACTGCATTAACTACACATTTTACGACGGTCAGCGTACACTTGCGCTAATAATAATCAGCAAATATACTGAATTAAAATAGTTGCCAAGACGCTGCATACATAGCCACTGCAAAATGAATCTGTGTATTGGAAATACCCCTCCACCCCCCAACCCCCCAGGTCCTGGTGTAACGGATACTGGTCAAATCTGATGATACTCTATCATTCTATAGCAAATCCATGACCCACTGCCCATCCATTACCCCAAAGTCAAGGTCCCAAACTTAGCACATTCATAAACTTAATGTTGGGGTAAATGTCTGTAAATGTCTTCTGACATCTGTTTCCTAGCATGGAACACCTTGATATTTGATACATGCATTCATCTGATAATACCCTATTGTGCTAAAGCAAATCCATGACCCACCGCCCACCCCTTATCCCTAGGTCAAGGTCACAGCACATTCATGAACTTAATGTTGGGGTAAATGTCTTCTAACACCTGTTTCCTTTCACGGAACGCAAATCCACAACCCACCACCCAACCCTTACCCCAAGGTCAAGGTCATAAACTTATTAAATGTTGTGTAACTTCTGTTTCTTTACAGGGAATACTTTGATATTTCATACATGCATTCATCTGATGATCCTCTATTGTGCTACAGCAAATCCATGAACCACCCCCACCCCTTTCCCCAAGATCAACATATAGTGTTACCGGCGTCCGTCCGTCCGTCCGTCTGTACCTCCCGAAACCTTGACGCTCGGGTAAAATGGCTTATAATTTCTGTTTCCTTGTTCGGATCTGATTCAGATTTCACACATGCATTGCTCCAATGCTCCTCTACCGCCATGTGACAAATCCACATTTGTCCCGCCCCCGCTAAGCCTAGGGTCAAGGTCACATACTTAGTGCGTTCGAAACCTTAACGCTCGGGTAAATGGCTTTTAATTTAAATATGCCTCGTTTTCTTTGGCTGCCAGCGGGGGCATTCGTGTGCCGAACGGCCACCTTTCGGGTAACTTCTGTTTCTTTACAGGGAACGCCTTGATATTTCATACATGCATTAATCTGATGATACTCTATCGTGCTATAGCATTTTCATGACCCACCCCTTTCCCCAAGGTTAAGGTCACACACTTAGCACATTCATAAACTTAACGTTGGGGTAAATGTCTTATAACATCTGTTTCCTTTCATGGAACGCCTTGATATTTCATACATGCATTCCTCAGATGACCCTCTATCATGATGATGTAGCAAATCCACAACCCACCACCCAACCCTTACCCCAAGGTCAATGTCACAAACTTAGCATGTTCATAAACTTAACGTTGGGGTAAATGTTGTGTAACTTCTGTTTCTTTACAGGGAACGCTTTGATATTTCATACATGCATTCATCTGATGATCCTTTATTGTGCTACAGCAAATCCATTACCCACCCCCACCACTTTCCCCAAGGTCAAGGTCACAAACTTAGCACATTCATATATGCATTCCTCATGTGAATAGCTATCATGCTGTAGAAAATCATCAACTTAGTGCGTTCATAAACTTAACGTTGGGTTAAATTTTGTTTTACTTCTGTTTTCAGGGAGTGCATTGATATTTCATACATGCATTCATCTGTCAGGTTATTCTAATTTGAGGACTGAATATATTTGTTCTCGATGTAAATATTTCATTCTGATTTTGGGATTTTCCCCCCAATGCAGCAGGCTAAAATGGGATCGAACCCGTTTGCCCGGCCTTATATGACCTTAGCTGTTGATAGGCCATTACACACCAATAAACAAACGAGCAAACAAACAAACAAACAAACTATATCATGCTATAGCAAATCCACGTCTCACCTACCACTGACCCCAATGTCAAGGTCCACCGCACACACCTTAACCCAAGGTCAAGTTATATAATATTCATGTTTTTTATACAACTGTGCCAAGTTTGAGTGAAGGCTGCCAACAGGCGAGCTTCGTTGTCTTCTGACAACTCTTGTTGTAGACACGCTTGCGGAAAGTGAGACATAGTGATCACAATGACGTCCGTCTAATTCTAATTTTGCCTCGTTTACTATCAAAGTTTTAACCAATAACAGGTGAGGAGGTTGACACAGTGTTCGAGAAGCTGGCAGAGCTGTTGTCGCAAAAGTCGTCCAATGAGGATGAGCCGTTGGTGAAGGAGACGCGGCTAGATGACGCCAATGGTAACTACCGTACTGACCCTATGTTTTCGGACACCCTTATTTTTCAAGAAAATAAGTATTTTTTTGTGTCTCTAAAAATTTGGACAGGTGAAAAATGTAGACATTTTGTTAACCCTAAGTTTTCGGACAGCAACAAATTTTTTTTAGTGAAAATTCAGGTCTCTCATTAATGACGATTCTAATGTACCACTCAACCATGAAGTCTTAATAGAACAGTGATTTCTACCCAGTACTGCAAGAGCAAAAGAGGGTGAATATCTGTAATTGTATATTTTGTATTTGTATCTGACTATTACATGTATATTATGTACGGTTTGTGGGGGATGGCCCCGACCCACCACAAACCTATTACGGGGAAAATAAATGTTTTCAAACCGAAAAAAAAAAAAAAATGTGTTGAATTTGCAATAATTAATATCCGTATATGTACTAGTATTACGGTAACACAACTGGCGCGAGTCCTTTCGGTGAAACACGTAAGAATCAGCAAATAAATCCATACCGGTGTTCTTGTAAACACAAACGCATTCATTCAAGTATTTCGTCCAATAATTTATCCAACCAATGAAAATATTTTTTTATTTCTCAATGAAAGTACATGTTGTGACCACTCATTTGAACCGTATCGACTAGACTGTTCAAATGGTGGTCACGACGTATACTTCGGAGTGCATAGAAGAAAAATATTTAGGATTTTCAGCAAACATAATAGCGTCTCCTCAGCATGTAATTGGTTATTTTGCCCCTTGAATTTCCCCGACGTTTGCGGCACAGATCAAACGACGTATTGACCAATCAGTTCAATTTCAAAACATAGCCTAAAGGTCACAGTTTACAGCCTCGCGCTGAATGATGTCATCAGATGAACACTTGGCATTTGACACGACTGAGCGTTATCAATTCTTTTTTACACAATGTAATATGTATGTGTCGGGTGTAATCGAGTCTCGGATTTGGCATAAATTTCGGAGCAGACATCGTATTTTGCCGATATTGATTTTCAAAATCTGTCCTATCAGTATCTTCCGTAAATGACGTTGAAAGTTGACATACATTTCAGAGCAGATCTGGAATTGTCAATTTAATACGTCGAAAAAATATTTTTTAACAAAAATATCACCTTTTTAACTTTAACATTTTGTGACTTGCGGCACTCTTGTTATATGTGTAGTTGCAGTTATTTGCTTTTATTCATTTAAAGAAATGCCATCATTTCTACATTGTTAGCTCGCCTGCACGTAGTGCAGAAGAGCTTATGGCATACCCCCGGCGTCGTCGGCGTCATCCACAAACTTAACGTTGGGTAAATGTCTTATAACTTCTGTTTCCTTTCATGGAACCTGCACGTAGTGCAAAAGAGCTTATGGCATACCCCCGGCGTCGTCGGCGTCATCCACAAACTTAACGTTGGGTAAATGTCTTATAACTTCTGTTTCCTTTCATGGAACACCTTCTTATTTCATACATGCATTCCTTAGATGACCCTCTATCATGCTGTAGCAAATCCATGACCAACCACCCAGCCCTTACTCCAAGGTCAAGGTCACACTCTTAGCACATTCATAAACTTAATGTTGGGGTAAATGTATTATAACATCTGTTTCCTTTCATGGAACGCCTTGATATTTCAAATATTCATTCATCTGATGATACTCTATCATGCTATAGCAAATCCATGACCCTTACCTGAAGGTCAAGGTCACAAACTTAGCATGTTCATAAACTTAACGTTGGGGTAAATGTTGTGTAACTTCTGTTTCTTTACACTTTGAACACCTTGATATTTCAAACATGCATTCATCTGATGATACTCTATCGTGCTATAGCAAATCCATGATCAACCCCCACCCCTTTCCCCAAGGTCACGGTCACAAACTTAGCACATTCATAAACTTAACGTTGGGGTAAATGTCTTATAACATCTGTTTCCTTTCACGGAACGCCTTGATATTTCATACACGCATTCATCTGATGATACTCTTACCTGTACTCTACCTTACCCGAAGGTGAAGGTCACAAACTTAGCATGTTCATAAACTTAACGTTGGGGTAAATGTTGTGTAACTTCTCTTTCTTTACACTTTGAACACTTTGATATTTCAAACATGCATTCATCTGATGATACTCTATTGTGCTATAGCAAATCAATACTCTACCCCCACCCCTTTCCCCAAGGTCACGGTCACAAACTTAGCACATTCATAAACTTAACGTTGGGGTAAATGTCTTATAACATCTGTTTCCTTTTATGGAACGCCTTGATATTTCATACACGCATTCATCTGATGATACTCTATCGTGCTATCGCAAATCCATGATCCACCGCCCACTCCCTACCCCAACGTCAAGGTCACAATCTTGACACATTCATAAACTTGAATTGTTAAAATGACGTCATTACGTAATCCAAGATGGCCGCCGTCTAAAAATAGCACAAATTCTTCAAAAATCTTCTTCTCAAGAACCGCCAACCGGATTTCGACAGAACTTGGTAGGAATGATCGATGTACAATGCTCTTTCAAAGTTGTTGAAATGGTGAACCCTGGGTCAAAAATGGGCGTGGCCCGTGGGGTCAAATTTTATTTTTGACCGAATATGGTCATGTCATATAACAAATTAAAGGTATCAACGAGGCAATCACTCTGGTGCATTTTTTTGTCGAAATCTGATGGTTATGTCATCCAAGATGGCCGCCGAAAGGTCAAAAGGTCGTTCTTTTATTAGATATTTCAAAATTCTTCTTCGCATGAACCGTTTGGCCCATGGTAGCCAAACTTAAAAGTTATGGTCCATGTGTAAAGCCTTTTCAGATTTGTTAAAATGGAGGTCATCGCTAATTCAAGATGGCCGCCGTCTAAAAATAGCATAAATTCTTAAAAAATCTTCTTTTCATGAACGGCTGGCCGGATTTCGACAAAACTTGGTAGGAATGATCGATGTACAATGCTCTTTCAAAGTTGTTAAAATGGTGACCCCGGGATCAAAATTGGGCGTGGCCCGTGGGGTCAAATTTTATTTTTGACTGAATATGGTCATGTTATATATCAAATCGAAAGTATCAATGAGGCGATCACTCTAGTGAATTTCTTGTCGAAATCGGATGGTTATGTCATCCAAGATGGCCGCCGAAAGGTCAAAAGGTCGTTCTTCTAGTAGAGATTTAAAAATTCTTCTTCACATGAACCGCTTGGCCCATGGTAGCCAAACTTAAAAGTTATGGTCCATGGGTGAAGCCTTTTCAGATTTGTTAAAATGGATGTCATCGCTAATCCAAGATGGCCGCCGTCTAAATATAGCATAAATTCTTAAAAAATCTCATGAACCGCCGGCCGGATTTCGACGAAACTTGGGAGGAAGGCTCGATGTACAATACTCTTTCAAATTTGTGAAAATGGTGACCCCTGGGTAAAAAATGGGCGTGGCCCGTGGGGTTAAATTGGGATCAAATTTTATTTTTGACCGAATATGCTAATGTCATATATCAATTGAAGGTATCAATGAGGCGATTGCTCTGGTGCAATATTTGTCGGAATCGGATGATTATGTCATCCATGATGGCCGCCAAAAGATCCATTTTTCGAGATTTTGAACGTCTTTTTCTCAGGAACCACATGGCCGATTCATAATAAGTTAAGATCATTGGGTGAAGCATTTTCAGATTTGGTAAAATGAGAGTCATCACTTAATCCAAGATAACCGCCATCTAAAAATAGCACAATTTTTTTAAAACACATATGTCCTCAATGTCACATTCTCCTCTGGTGTTCATGGAGTCAGGTGAGCGAATTAGGGCCATCATGGCCCTCTTGTTGATACAACTGTGACAAGTTTAAATGAAGGCTGCCAACAGGCGAGATTCGTTGTCTTCTGACAACTCTTGTTAATTTCGCACTCTATATCCTTGTCCATACAATAACTCGTGTTCTACACTTAAGTGATCATAACCAGATTCAGTATACATGTTTATCACAGAAAGACGAAGGAAATTCTGATGACTTACTCTACTTGACGGCCATTTTTAATTTTCGGACTCTTTATCCTTGTCTACGCAATAACTCGAGTTCTACTTGATGTATCATAACCAAATTCGGTTTACACGTCTATCAAGGCAGGATGAAGAACCATATTGCTTTTCAGTGACTTTTCTCCACTTGTTGATTGGCCTTCCCTCGACGGGCATATATTGTGACCTTCGGCACTTTTGTTACCTACTTTTTATGTTGGTGAGACATTCCCCAGAAATTGCCTTCCAGTATGTGTCCTCTATCACATTTTTATTCCCCCGCCACCGAATTGTATATATATAGTGCTACCGGTGTCCGTACGTACATATGTACGTACGTACGTCCCGTCCCGAAACCTTAACACTCGAGTAAATGGCTTATAATTTCTGTTTCCTTGCTCGGATCTGCTTCACATTTTACACACACATTGTCCTCTACCGCGCTGTGACAAATCCGCATTCGTCCCGCTACCGCTAAGCCCAGGGTCAAGGTCACAGACTTGGTGCATTCGAAACCTTAACGCTCGGGTAAATGGCTTATAATTTCTGTTTCCTTTCTCGGATCTGCTTCACATTTCACACACACTTTGCTCCAATGGTCCTCTACCGCGCTGTGACAAATCCGCATTCGTCCCGCCCCCGCTAAGCCCAGGGTCAAGGTCACAGACTTGGTGCATTCGAAACCTTAACGCTCGGGTAAATGGCTTGTAATTTCTGTTTCCTTTCTCGGATCTGCTTCACATTTCACACACACATTGCTCCAATGGTCCTCTACCGCCCTGTGACAAATCCACATTTGTTCCGCCCCCGCTAAGCCGAGGGTCAAGGTCACAGACTTGGTGCGTTTGAAACCTTAACGCTCGGGTAAATGGCATATAATTTCTGTTTCCTTCCACGGATTTGCTTCACATTTCACACACGCATTGCTTCAATGCTCCTCTACCGCCCTGTGATAAATCCACATTCGTTCCGCCCCCACTAAGCCCAGGGTCAAGGTCACAGACTTGGTGCGTTTGAAACCTAAACGCTCTGGTAAATGGCTTATGTCTGTTTCCTTGCTCGGATCTGCTTAACATTTCACACACGCATTGCTCCAATGGTCCTCTACCGCTCTGTGACAAATCCACATTTGTCCCGCCCCCAATTGGCCCAGGGTCAAGGTCACAGACTTGGTGCGTTCGAAACCTTAACGCTCGGGTAAATGGCTTGTAATTTCTGATTCCTTGCTCGGATCTGCTTCACATTTCACACACGTATTGCTCCAATGCTCCTCTACCTCCATGTGACAAATCCACATTCGTCACACCCCGCTGAGCCCAGGGTCAAGCTCACAGACTTGGTGCGTTTGAAACTTTAACGCTCGGGTAAATGGCGTATAGTCAAATATGCCTCGTTTTCTTTGGCTGCCAGCGGGGGCATTCATGTGCCGACAGGCCACATTTCTAGATTCATATACAAATGAGGCGGGATTTTTTTAATTATTTAAATGTGTCACTTTTGCCAGACAATGTCTCGGATGATGTCTCTTATATAAAGAACATTTTGTACCTACTGAGTGGGCATGTACCTTTAAGAAGTTTGTTGCCATTTCTCCAATCTGCCACCTGGGGGTATTTGTGTGCTGACATTTCTTGTTTTTAGCTCGCCTGCACGAAGTGCAGAAGAGCTTATGACATAACCCCCGTCGGCGTCAGCGTCGGCGTCGTCCACAAACTTAACGTTGGGGTAAATGTCTTATAACTTCTGTTCCCTTTCATGGAACACCTTGTTATTTCATACATGCATTCCTCAGATGACCTTCTATCATGCTGTAGCAAATCCATGACCCAGAACCCAACCCTTATCCCAAGGTCAAGGTCAGAAACTTAGCACATTCATAAACTTAACATTGGGGTAAATTTCTTATAAAATATGTTTCCTTTCATGGAACTCCTTGATATTTCATACATGCATTAATCTGATGATACTCGATCGTGCTATATCAAATCCATGACCAACCCCCACCCGTTTCCCCAAGGTCACGGTCTCAAACTTAGCACATTCATGAATTAACGTTGGGGTAAATGTCTTATAACATCTGTTTCCTTTCATGGAACGCCTTGATATTTCATACATGCATTCATATGATGATACTCTAGCGTGCTATAGCAAATCCATGACCCACCACCTAGCCCTTACCCCAAGGTCAAGGTCACAAACTTAGCACATTCATAAACTTAACGTTGGGGTAAATGTCTTATAACTTCTGTTTCCTTTTATGCAACGCCTAGATATTTCATACATGCATTTCTCAGATGACCCTCTATCATTCTGTAGCAAATACACGACCCACCACCCAATTGTTACCCCAAGGTCAAGGACACACACTTAGCATGTTCATAAACTTAACGTTGGGGTAAATGTTGTGTAACTTTTGTTTCTTTACAGGGAACGCCTTCATATTTCAGACATGCATTCATCTGATGATACTCTATCGTGCTGTAGCAAATTCATGACCCACTGCCCACCCCTTTCCCCAAGGTCAAGGTCACACTCATAGCACATTCATAAACTTAATGTTGGGGTAAATGTATTATAACAAATGTTTCCTTTCATGGAACGCCTTGATATTTCATACACGCATTCATCTGATGATCCTCTATCGTGCTATCGCAAATTCATGACCACCGCCCATCCGTTACCCCAAGGTCAAGGTGACAAACTTAGTACATTCATAAACTTAACGTTGGGGTAAATGTTTTATAACATCTGTTTCCTTTCATGGAATGCATTGATATTTCATACATGCATCCCTCAGATGACCCTCTATCATGCTGTAGCAAATCCACAACCCACCACCCAATCCTTACCCAAAGGTCAAGGTCACAAACTTAGCATGTTCATAAACTTAACGTTGGGGTAAATTAGGGGATAACCATGCTTTGTTTTTCGATTTGGAGCGGTATGTGGGAGGTTTTATGGTCTGTGAATCAGTTTTACGGCGACGCGTCAGCGGAGCCGTAAAACTGATTCACAGACCATAAAACCTCACACATACCGCTCCAAATCGAAAAACAAAGCATGGTTATCCCCATTCTAATGCACCTAGTGTACTCCCACCCATTCTTTCTATAAACGTCGTAGCATATCACGAACAGTGATCTTTTTCATTACGTCAGGAGATTGTTGTCGTCATATCGATAACCGCCTCACACCAAATGAATTTGAAGAAATTTAACTCCGCCGAAGAATATTCCCATTTCAAATAGAGATTAACGGGACTTTTTCTAAGACATCTATACATTTATTCAACTGTAATGTTTATATTAACTATTGTATTGCTTTTGTATGTGTAGTTGCAACAGTTATTTGCATTTTATTCATTTAAAGAAATAAAGCCAACAATTCTGCATTGGGTTCGTGTGATTTTACAAAGGAAATGTCAGCAACAACTTGTGTCAACAGGCCTAGGATTTCCCTGGATTTACGCCTAATTAAGGTGAATACCCATCTGCAATACAGTTTATTATGTATTATCATGTATGTGCACATTGGATCGATAAAGTTATAGGATGGTACTGGCATATTGAGTTTGCATTTGAGCCCTTTATTAAATTCTTCTGCATTTTGGGCGGGTGGGGTAATATTTTTAGAAATTTGTTGAAGGGCCACCACACTGAAGCCACGTTTGTCAGCCGTTGGTAGATTCTCTTTTCCGCTTTGGGTTGTACATGTCAATATGGCCGAATGGATAACCGAAAATGTACCGAAATTAATTTGCAAATATTTGCATTCCCCGCCGCGCTGGCCATTGTTTACAAAAGCGCGTAGGGTTACATAAATATGTCAAGTTGTAAAACACAGGCTGGTAAAACGGAGATTTTATATGCTGTGATTTTTCATATTTTATAGGCTCTGATTTCAATTGACCAATCAGATGCGTGCTTTCTAGTTTCGGTGCATTAGAATGTTGTGTAACTTCTGTTTCTTTACAGGGAACGCCTTCATATTTCAGACATGCATTCATCTGATGATACTCTATCGTGCTGTAGCAAATTCATGACCCACTGCCCACCCCTTTCCCCAAGGTCAAGGTCACACTCATAGCACATTCATAAACTTAATGTTGGGGTAAATGTATTATAACAAATGTTTCCTTTCATGGAACGCCTTGATATTTCATACACGCATTCATCTGATGATCCTCTATCGTGCTATCGCAAATTCATGACCCACCGCCCATCCGTTACCCCAAGGTCAAGGTGACAAACTTAGTACATTCATAAACTTAACGTTGGGGTAAAGGTTTTATAACATCTGTTTCCTTTCATGGAATGCATTGATATTTCATACATGCATCCCTCAGATGACCCTCTATCATGCTGTAGCAAATCCACAACCCACCACCCAATCCTTACCCAAAGGTCAAGGTCACAAACTTAGCATGTTCATAAACTTAACGTTGGGGTAAATGTTGTGTAACTTCTGTTTCTTTACACTTTGACCACCTTGATATTTCATACATGCATTCATCTGATGATACTCTATCGTGCTATAGCAAATCCATGACCAACCCCCACCCCTTTCCCCAAGGTCACCGTCACAAACTTAGCACATTCATAACTTAAAGTAAATGTCTTATAACATCTGTTTCCTTTCATGGAACGCCTTGATATTTCATACACACATTCATCTCAAGGTCTAGCACATTCATAAACTTAATGTTGGGTAAATGTATTATAACATCTGTTCCCTTTCATGGAACGCCTTGATATTTCAAATATTTATTCATTTGATGATACTCCATCCATGACCTACCGCCATAACAACTGTTTCCTTTCATGGAATGCCTTGATATTACATACATACATTCCTCAGATGATTCTCTATCATGCTGTAACAAATCCACAACCCACCACCCAACCCTTACCCCAAGGTCAAGGTCACAAACTTAGCATGTTCATAAACTTTACATTGGGGTAAATGTTGTGTAACGTCTGTTTCTTTACTCTTTGAACGCTTTGATATTTCATACATGCATTCATCTGATGATCCTCTATTGTGCTACAGCAAATCAATGACCCACCCCACCCCTTTCCCCAAGATCAACATCATAAACTTAACGTTGGAGTAAATGTCTTTTTATAACTTCTGTTCCTTTACAGGGAACACCTTCATATTTCATACATGCATTCATCTGATGATACTCCATTGTGCAGCAGCAAATTCATGACCCACTCCACCCCTTTCCCCAAGGTCAAGGTCACAAACTTAGCACATTTCTACATACATTCCTCATGTGAATAGCTATCAAGCTGTAGAAAATCACCAACTTAGTGTGTTCATAAAATTAACGCTGGGATAAATTTTGTTTTCCTTCTCTTTTCAGGGAGCGCATTGATATTTATGCATTTAGTGTTACCCTTGTCCGTCCGTCCCGTCCCGTCCCGTCCGTCCCATCCGTCCCGTCCGTCCGTCCGTCCATCCCGTCCGTCCGTCCGTCATAAAACTTTAACACTCGGGTAAATGTCTCATAATTTCTTCATCCTTCGGGCGATCTGCTTCATATTTCATATACACATTGCTCTAATGGCCCTGTACCGCCTCTACGTTTGTCCGCCAAAACCAGGGTCAAGGTCACATACTTGGTGCTTAAAAATCTTTAACGCTCGGGTAAATATCTTATAATTTCTGTTCCCTTTCACGGATCAGCTTCATACTTCATATACACATTGCTCTAATGGTCCTCTACTGTCCTGTGCCAAATCCACGTTCGTCCTGCCCCCGCCAAGCCCAGGGTCAAGGTCACATACTTAGTGCTTCAAAAACTTTAACGCTCAGGTAAATATCTTATAATTTCCTGGTGTTTTTTCATGGATCAGCTTCATACTTCATATACGCATTGCTCTAATGGTCTTCTACCGCCGCCCTGTGCCAAAATCCACGTTTGTCCTGCCCCCCCCCCCCCCCCGCCAAGCCCAGGGTCAAGGTCACATACTTGGTGCTTCAAAACCTTTAACGCTCGGGTAAATATCTTATAATTTCTGTTCCCTTTCACTGATCAACTTCATATACACATATCTCTAATGGCCCTCTACCGCCCTGTGCCAAATCCACGTTAGTCCTGCCCCCGCCAAGCCCAGGGTCAAGGTCACATACTTGGTGCTTCAAAAACTTTAACGCTCAGGTAAATATCTTATAATTTCTAGAGTCTTATAATTTCTGTTCCCTTTCACGGATCAACTTCATATACACATTTCTCTAATGGCCCTCATTTTTATTCACGGATCAGCTTCATACTTCATATACGCATTGCTCTAATGGTCTTCTACCGCCCTGTGCCAAAATCCACGTTCGTTCTGCCCCTGTCAAGCCCAGGGTCAAGGTCACATACTTGGTGCTTCAAAAACATTAGCGCTCAGGTAAAACTATATTTTGACTGAATTTGGCCTCATTTATTATTAAGCGATATGTGGGGCATCCGTGTTCTATGAACACATTTTCTAGTTTATTGAACTTCACACATGCATAGAAGACGACCCAAAGGTTTTCTAGTTTATTCATCTTAATATGCTATATCATGTTATAGCAAATCCACGACCCACCTTCCACCACTGACCTCAATGTCAAGGTCCACCGCACACCCCTTATCCCAAGTTCAAGTTATATAATATTCATGTTTTTTATACAATTGTGACAAGTTTGAATGAAGGCTGCCAACAGGCGAGCTTCGTTGTCTTCTGACAACTCTTGTTGTATACCACAGTTGTCTACTATGGCTTTGTCTAGGCGAATCAAACATCTTTATTACGAACATGAGAACAGAGTATGTGCTCCGTATGTTTCACAAATTGCCCACTTTGTAGCGACGTCTGCGAGTGATGTCAAAACGTCTGTAGACACGAATGACTCGGTCAGAGGAGAGAATGTGGAGGTGACCTCTAGCGACGCCATCTTGAAGGACCTGCAGGTTGGTTTATTTCTAGGTGCTCACTTTTATCAGGTACAGTAGCGTCTTAAGTTTACACAAGCTGTGTTGGTTTGACCCACGTTTGCGTTACGTTTGACAGAAAACCATTTTTTTGTCGCGCTTGCTTTAGCAGAGGCGCGACTATAGTCGGCGCTTTTTCCGCGTCGTCCGCGTCGTCCGCGTCGTCCGCCCGTCGTCCGCCCGTCGTCCGTCCGCGTCGTCCGTTGTAAGGCAAATGCGTTAAAAGTTATTGTTTTTTCACAATATCTCTTTAACCCCTTGCCAGACATTGATAATATTTCACATGAATGTTTGTCATGGGATTACTAACACCCCCACATCCAAATTCTGAAGGTCAAGGTCATTTATTTACTTTTAATGTTCACCGGTTTTGTAACAGAAATGCGTTAAAAGTTATTGTTTTTTCACAATATCTCTAACCCCTTGCCACACTTTGATAATATTTCACATCAATGTTTGTCTAGGGATGATGCTTCATTACGCACACCCCCACATCCAAATTCTCAAGGTCAAGGTCATTTATTTACTTGTAATGTTCACCGGTTTTGTAACAGGAATGCGTTAAAGTTATTGTTTTTTCACAATATCTCTTTAACTCCTTGCCAGATTTTGATAATATTTCGCATCAATGTTTGTCATGGGATGATACTTCATTACGCACACCCCCACATCCAAATTGTGAAGGTCAAGGTCATTTATTTACTTTTAATGTTCACCGGTTTTGTAACAGAAATGCGTTAAAGTTATTGTTTTTTCACAATATCTCTTTAACCCCTTGCCAGACAAACATTGATGTGAAATATTATCAATGTCTGGCAAGGGGTTAAAGAGATATTGTGAAGGTGGACGACGTGGACGTGGACGACGCGGACGACACGGACGACGCGGACGACGCGGGCGACGCGGGCGACGCGGACGACGCGGACGACGACGGGAAAAGCGCCGACTATATTCAGAAACTTTTCTGATGACATTTCTACATTTCTGCAATAGACATTTTTCTACATTTCCGTGACAGACATATTTATACGTTTCCGCGACAGTCATATTTTTACATTTCTGTGACAGACATATTTCTACATTTCCGCGACAGACATATTTCTACATTTTTGTGACAGACATATTTCTGCGATTGACATATTGCTACATTTTCGTGACAGACATATTTATACAGTTCCGCGATAGTCATATTTCTACATTTCCACGACAGACATATTTCTACATTTCCGCGACAGACATATTTCTACATTTTCGTGACAGACATATTTCTGCGATTGACATATTTCTACATTTCCGCGACAGACATATTTCTATATTTCCCCCGACAGATACATTTCTACATTTCCGCGACAGACATATTTCTACATTTCTGTGACAGACATATTTCTACATTTCTGTGACAGACATATTTCTATCTTTCCGCGACAGATATATTTCTATAGTTCCATGACACTCATTTCTACATTTCCACGGCAGACATATTTCTATATTTCCTTCACAAGTATATTTCTATATTTCCGTGACACACATACTTCTACATTTCCATGACAGACATACTTATATATTCTCACGACAGGAGCTGATTTCAAAGACGGTTCGGTCAGATGTCTCGGACTACGCCGACCTGTCTATCTGGGACTTTGCCGGGCAGTCTGTGTTCTACACGACGCACCAAATGTTCCTTTCATCGCGAGCCGTCTATCTTCTCGTCACTGACATCAGTAAACTCATTGACGACATTGTCGGAGATGAAGATTTTTACTTTGACAGTAAAGGGAAGGAGTTGTATAAAATATCTGGTATGTCAGTCTGAACACAGCATTCGGCGCCTTTCGGCTTTCGTCTATACTGCTATATGGGACGTGCTATGTGAGAGCTCCAGATAAGATCTTTATCTAAAGTGTATTATACCCACATATTTCAAATTCAATGCGTATTTTACTTTTACAAATGTATTATTGATGTCCTTCCTTATTAAATAGGGAACAAGTGATACAAATTTATTTTTTTGGAAAAAATCACTTATTTGAGCTTTTTGCAGCTCAACTAAGTAATTTTTGTCGCGCCCGCTTGCGGAAAGCGCGATATAGTCGGCACTTTGGCGTACGTGCGTGTGTCCGGTTAAAGTTTTTGGTTGAGTTGTTTGGTTAAGTTTTTTGGTTAAAGTTTTTGGTTAAGTTCTTTGGTTAAAGTTTTTGGTTAAGTTTTTTGGTTAAAGTTTTTGGTTAAGTTTTTTGGTTAAGTTTTTTGGTTAAAGTTTTTCGTTATACTATATCTCTGCAACTGCTTTGCCCATTACCTTGAAACTTCACATGGGTGTTTATCATCATCTATATTTTCATTCTACCCCACTCCCGTGCGGCCCGTGTGTCCAATGTCAAGGTCAAATTACTTTGAAGTTTTTGGTTAAGTTTTTGTCCCGCCTGCTTTAGCAGAAGCGGGACATAGGCATAGATTTTCCGTCGGCGTCGGCGGCGTCGTCGTCGTCGGCGGCGGCGGCGGAGTCAACATTTCACGTTAAGTTTTTGCGTTTAGCTCAGTTTCCAGAAAACTATAACTCCTACGACCTCCATACTTGGTATACATCAACACTGTGGTGTAACCATCTCACACAGAGGGAACCCATGTGACCTTCACCTACTTTTCATGGTTCATTGACATACTTTTCACATGCATTCAATGTTAAATTTTTGCGTTTAGCTCTGTTTCTAAAACTTAGCGCTCAGGTTAATTCATTGTAACTTCTGTTTCCCTCAATGGAATGCTTTAATATTCCATACATGCATTTGTAACAACATCTCGCATCATTCTACAGAAATCCCATTGTGCCCGCTAACCCCAAAGGTCAAGGTCACTGACTTAGAAATTTCCGTGTTTGGAAAAGTTAACGCTCGGTTTAATGTATTACAACTTCTGTTTCCCTTGATGGAATGCTTCGTTATACATCAACACTGTGGTGTAACCATCTCACACAGAGGGAGCCCATGTGACCTTGACCTAGTTTTTGTCGCGCCCGCTTGCGGAAAGCGCGATATAGTCGGCCGTTTGGCGTACGTACGTACGTACGTACGTACGTACGTGTGTCCGGTTAAAGTTTTTGGTTAAGTTGTTTGGTTAAGTTTTTTGGTTAAAGTTTTTGGTTATGTTCTTTGGTTAAAGTTTTTGGTTAAGTGTTTTGGTTAAGTTGTTTGGTTAAGTTTTTTGCTTAAAGTTTTTGGTTAAGTTCTTTGGTGAAAGTTTTTGGTTAAGTTTTTTGGTTAAGTTTTTTGGTTAAAGTTTTTGGTTAAATTTTCGTTATACTATATCTCTGCAACTGCTTTGCCCATTACCTTGAAACTTCACATGGGTGTTTATCATCATCTATATTTTCATTCTACCCTCCTCCCGTGCGGCCCCTGTGCCCAATGTCATTGTCAAATTACTTTCAAGTTTTTGGTTATGTTTTTTGGTTAAAGTTTTTGGTTAAGTTTTTTGCTTAAGTTTTTTGGTTAAAGTTTTTCGTTATACTACATCTCTGCAACTGCTTTGCCCATTACCTTGAAACTTCATATGGGTGTTTATCATCATCTATATTTTCATTCTACCCCCTCCTGTGCGGCCCCTGTGCCCAATGTCAAGGTCAAATTACTTTGAAGTTTTTGGTTAAGTTATTTGGTTAAAGTTTTTGGTTAAGTTTTTTGGTTAAGTTTTTTGGTTAAGTTTATTGGTTAAAGTTTTTGGTTAAGGTTTTTGGTTAAGTTTTTTGGTTAAAGTTTTTCGTTATACTATATCTCTGCAACTGCCTTGCCCATTACCTTGAAACTTCACATGGGTGTTTATCATCATCTATATTTTCATTCTACTCTCCTCCCGTGCGGCCCCTGTGCCCAATGTCAATGTCAAATTACTTTGAAGTTTTTGCTTAAGTTTTTTGCTTAAGTTTTTTGGTTAAAGTTTTTCGTTATACTACATCTCTGCAACTGCTTTGCCCATTACCTTGAAACTTCATATGGGTGTTTATCATCATCTATATTTTCATTCTACCCCCTCCTGTGCGGCCCCTGTGCCCAATGTCAAGGTCAAATTACTTTGAAGTTTTTAGTTAAGTTATTTGGTTAAAGTTTTTGGTTAAGTTTTTTGGTTAAGTTTTTTGGTTAAAGTTTTTGGTTAAGGTTAAGTTTTTGGTTAAGTTTTTTGGTTAAAGTTTTTCGTTATACTATATCTCTGCAACTGCTTTGCCCATTATCTTGAAACTTCACATGGGTGTTTATCATCATCTATATTTTCATTCTACCCCCCTCCCGTGCGGCCCCTGTGCCCAATGTCAAGGTCAAATTACTTTCAAGTTTTTGGCCAAGTATTTTGGTTAAAGTTTTTGGTTAAGTTATTTGGTTAAGTTTTTTGGTTAATGTTTTTCGTTATACTACATCTCTGCAACTGCTTTGTCCATTACCTTGAAACTTCATATGGGTGTTTATCATCATCTATATTTTCATTCTACCCCCTCCTGTGCGGCCCCTGTGCCCAATGTCAAGGTCAAATTACTTTGAAGTTTTTGGTTAAGTTCTTTGGTTAAAGTTTTTGGTTAATTTTTTGTTTTTAGGTTAAGTTTTTTGGTTAAAGTTTTTGGTTAAGGTTTTTTGTTAAGTTTTTTGGTTAAAGTTGTTCGTTATACTATATCTCTGCAACTGCTTTGCCCATTACCTTGAAACTTCACATGGGTGTTTATCATCATCTATATTTTCATTCTACCTCCCTCCCGTGCGGCCCCTGTGCCAATGTCAAGGTCAAATTACTTTGAAGTTTTTGGCCCCTTGAATGTTTTTAAGGTTAAGTTTTTGGTTAAGTTTTTTGGTTAAAGTTTTTGGTTAAGTTATTTGGTTAAGTTTTTTGGTTAAAGTTTTCGTTATACTATATCTTTTTTTTAGTGTCCATGCCTCGCCACAAGGCGCGACATGCAGGCCGCGGCCATCTAGTCATGGTTCATTGACCTACTTTTCACATGCATTCAACGTTAAGTTTATGCGTTTAGCTCTGTTTCTAAAACTTAACACTCAGGTTAATTCATTGTAACTTCTGTTTCCCTCAATGAAATGCTTTAATATTCCATACATGCATTTGTAACAACATCCCGCATCATTCTCCAGAAAGCCCATGTTGCCCGTTTACCCCAAAGGTCAAGGTCACTGACTTACAAATTTCCGTGTTTGGAAAAGTTAACGTTCAGTTTATGCTTTAATATTCCATACATGCATTTGTAACAACATCCCGTATCATTCTACAGAAAGCCCATGATGCCTGCAAACCCCAAGCGTCAAGGTCGCTGACTTAGAAATTTCAGTGTTTGGAAAAGTTAACGCTCAGTTTATGCTTTAATATTCCATATATGCATTTGTAACAACATCCCGCATCATTCTACAGAAAGCCCAAGATGCCCGCTAACGCCAAAGGTCAAGGTTACTGACCTAGAAAAGTCCGTGTTTGGAAAAGTTAACGCTCAGTTTATGCTTAATATTCCATACATGCATTTGTAACAACATCCCGCATCATTCTACAGAAAGCCCATGATGCCCTCTAACCCCAAAGGTCAAGGTTGCTGACTTAGAACTTTCCGTGTTTGGAAAAGTTAATGCTCAGCTTATGCTTTAATATTCCATACATGCATTTGTAACAACATCTCGCATCATTCTACAGAAAGCCCATGGTGCCTGCTAACCCCAAAGGTCAAGGTCACTGACTTATAAATTCCCGTGTTTGGAAAAGTTAACGCTCATTTATGTATGCTTTAATATTCCATACATGCATTTGTAACAACATCCCGCATCATTCTACAGAAAGCCCATGGTGCCCGCAAACCGCAAAGGTCAAGGTCGCTGACTTAGAAATTTCCGTGTTTGGAAAAGTTAACGCTCAGTTTATGCTTGGATATTCCATACATGCATTTGTAGCAACATCCCGCATCATTCTACAGAAAGCCCATGTTGCCCGCTAACCCCAAAGGTCAAGGTCACTGACTTACAAATTTCCGTGTTTGGAAAAGTTAACGCTCAGTTTATGCTTTAATATTCCATACATGCATTTGTAACAACATCCTGCATCATTCTACAGAAATTCCATGGTGCCCGCAAACCCCAAAGGTCAAGGTCGCTGAAATATAAATTTCCGTGTTTGGAAAAGATAACGCTCAATTTATGTATGCTTTAATATTCCATACATGCATTTATAACAACATCCCGCATCATTCTACAGAAAGCTCATGGTGCCCAATTTTTTAACTGACCACTAACTTATTACAGGTAATTTATACAGGTACATTATTACATTTCCGTAAACTGTGTTGACAATATTGTGGTAGTATGTGGACCTGTGCAGATATATGTAGATAAATATAGGACTATTAACAAATATTCTGGGCTCCAGTAGCGAGCATTATTATTTTATTTGTTTTTGTATATTACATTTCCGTAAACTGTGTTGAAAATATTGTGGCATTATGTAGACCTGTGCAGATATATGTAGATAAATATAGGACTATTAAAAAAAAATTCTGGGCTCCAGTAGCAAGCATTATTATTAGCTCATGTGAGCTATTGTTATGGCAAAGTGTCCGTCGTCCGTCCGTCCGTCCGTCCGTCCGTTCCGTCCGTCCTTCCGTCCGTCCGTCCGTCCGTCCGTCCGTCCGTCCGCACACACGAATGGGTACTTGTTGTAAGCGTACGGGGATCTTATTGTGTAGGGTTATGCATATGTTGGGTACTCTTGTTGGGTATTTTTATACAGTAAAAACCCAACAAGTATTCATTCGTAGGAACGTGCGTCCCGTCCTCCCGTCCGTCCGTCCGTCCGTCCGTCACAAAATTTTAACACTCGGGTAAATGTCTCAAAATTTCTTCATCCTTCGACCGATCTGCTTCATATTTCATATACACATTGCTCTGATGGTTCACTACCGCCCTGTGCCAAATCCACGTTCGTCCTGCCCCGCCAAGCCCAGGGTCAAGGTCACATACTTGGTGCTTCAAAAACTTTAACGCTCGTGTTAATATCTTATAATTTCTGTTTTCTTTCACGGATCAGCTTCATATTTCATATACACATTGCTCTAATGGTCCTCTACCGCCCTGTGCCAAACCCACGTTCGTCCTGCCCCCGCCAAGCCCAGGGTCAAGATTACATACTTGGTGCTTCAAAAACTTTAACGCTCGGGTAAATATCTTATAATTTCTGTTTTCTTTCACGGATCATCTTCATATTTCATATACGCATTGCGCTAATGGTCCTCTACCGCCCTGGGCCAAATCCACGTTCGTTCTGCCCCCGCCAAACCCAGGGTCAAGGTCACATACTTAGTGCTTCAAAACCTTTAACGCTCGGGTAAATATCTTATACTTTCTGTTTTCTTTCATGGATCATCTTCATATTTCATATACACATTGCTCTAATGGTCCTTTACCGCCCTGTGCCAAATGCACGTTCGTCCTGCCCCACCAATCCCAGGGTCAAGGTCACATACTTGGTGCTTCAAAAACTTTAACGCTGAGGTAAATATCTTATAATTTTTATTTCCATTCTAGGATCAACTTCATATTTCATATACGCGTTGCTCTAATGGTCCTCTACCGCCCTGTGCCAAATCCACGTTCGTCCTGCCCCCGCCAAGCCCAGGGTCAAGGTCACATACTTAGTGCTTCAAAAACTTTAACGCACGGGTAAATATCTTATAATTTCTGTTTTCTTTCATGGATCATCTTCATATTTATATACGCATTGCTTTATGGTCCTCTACCGCCCTGTGCCAAATCCACGTTCGTCCTCCCCCGCCAAGCCCAGGGTTAACATCACATACTTAGTGCTTCAAAAAATTTAGGTAAATATCTTAGGTAAATATCTTATAATTTCTGTTTTCTTTCACGGATCAGCTTCATATTTCATATATGCATTGCTCTAATGGTCCTCTACCGCCCTGTGCCAAATCCACGTTTGTCCTGCCCCCGCCAAGCCCAGGGTCAACTATTTATCCATTATTGTACAGTTTGCTGTAATCTGTAAACCTGATTTGTGTCGCGCCCGCTTGCGGAAAGCGCGATATAATCGGCCGTTTGGCGTACGTACGTACGTACGTACGTGTGTCCGGTTAAAGTTTTTGGTTAAGCTGTAAGGTTAAGTTTTTTGGTTAAAGTTTTTTTGGTTAAGTTCTTTGGTTAAAGTTTTGTTTTTGGTTAAGTTTTTTGGTTAAGTTGTTTGGTTAAGTTTTTTGGTTAAAGTTTTTGGTTAAATTCTTTGGTTAAAGTTTTTGGTTAAGTTTTTTGGTTAAAGTTTTTGGTTTAAAGTTTTTCGTTATACTATATCTCTGCAACTGCTTTGCCCATTACCTTGAAACTTCATATGGGTGTTTATCATCATCTATATTTTCATTCTACCACCGTCCTGTGCGGCCCCTGTGCCCAATGTCAAGGTCAAATTACTTTGTAAATTTTTGTTTAAGTTCTTTGGTTATTAAAGTTTTGGGTTAAGTTTTTTGTTTTTATTAAAGTTTTGGTTAAGTTCTTTGGTTAAAGTTTTTGGTTAAGTTTCTTGGTTAAGTTTTTTGGTTAATGTTTTTCGTTATACTATATCTCTGCAACAGCTTTGCCCATTACCTTGAAACTTCACATGGGTGTTTATCATCATCTATATTTTCATTCTACCCATCTCCGTGCGGCCCCCTGTGCCCAATGTCAAGGTCAAATTACTTTGATGTTTTTGGTTAAGTTTTTTTGTTGGTTAAAGTTTTTGGTTAAGTTTTTTGTTTGGTTAATTTTTTTGGTTAAAGTTTTTCGTTATACTATATCTCTGCAACTGCTTGCCCATTACCTTGAAACTTCATATGGGTGTTTATCATCATCTATATTTTCATTCTACCCCCATCCCGTGCAACCCCTGTGCCCAATGTCAAGGTCAAATACTTTGTAAGTTTTTGGTTAAGTTCTTTGGTTAAAGTTTTTGGTTAGTTTTTTGTTTTTTGGTTAAAGTTTTTGGTTAAGTTCTTTGGTTAAAGCTTTTGGTTAAGTTTTTTGTTTGGTTAAAGTTTGTTGTTAAAGTTTTTCGTTATACTATATCTCTGCAATGCTTTGCCCATTACCTTGAAACTTCACATGGGTGTTTATCATCATCTATATTTTCATACCCCATCCCGTGCGGCCCTGTGCACAATGTCAAGGTCAAATTACTTTGAAGTTTTTGGTTAAGTTTTTTGGTTAAAGTTTTTGGTTAAGTTTTTTGGTTAAGTTTTTTGGTTAAGTTTTCGTTATACTATATCTCTGCAACTGCTTTGCCCCATTACCTTGAAACTTCATATGGGTGTTTAGTCATCATCTATATTTTCATTCTACCCCCCTCCGTGCGGCCCCTGTGCCCAATGTCCAGGTCAAATTACTTTGAAGTTTTTGGTTAAGTTCTTTGGTTAAAGTTTTTGGTTAAGTTTTTTGGTTAAGTTTTTTGGTTAAAGTTTTTGGTTTAGTTTCTTGGTTAAAGTTTTTCGTTATACTATATCTCTGCAACTGCTTTGCCCATTACCTTCAAACTTCACATGGGTGTTTATCATCATCTATATTGTCATTCTACCCCCCTCCCGTGCGGCCCCTGTGCCCGATGTCAAGGTCAAATTACTTTGAAGTTTTAGGCTAAGTTGTTTGGTTAAGTTTTTTGATTAAGTTTTTTGGTTAAAGTTTGTCCCCTGTGCCCAATGTCAAGGTCAAATTACTTTGAAGTTTTTGGTTAAGTTTTTTGGTTAAGTTTTTTGGTTAAGTTTTTTGGTTAAAGTTTTTCGTTATACTATATCTCTGCAACTGCTTTGCCCATTACCTTGAAACTTCACATGGGTGTTTATCATCATCTATATTTTCATTCTACCCCCTCCCGTGCGGCCCCTGTGCCCAATGTCAAGGTCAAATTACTTTGAAGTTTTTGGTTAATGTTTTTGTCGCGCCCGCTTGCGGAAAGCGTGATATAGTCGGCACTTTGGCGTACGTACGTGTGTCCGGTTAAACTTTTTGGTTAAGTTTTTTGGTTAAGTATTTTGGTTAAAGTTTTTCGTTATACTATATCTCTTTTTTTTAGTGTCCATGCCTCGCCACAAGGCACGACATGCAGGCCGCGGCCATCTAGTTTGAAGAAGAATTGGTTACCGTCAACGTAAATAAAAATCGAGAGCATGTGAATTTAAGAAATACCCAGTACTCGATTCTTATAGAAAGTTTTTGGATTGTGTAAAGAATGTTTAGTGCAACCATAAAACACACAAGACATTGTCTTTGGTGTGCTATATATCATCAAAAATTCATCATGTTTTGGCACCACATCAGAATCGTCGCCACAGGAAAAGTGTTGAAGAAATAAAATCTCAACAAAAATGGACAAGCGAGTTTTAAGGTGTTAGTCTATGTTGGCAACAAATTTACACATTAAGTTTCAATTGTACTAGATTCCACATTACAATACAAATACCCGACGCGAATTCTGGGAATAAATAAATTACTTTATCTCTTTAATATAGTAAGTAGTGGTCTATGTGATTTTTGCTCTATGTATGTTGAAAGTATAAAACACTTATTCTGGGAATGTACCCATTTTGGTCTCGGCCAAGAACTTACCTAAATGATAAGGTTATGACATGCATAATGAATGAATGTTAAAAACATTTCTATATGAATAAATGATATTGCACTTTTGGCACAACTTAATTTCATCGTAACTCTTGGAAAATATTTCATATTAATTAACATGTAAATATGAAAAACGTGATGTAATGTTTGAATCATTCATAAATTACATGAAGAACAGAAATCAGATATAACAGAAAATATCCACATAAAAACATGAAGGATAAACGAGAACAACACATTATCAAGTGGAGCAGGTTTAATATTCGGTTAAACAGGTATATTTGATAGGAACACAAATGGAAATATTTATTTCCTTATTTTTCTCATGATTATCCCTCCTAACTTTCAGCTCTTCTCAACACTAATTTCTAATACATTTTGTATGCAACTTGTGTAGTATAATTAGATACTATTATATTCAATTGATATACAGTGTACATAATGTATTTAAAAGTGAAAATAAAACATTTAGTCATAAAAAAAAAAACCTTCAATTTTTTGTTTCAAATTATTTGTTCTTCCAAAAACGCTAAATTTTCGGCTGCGGGTTTGTAAAACAAACAATAAAAAAATAAAGGCCTTACCGTATTTTCACAACTCAATTTGAAAATCAATGCGTATTTTCACATTGCTGTGCGTATTTTGTACTCCCATTTTTGTCTCGCCCGCTTTCGGAAAGCGCGATATAGTCGACACTTTGGCGTACGTACGTACGTGTGTCCGGTTAAAGTTTTTGGCTAAACTTTTTTGGTTAAACTTTTTTGTTATACTATATCTCTGCAACTGCTTCGCCCATTACCTTGAAACTTCACATGGGTGTTTATCATTGTCTATATTTTCATTCTACCCCCCTACCGTGCGGCCCCTGTGCCCATTTTCGAGGTATAATTACTTTGAAATGTTTGGTTAAAGTTATTTGGTTAAAGTTATTTGGTTAAAGTTTTTCATTATACTATATCTCTGCAACTGCTTCGCCCATTACCTCGAAACTTCACATGGGTGTTTTTCATCCTCTGTATTTTCATTCTACCCACTTACCGTGCGGCCCCTTTGCCCAATGTCAAGGTCAAATTACTTTGAAATTTTTGGTTAAAGTTTTTTTGTTAAAGTTTTTTGTTATACTATATCTCTGCAACAGCTTCGCCCATTACCTAGAAACTTCACATGGGTGTTTATTATCATCTATATTATCATTTTATCCCCCTACCGTGCGGCCCCTGTGCCCAATGTCAAGGTATAATTACTTTGAATAGTTTGGTTAAAGTTTTTGGTTAAAGTTTGTTGGTTAAAGTTTTTAGTTATGCTATATCTCTGCAACTGCTTCGCCCATTACCTCGAAACTTCACATGGGTGTTTATCATCATCTATATTTTCATTCTACCCCCTACCTTGCGGCCCCTGTGCCCAATGTCAAGGTCTAATTACTTTGAAATGTTTGGTTAAAGTTTTTCGTTACACGATATCTTTGCAACTGCTTCGCCCATTACCTTGAAACTTCACATGGGTGTTTATCATCATCTATATTTTCATTCTACCCCCCTCCAGTGCGGCCCCTGTGCCCAATGTCAAGGTCTAATTACTTTGAAATTTTGGTTGACGTTTTTTGGTTAAAGTTTTTCGTTATACTATGTCTCTGCAACTGCTTTGCCCATTACCTTGAAACTTCACATGGGTGTTTATCATCATTGTCACGCCCGCTTGCGGAAAGTACGACATAGTCGCCACTTTGGCGTACGTCCGTCTGTCCGTACATCCGTGTGTCCTGTTAAAGTTTTTTGGTTTAAGTTTTTTGGTTAAATTTTTTCCGTCTACTATATCTCTTTGTTTAGTGTCCATGCCTCGCCTCAAGGCGCGACGTGCAGGCCGCGGCCATCTAGTTGATAGTCAATGCGTATTCAGCTAAAATAAGTGCGTAAAATACCCCAATACGCACTTTATCTGGAGCTCTGCTATGTGATTTTGTACCTAAGAAAATTAGCAATTTTTCATGAAATTTATTAACGGAAACTGTGATATTTTCTATAAATGACGTCGAAAGATGACAAATTTTACGCACATCAAAAAATTGGGAATAAAGGAGAACAAAATGCAACCATAGTTGAAAATCAATTGTTTGACCTGCAAATTTATACTTTAGTAGATCATTTTTGCGCCATTTTTTGAAAATCACCAAGTAGTTTTAAATTATTATAAATGCGTAAAATACATCAATATGTTCCTTATCTTGTGCTCTGTGTAATTTGCCTGTTTTCTGTCGACAAACTTTTGGCCATTAAATTTAATAAAAAAAAATTAAATGTAACTACATTTTCATCAATAACAAAAAGTTTCCTTTCCCAAATCAGGAAAAACTCGGGGCGTCCAGTAGCCAGTTTATGACAGGCTTCTTTTGGCTCCTCTGTCTGCATTTGTTTAGTAATTTGACGTCTAATTTCATCAACAAACTTTCCACAATTTCAAATGATGAAAAAAATATCTTAGTAATAATCTCAGCATTATTATCAAATAAAATTGTCGAGCCTAAGAGCAAATGCAATTTTTAAAATGCTTGACTGAGAGTCGAACTGACTCCTTACTAATTGAGTTTAGGAGTCAATCCTTAAAATTCTCAGTAATTGACTCCTTTTTGGGAGTCATCAGGAACTCTACAGTAGCCGATTGCACCAAAATTGCTAACCATACTTATCTAGCTAAGTATGCTTTGAGTCAGCAATCATATATTTTTACCGAAATGCATTATTTCATATACATGTAGAACTAACGGCTACAAATATTTGATGATTAAAGGTATGCAGAATTATTATACTGAATTTATTACATTATCACAGCCAAAATGTAATAAATTCAGTATAATGAACATTAATAAATGTATCGGAATTTCTTCCTCAAAGTGTACTTTGCAAGATAAGTATACTTTGCAATTTTGGTGAAATATGCTACCAGGGCTGTGGTTCAGCGATAGAATATAGGACTTCAATGCTGAAGGTTGTGAGTTTAAAACCTACCCCAGGGCATCAAAAGTACTTTGATAGTATTTCCATCCCACTGGTCTGTCGGGTGAGACTTTAAACTGTGGTCCCGATTTAATATGAATAATGGCCAAAAGTTTGTCTGCAGAAAATGGGGCATTGAACTTCAGTACCAAATGTTGTGAGTTCCAATTACTGTGTTCCGCATTTTGCTGCCGACAAACTTTTGGCTATTAAACGTATTTATAAATTTAAAAAATAGTTAAATGTAAATATTTTTTCATCAACAACAAATATTAAAGTCACATTCTCCAAAAAGAATTATTTGATGAATTTCCATCAAATATTGGTTTTATAGCAAAAAAAATATTTTCTTATGGGATTTTCTTTGTGGACCGATTTTCCAAACCTAATTTTTATACGACTGTTTTTAAAACACGGTACGTATTATGTTTTACCGCGGGGAGGGCGGGCGGCTGACAGAATTAGTGCATAGTTCGTGTACACAACTCCTCCGAAACCGTTGAGTCGATCGATCTGAAACTATACACACGTCTTCTACACATATTGAGAATGTGCACCTTGGTGTTTTTATGCCGAAAAAAATATTTTTTATCAAATATATCACCTTTTGAACTCAGCCATTTTTTGTACATTTTTAGCTCGCCTGCACGAAGTGCAGAAGAGCTTATGGCATACCCCCGGCGGCGTCGGCGTCCACAAACTTAACGTTGGGGTAAATGTCTTACAACTTCTGTTTCCTTTCATGGAACACCTTGTTATTTCATACATGCATTCCTCAGATGACCCTCTAACATGCTGTAGCAAATCCATGACCCACCACCTAGCCCTTACCCCAAGGTCACAAACTTAGCACATTCATAAACTTAACGTTGGGGTAAATGTGTTATAACATCTGTTTCCTTTCATGGAACGCCTTGACATTTCATACATGCATTCATCTGATGATACTCTATCGTGCTATAACAAATCCATGACCCACTGCCCATCCCTTACCCCAAGGTCAAGGTCACAAACTTTCATAAACTTAACGTTGGCGTAACTGTCTTATAACTTCTGTTTCCTTTCATGGAACTCCTTGTTATTTCATACATGCATTCCTCAGATATTCCTCTATCATGTTGTAGCAAATCTATGACCGACCACCCATCCCTTACCCCAAGGTCAAGGTCACAAACTTAGCACATTCATAAACTTAACATTGGGGTAAATGTTGTGTAACTTCTGTTTATTTACGGGGAACTCCTTCATATTTCATACATGCATTCATCTGATGATACTCTATTGTGCTATAGCAAATCCATGACCCACCCCCCACCCCTTTCCCCAAGGTCAAGGTCATAATCTTAACATTGGGGTAAATGTAAAACTTAGCACATTCATAAACTTAACGTTGGGGTAAATGTCTTATAACATCCGTTTCCTTCCATGGAATGCCTTGATATTTCATACATGCATTCCTCAGATGACCCTCTATCATGCTGTAGCAAATGCACGACCTACCATCAAAACCCTTACGCCAAGGACAAGGTCACAAACACCCCAAGGACAAGGTCACAAACTTAGCATGTTCATAAACTAGACTTAATATGCTATATCATGCTATAGCAGGAGAACATTTTGTGCCTACTGAGTGGGCACGTGCCTTTAATAGACAAATATTTGTCGCCAAAACGTGGAACCGACAGGCTGGTATTCTATTAATCAGGCAACATTTTATGCTAGCCGACGGTCGTGTAAAATTGTTTTTGTTTCAAACAACGCAGACTTGTTTACATTGCGTTGTTACACTGACGTCATGTGACACCGTTCAACAAATGTTTTCAATTAGTTGTAACACGGATATTCATATCAGGTCAATGCCTTATACGACATTAAGTTATAAGTCAGTATGTATCGGGCCACTACAAAGCTTATTTCCTGATAACATACTATTTGCATGCAGCACAGATTTCTCTCTTTCCACAAATAAGTAGTCCTAATTCACTGACCGAATTCAATTTTCAGGTTTTGTGAATTTCTGGTTGAATTCCATCCATGGTTACCTGACCGAATTCAATTTTCAGGTTTTGTGAATTTCTGGTTGAATTCCATCCATTGTTACCTGACCGAATTAAATTTTCAGGTTTTGTGAATTTCTGTTGAATTCCATCCATCATTACCTGACCGAATTAAATTTTTAGGTTTTGTGAATTTCTGGATGAATTCCATTCATCGTTACCTGACCGAATCAATTTGTAGGTCTTGTGAATATCTGTTGAATTCCATCCATCGTTACCTGGCCGAATTCAATTTTTAGGTTTGTGAATTTCTGGATGAATTCCATCCATGGTTGCCTGACCAAATTCAATTTTCAGGTTTTGTGAATTTCTGGTTGAATTCCATCCATGGTTACCTGACCGAATTCAATTTTCAGATCTTGTGAATTTCTGGTTGAATTCCATCCATGGTTGCTGTCCATCTGGCAAGAAGGGTGTACCACCAGTTATTCTCGTAGGCACACATGCGGATAAACTCGACAAGGTAGGTAATCATGTGGATAGACTCGACAAGGTAGGTTATCAAGTGGATAGACTCGATGATGTAGGATACCATGTGGATAGACTCAACCAGATCAGTTACAATGTGGACATACTTGACTTGATGTAGGTTGCCATGCGGATAGACTCTACTAGGTAGATTGCAATGCGGATAGACTCCACAAGGTATGTTACCATGGTCCCCCCCCCCTCATGTTTTGTCAAAATATATTTTTTTCTAATAAACATGTTTTGCCAGCATATGAGAATCGTCTCCTAAGACGATTGTTATGTATTCTGTTGGGGACACGTTACAATCTCGCGTTTTTTTATTGCTGATGGTGAGCACGTTTTGGTCTTCGCTACAATAAGCCCGGTTTTGTCCGATCACGCTTACATAATATGCACGTGCGGTTGTAATCATTACTGACTGGCGTGTGGAGGGTGAGACATCAATGGTTACAAAGTCATGCCGATCTGACCTTCGATACACGCCAAAGCGATATTTATCCATTTCGGGACACTATTAGGCATACAATAAAATAGTACTTTATTTAGTAAGATTTGGCTCTGGAATTATCTTTCGCACATAATTATTCCATAACTTTATGACATCGAAATTTATCGAAGTCGGAGGTGCAGAATCCCCCAAAAAAGGTAAGGCAAAAACCAGCGATGCAATGCAGTAACAATAACACATATTGAAATATGTTTTCCCCCAAAAAGATATGTATTGGTAGCACATAAGAATCTTCTCCTAAGACAACGATTATCATATTTTTGTCAAAGTATGTTGGGTTTTTTTTGTCAATAATTATTGGTGTTTGTCCACATTTGTTCATCTTCTTAATTAAAAGCATATTTCAGCAACACATGAGAATCGCCTCCTAAGACTATTTTTACGTGTCCTGTTGGGGACATTTTACAATCTCGCGATATCGAGCATAGGTTGATCGCGAAAATGCGAAGTATGATCACGAGATTGCGAGACGAGACGAAAATACGCGATTCTATCATATCTTGCTTTTTCGTAACCTCTCCTCCAGAAAAAAATCTTTTTTGCTTCGCGATCTTATCCACACTCATGAGCAAAACTAACTCGAATTTTCTATCTGTAACACAGGGTAAGTCGCCCTGCGTTTCTCGGGTTACAGCAAAATATATTCCCAAAAGCGGAAGGCGAGATGGCGAAAAATTGCGGAAAAAATTGGGAAACTACAGCTCTAGACGAATCATAATGCTGATTGATATATTTTGAATTGCAGATGAAGGCTTTTAACATGGCAGACGTACCTTTGTCCTTTATCAAAATGTTTGCAAACTGTAGATCCCGATGAGCCGGCTATTCACGAGCCGTCTCATCAGGATCTATGCCATTCGTACATACTTTATTTATCCAAAAAAATGACCCTTAATACAGCGTAATGTCCCACACTTAATTTTGAATAGTCCATGTCAGTTAAATGTGTAATATAAATATTACAAACACGGATAACCACAGTGCATGGTTTCATATTTTATTTTTAGAATAATCAGAAATTGTGAGTCTTAAATACGCTAAAGCCAGTCTATTTATAAACCGCTCCACAGCTAAAGACCTTCAACTGTACACAATTACTACGCGCATGTTATGAAAAATCTATTCGCGGAGAAATGTGTTGAAAGGCGACCAAACGCACAACGATTTATTACCCGACAGTGTTTTAACACGGATATGCCCCGAATATGTGTCATAAAATTGACATTAATTGATGTCAACATCGGTATATCGATACATTTACGAGCTGATACGGAAATAGCAGCCGGATTTCATTATTTTCAACCAAATTTTAAGGAGTTTGCAAATTTCAATCGGTCTGTGATTTCAAAATCCGGTCCAGAACCAACAAACTGAAAAGTTTACAAGCCCTGGCGTACACTCCACAAGGTAGGTTACAATGTGGATAGACTCGACCAGGTAAGTTACCATGCGGATAGACTCCATAAGGTAGGTTATCATGTGGATAGACTCCATATGGTAGGTTACCATGTGGATAGACTCGACAAGGTAAGTTATCATGTGAATAGACTCAACAAGGCAGGTTACCATCTGGATGGACTCAACCAGATCAATTACCATGTGAATAGACTTGTAGGTTGCCATGTTGATATACTTAACCAGAATAGTTACCATGCAGATAGACTCACCAGGTATGTTGCCCTGCGGATAGACTCCACAAGGTAGGTCACCATATAGATTTACTCAACCAGGTAGATTACCTCGTGGATAAACTCAATCTGGTAGATTACCATGTGGATAGACTCCACAAGGTAGGTTGCCATGCGGACAGACTACAAGGTAGGTTTCCATGTGGATAGACCTCTATAAGGTAGGTTACCATGTGGATAGACTCAACCAGGTAGGTTACCATGTGGATAGACTTAACCAGATCAGTCACCATGTGAATATAATCAACAAGGTAGTAGATTACCATGCTGATAGACTCCACAAAGTAGGTTACCATGTGTATAGACTTCACAAGGTTGGTTACCATGCGGATATACTCTACAAGGTAGGTTACCATGTGGATAGACCTCTACAAGGTAGGTTACCATGTGGATAGACTCAACCAGGTAGGTTACCATGTGGATAGACTTCACCAGATCAGTCACCATGTGAATAGAATCAATAAGGTAGGAGATTACCATGCGGATAGACTCCACAAAGTAGGTTACCATGTGGATAGACATGACAGGTAGATTACAATGTGGATAGACTCTACAAGGTAGGTTGCCGTGTGGATTGACTCCACAAGGTAGGTTACCATGCGGATAGACTTCACAATGTAGATTTCCATGCGGATAGACTCTACAAGGTAGATTGCAATGCGGATAGACTCCACAAGGTAGATTACCATGCGAATAGAACATCCGTCCGTCCGTCCGTCCGTCCGTCCGACATCGGGGGTTTAGGAGCTTAGGCATCACGGGACGGTTGAAAATAGCCAAAATTTACTGCTTTTCTGAGGGCGGCGGGTGACTTATAAAAATCACTGCCTCTCACAATCAGTTAAGGAGCCTCTTGCGACAAGTATTGAAAAATACTCGCAAATGAAGTACAAATCGCGCGCCACAATAAAAATTCAGTAACCGCATCAGATGTGTTCAATTAATTTTTTACAAAGTTACATCAACTTGAACTAACATTCAGTTTCGTAGAATTATGAAATACTCTAAAAAATACACCTAGTCAAGCCTCCCAAAGTCAAGAAATATTCATAAACATATTTTCCTAGACACACTGGTGTAACTTACAGGGTCGGTAGTGAAGCATATAGAAAATCGTCCACCCCCTTTTTAAAGCTAGCTGCCCACTGTCCCGTGAGACCTTAAGGCGAAATATTTTTTCCCCGCAACGGCTCGTCTCGCTCTATATTGCTAATTTCATCAATTTTACGTAAAACGCAAACAAAGAAAAATGTACAAAATGAAAGCTGATGTCCAAATGGGGCGCGGATATCGCCCACCCCCAAAATGGTGAAACGCGCAGTTTCATTTCGGTGTATCGACAGCAAAATACCATGCTTACCTCCAGCCCTGCTGAACCCTGCATATTTGAGTGTAGTAAACTAAAACTGCTGGATGTTATCTTGGGACATGTTCTTCTGTCAAACAATACTGGTTAGAGGTGAAATATGACACCTTGAAATATCAGACTTTTCCCTTAAGGCATCACGGGACGGTTGAAAATAGCCAAAATTAACTGCTTTTCTGAGGGCGGCGGGTGACTTATAAAAATCACTGCCTCTCACAATCAGTTAAGGAACCTCTTGCGATAAGTATTGAAAAATACTCGAAAATGAAGTACAAATCGCGCGCCACAATAAAAATTCAGTAACCGCATCAGATGTGTTCAATTAATTTTTTACAAAGTTACCCCACCCACCTATTTTTGGACAAAAGTTTCAACACGATTGAATTTATCGGAATTGTTTTCATGAAAATATGAGGCACAGATACTTTGTTTTGTCTTGTTCTATCACTTGTAACACCACAACATTTTCTGAAAATGATTTCAAAGTGGGGTCATAACCAGCTCAAATTTTCGCTACAAATGCCGAAAAAAAAAATTAAGTTCTGACGCGAAACCGTACCGGCAAGACAGCATAGCAGGCAACATTTTCCAAGATGTCAAAATCAACTTGAGCTAACATTCAGTTTCGTAGAATTATGAAATACTCTGAAAAACACACCTAGTCAAGCCTCCCAAAGTCAAGAAATATGCATCAACCTATTTTTCTAGACACACTGGTGTAACTTACAGGGTCGGTAATGAAGTATATAGAAAATCGTCCACCCCCTTTTTAAAGCTAGCTGCCCACTGTCCCGTGAGACCTTAAGGGGAAATATTTTTTCCCCGCAACGGCACGTCTCGCTCTATATTGCTAATTTCATCAATTTTACGTAAAACGCAAACAAAGAATAATGTACAAAATGAAAGCTGATGTCCAAATGGGGCGCGGATATCGCCCACCCCCAAAATGGCGAAACGCGAAGTTTCATTTCGGTGTATCGACAGCAAAATACCATGCTTACCTCCAGCCCTGCTGAACCCTGCATATTTGAGTGCAGTAAACTAAAACTGCTGGATGTTATCTTGGGACATGTTCTTCTGTCAAACAATACTGGTTAGAGGTGAAATATGACACCTTGAAATATCAGACTTTTCCCTTAAGGCATCACGGGACGGTTGAAAACAGCCAAAATTTACTGCTTTTCTGAGGACGGCGGGTGACTTATAAAAATCACTGCCTCTCACAATCCGTTAAGGAGGCTCTTGCGACAAGTAGTTGAAAATACTCGCAAATGAAGAACAAATCGCGCGCCACAATAAAAATTCAGTAACCGCATCAGATGTGTTCAATTAATTTTTTAACAAAGTTACCCCACCCACCTATTTTTGGCCAAAAGTTTCAACACGATTGAATTTATCGGAATTGTTTTCATGAAAATATGAGGCACAGATACTTTGTTTTGTCTTGTTCTATCACTTGTAACACCACACCATTTTCTGAAAATGATTTCAAAGCGGGGTCATAACCAGCTCAAATTTTCGCTACAAATGCCGAAAAAAAAAATTAAATTCTGACGCGAAACCGTACTGGCAAGACAGCATAGCAGGCGACATTTTCCAAGATGTCAAAATCAACTGGAGGTAACATTCAGTTTCGTAAAATTATGAAATACTCTAAAAAATACACCTAGTCAAGCCTCCCAAAGTCAAGAAATATTCATAAACCTATTTTTCTAGACACACTGGTGTAACTTACAGGGTCGGTAGTGAAGTATATAGAAAATCGTCGACACCCTTTTTAAAGCTAGCTGCCCACTGTCCCGTGAGACCTTAAGGGGAAATATTTTTTCCCCGCAACGGCTCGTCTCGCTCTATATTGCTAATTTCATCAATTTTACGTAAAACGCAAACAAAGAAAAATGTACAAAATGAAAGCTGATGTCCAAATGGGGCGCGGATATCGCCCAAAACCCCCAAAATGGTGAAACGCGAAGTTTCATTTCGGTGTATCGACAGCAAAATACCATGCTTACCTCCAGCCCTGCTGAACCCTGCATATTTGAGTGCAGTAAACTAAAACTGCTGGATGTTATCTTGGGACATGTTCTTCTGTCAAACAATACTGGTTAGAGGTGAAATATGACACCTTGAAATATCAGACTTTTCCCTTAAGGCATCACGGGACGGTTGAAAATAGCCAAAATTTACTGCTTTTCTGAGGGGGCGGCGGGTGACTTATAAAAATCACTGCCTCTCACAATCAGTTAAGGAACCTCTTGCGACAAGTATTGAAAAATACTCGCAAATGAAGTACAAATCGCGCGCCACAATAAAAATTCAGTAACCGCATCAGATGTGTTCAATTAATTTTTTACAAAGTTACCCCACCCACCTATTTTTGGCCAAAAGTTTCAACACGATTGAATTTATCGGAATTGTTTTCATGAAAATATGAGGCACAGATACTTTGTTTTGTCTTGTTCTATCACTTGTAACACCACAACATTTTCTGAAAATGATTTCAAAGCGGGGTCATAACCAGCTCAAATTTTCGCTACAAATGCCGAAAAAAAAATTAAGTTCTGACGCGAAACCGTACCGGCAAGACAGCATAGCAGGCGACATTTTCCAAGATGTCAAAATCAACTCGAGCTAACATTCAGTTTCGAAGAATTATGAAATACTCTGAAAAAACACACCTAGTCAAGCCTCCCAAAGTCAAGAAATATTCATCAACCTATTTTTCTAGACACACTGGTGTAACTTACAGGGTCGGTAATGAAGTATATAGAAAATCGTCCACCCCCTTTTTAAAGCTAGCTGCCCACTGGTCCCGTGAGACCTTAAGTGGGGAAATATTTTTTCCCCGCAACGGCTCGTCTCGCTCTATATTGCTAATTTCATCAATTTTACGTAAAACGCAAACAAAGAATAATGTACAAAATGAAAGCTGATGTCCAAATGGGGCGCGGATATCGCCCACCCCCAAAATGGCGAAACGCGAAGTTTCATTTCATTTCGGTGTATCGACAGCAAAATACCATGCTTACCTCCAGCCCTGCTGAACCCTGCATATTTGAGTGCAGTAAACTAAAACTGCTGGATGTTATCTTGGGACATGTTCTTCTGTCAAACAATACTGGTTAGAGGTGAAATATGACACCTTGAAATATCAGACTTTTCCCTTAAGGCATCACGGGACGGTTGAAAATAGCCAAAATTTACTGCTTTTCTGAGGACGGCGGGTGACTTATAAAAATCACTGCCTCTCACAATCCGTTAAGGAACCTCTTGCGACAAGTATTGAAAAATACTCGCAAATGAAGTACAAATCGCGCGCCACAATAAAAATTCAGTAACCGCATCAGATGTGTTCAATTAATTTTTTACAAAGTTACCCCACCCACCTATTTTTGGCCAAAAGTTTCAACACGATTGAATTTATCGGAATTGTTTTCATGAAAATATGAGGCACAGATACTTTGTTTTGTCTTGTTCTATCACTTGTAACACCACAACATTTTCTGAAAATGATTTCAAAGCGGGGTCATAACCAGCTCAAATTTTCGCTACAAATGCCGAAAAAAAAAATTAAGTTCTGACGCGAAACCGTACCGGCAAGACAGCATAGCAGGCGACATTTTCCAAGATGTCAAAATCAACTCGAGCTAACATTCAGTTTCGAAGAATTATGAAATACTCTGAAAAACACACCTAGTCAAGCCTCCCAAAGTCAAGAAATATTCATCAACCTATTTTTCTAGACACACTGGTGTAACTTACAGGGTCGGTAATGAAGTATATAGAAAATCGTCCACCCCCTTTTTAAAGCTAGCTGCCCACTGTCCCGTGAGACCTTAAGGGGAAATATTTATTCCCCGCAACGGCTCGTCTCGCTCTATATTGCTAATTTCATCAATTTTACGTAAAACGCAAACAAAGAATAATGTACAAAATGAAAGCTGATGTCCAAATGGGGCGCGGATATCGCCCACCCCCAAAATGGCGAAACGCGAAGTTTCATTTCATTTCGGTGTATCGACAGCAAAATACCATGCTTACCTCCAGCCCTGCTGAACCCTGCATATTTGAGTGCAGTAAACTAAAACTGCTGGATGTTATCTTGGGACATGTTCTTCTGTCAAACAATACTGGTTAGAGGTGAAATATGACACCTTGAAATATCAGACTTTTCCCTTAAGGCATCACGGGACGGTTGAAAATAGCCAAAATTTACTGCTTTTCTGAGGACGGCGGGTGACTTATAAAAATCACTGCCTCTCACAATCCGTTAAGGAGGCTCTTGCGACAAGTATTGAAAAATACTCGCAAATGAAGAACAAATCGCGCGCCACAATAAAAATTCAGTAACCGCATCAGATGTGTTCAATTAATTTTTTAACAAAGTTACCCCACCCACCTATTTTTGGCCAAAAGTTTCAACACGATTGAATTTATCGGAATTGTTTTCATGAAAATATGAGGCACAGATACTTTGTTTTGTCTTGTTCTATCACTTGTAACACCACACCATTTTCTGAAAATGATTTCAAAGCGGGGTCATAACCAGCTCAAATTTTCGCTACAAATGCCGAAAAAAAAAATTAAATTCTGACGCGAAACCGTACCGGCAAGACAGCATAGCAGGCGACATTTTCCAAGATGTCAAAATCAACTGGAGGTAACATTCAGTTTCGTAAAATTATGAAATACTCTAAAAAATACACCTAGTCAAGCCTCCCAAAGTCAAGAAATATTCATAAACCTATTTTTCTAGACACACTGGTGTAACTTACAGGGTCGGTAGTGAAGTATATAGAAAATCGTCGACACCCTTTTTAAAGCTAGCTGCCCACTGTCCCGTGAGACCTTAAGGGGAAATATTTTTTCCCCGCAACGGCTCGTCTCGCTCTATATTGCTAATTTCATCAATTTTACGTAAAACGCAAACAAAGAAAAATGTACAAAATGAAAGCTGATGTCCAAATGGGGCGCGGATATCGCCCACCCCCAAAATGGTGAAACGCGAAGTTTCATTTCGGTGTATCGACAGCAAAATACCATGCTTACCTCCAGCCCTGCTGAACCCTGCATATTTGAGTGCAGTAAACTAAAACTGCTGGATGTTATCTTGGGACATGTTCTTCTGTCAAACAATATTGGTTAGAGGTGAAATATGACACCTTGAAATATCAGACTTTTCCCTTAAGGCATCACGGGACGGTTGAAAATAGCCAAAATTTACGGCTTTTCTGAGGGCGGCGGGTGACTTATAAAAATCACTGCCTCTCACAATCAGTTAAGGAACCTCTTGCGACAAGTATTGAAAAATACTCGCAAATGAAGTACAAATCGCGCGCCACAATAAAAATTCAGTAACCGCATCAGATGTGTTCAATTAATTTTTTACAAAGTTACCCCACCCACCTATTTTTGGCCAAAAGTTTCAACACGATTGAATTTATCGGAATTGTTTTCATGAAAATATGAGGCACAGATACTTTGTTTTGTCTTGTTCTATCACTTGTAACACCACAACATTTTCTGAAAATGATTTCAAAGCGGGGTCATAACCAGCTCAAATTTTCGCTACAAATGCCGAAAAAAAAAAATTAAGTTCTGACGCGAAACCGTACCGGCAAGACAGCATAGCAGGCGACATTTTCCAAGATGTCAAAATCAACTCGAGCTAACATTCAGTTTCGTAGAATTATGAAATACTCTAAAAAACACACCTAGTCAAGCCTCCCAAAGTCAAGAAATATTCATCAACCTATTTTTCTAGACACACTGGTGTAACTTACAGGGTCGGTAATGAAGTATATAGAAAATCGTCCACCCCCTTTTTAAAGCTAGCTGCCCACTGTCCCGTGAGACCTTAAGGGGAAATATTTTTTCCCCGCAACGGCTCGTCTCGCTCTATATTGCTAATTTCATCAATTTTACGTAAAACGCAAACAAAGAATAATGTACAAAATGAAAGCTGATGTCCAAATGGGGCGCGGATATCTGCGCCCACCCCCAAAATGGCGAAACGCGAAGTTTCATTTCGGTGTATCGACAGCAAAATACCATGCTTACCTCCAGCCCTGCTGAACCCTGCATATTTGAGTGCAGTAAACTAAAACTGCTGGATGTTATCTTGGGACATGTTCTTCTGTCAAACAATACTGGTTAGAGGTGAAATATGACACCTTGAAATATCAGACTTTTCCCTTAAGGCATCATGGGACGGTTGAAAATAGCCAAAATTTACGGCTTTTCTGAGGGCGGCGGGTGACTTATAAAAATCACTGCCTCTCACAATCAGTTAAGGAACCTCTTGCGACAAGTATTGAAAAATACTCGCAAATGAAGTACAAATCGCGCGCCACAATAAAAATTCAGTAACCGCATCAGATGTGTTCAATTAATTTTTTACAAAGTTACCCCACCCACCTATTTTTGGCCAAAAGTTTCAACACGATTGAATTTATCGGAATTGTTTTCATGAAAATATGAGGCACAGATACTTTGTTTTGTCTTGTTCTACATCACTTGTAACACCACAACATTTTCTGAAAATGATTTCAAAGCGGGGTCATAACCAGCTCAAATTTTCGCTACAAATGCCGAAAAAAAAAATTAAGTTCTGACGCGAAACCGTACCGGCAAGACAGCATAGCAGGCGACATTTTCCAAGATGTCAAAATCAACTCGAGCTAACATTCAGTTTCGTAGAATTATGAAATACTCTAAAAAACACACCTAGTCAAGCCTCCCAAAGTCAAGAAATATTCATCAACCACCTATTTTTCTAGACACACTGGTGTAACTTACAGGGTCGGTAATGAAGTATATAGAAAATCGTCCACCCCCTTTTTAAAGCTAGCTGCCCACTGTCCCGTGAGAACTTAAGGGAAATATTTTTTCCCGCAACGGCTCGTCTCGCTCTATATTGCTAATTTCATCAATTTTACGTAAAACGCAAACAAAGAATAATGTACAAAATGAAAGCTGATGTCCAAATGGGGCGCGGATATCGCCCACCCCCAAAATGGCGAAACGCGAAGTTTCATTTCATTTCGGTGTATCGACAGCAAAATACCATGCTTACCTCCAGCCCTGCTGAACCCTGCATATTTGAGTGCAGTAAACTAAAACTGCTGGATGTTATCTTGGGACATGTTCTTCTGTCAAACAATACTGGTTAGAGGTGAAATATGACACCTTGAAATATCAGACTTTTCCCTTAAGGCATCACGGGACGGTTGAAAATAGCCAAAATTTACTGCTTTTCTGAGGACGGCGGGTGAAATTATGAAATACTCTGAAAAATACACCTAGTCAAACCTCGCAAAGTCAAGAAATATTCATAAACCTATTTTTCTAGACACACTGGTGTAACTTACAGGGTCGGTAGTGAAGTATATAGAAAATCGTCGACACCCTTTTTAAAGCTAGCTGCCCACTGTCCCGTGAGACCTTAAGGGGAAATATTTTTTCCCCGCAACGGCTCGTCTCGCTCTATATTGCTAATTTCATCAATTTTACGTAAAACGCAAACAAAGAAAAATGTACAAAATGAAAGCTGATGTCCAAATGGGGCGCGGATATCGCCCACCCCCAAAATGGTGAAACGCGAAGTTTCATTTCGGTGTATCGACAGCAAAATACCATGCTTACCTCCAGCCCTGCTGAACCCTGCATATTTGAGTGCAGTAAACTAAAACTGCTGGATGTTATCTTGGGACATGTTCTTCTGTCAGACAATACTGGTTAGAGGTGAAATATGACACCTTGAAATATCAGACTTTTCCCTTAAGGCATCACGGGACGGTTGAAAATAGCCAAAATTTACGGCTTTTCTGAGGGCGGCGGGTGACTTATAAAAATCACTGCCTCTCACAATCAGTTAAGGAGCCTCTTGCGACAAGTATTGAAAAATACTCGTAAACGAAGTACAAATCGCGCGCCACAATAAAAATTCAGTAACCGCATCAGATGTGTTCAATTAATTTTTTACAAAGTTACCCCACCCACCTATTTTTGGCCAAAAGTTTCAACACGATTGAATTTATCGGAATTGTTTTCATGAATATATGAGGCACAGATACTTTGTTTTGTCTTGTTCTATCACTTGTAACACCACACCATTTTCTGAAAATGATTTCAAAGCAGGGTCATAACCAGCTCAAATTTTCGCTACAAATGCCGAAAAAAAAACTTAAATTCTGACGCGAAACCGTACCGGCAAGACAGCATAGCAGGCGACATTTTCCAAGATGTCAAAATCAACTGGAGATAACATTCAGTTTCGTAGAATTATGAAATACTCTGAAAAATACACCTAGTCAAACCTCCCAAAGTCAAGAAATATTCATAAACCTATTTTTCTAGACACACTGGTGTAACTTACAGTGTCGGTAATGAAGTATATAGAAAAGCATATCTACACTAGTAATTAACCAACTAGTGGGTAAGTAGTCCTCCAACATGGAGGAATACTTGTGCTACACTCCTTCGTTGTCTTGTATTTAAAAATCTCTAATGTTCCAGCCATCTACCAGATTTATATACATATTGGACGATATCATCATATGATAAAAATAAGTTTTGTTGTCCTCTGACTAACAATATCAAAATAATAAAAAAAATTAAAATATAAAAAATAATGAAATAAAATGAAAATGATACGCATCATGTATGACACTATAAGTTAGGCAAACAGAAAGGTTAATGTATAGTCTACTATTTTAATATTTCTTTAACATTCTTTAAAGATCGACACATGGTTCATATAACCATGAAGACGAAGATGAACATATCGTAAGAATGGTCCCCATGTGAGTATATGTGCTATAAGGTACATATCTTGATCATGTTATAGAGTATAGACAGCCACCTTGTTGTAGTTCAGTTTAATATGCAACTGCCATACGTTTATCGACCTGTATTAATTTTACTTAAATCTTTTAATTGTTTGCATAAGCACAACGCTAAATGTTGTGGCTATATTAATAACACTGCATGTTGAGGTTTGTTTAATCAATACATTATGATACTCAATATGCGGTGTTGTTCATGATTACTACCTACTGTATACAAATAATTGAAACTTTGTATGCACACGTTATATATTGCATAAGCACAGCACCATATATTGAAACTATTATGTTAGGGCATATGATAACACGCCTGTGTAAGCAATGTATTGTCTATTGTTATACTATTAAATGCAAGTTACTAAGTGTATACATTGAATCTACATTAACATTGTTGCAAAGACTTGACCTAATAAGAATAATTCCATCAATGCATAAAGGTCTTCCCACATCTTTATAAGCATCTACATTAGATACACAAGATAATCGTACTAACTAAAAGCATATTATGTTGATGGTACAGTACATAGCAATATACATGTTGACACTAATGTATACAAATAATATTTCATTACATATTGTAAGCAACTACTTATACTGATATGGTAAAATATTTATGAACATTTATTGTCAATAGGAAATTTCTGGTAACTGTATGATTTTCAAGATCATTGTACATGTACAGACTAGTTGTATATGTGTTACTTATGGGAGTAGAGCAGTTTTTCTTTTTCTTTATTTACCTTGTTAATTCAACTTTATAATTTTTCTGGATATTTATCCAATTTATGATGCCATCTATCATCTCAATACATTGTATTATTACTGATCCTGCTGCTTTTTGGGAGGGCCCAAGTGATTATGGTTGTGGTGAGGACCTGGCATCAGATCAGGATTATTCTGATTCCAGGGATGAATATATAGTTTTGCTATTATAAATATTCAGTTCTGATTTTGTGTGGTTTTCCCCATTTGTATACGTACTTGAACATGTACATATACTTGTACAGATAATATATGGGATTTAGTATTAACCCATTGACCCGGCATTTAGTGACATTAGCTGTTGATAAGCCGTTAAACCCAAACAAACGAGGTAACTAGATATGGGATTCTGCATGGCTCCCGATGTGATATAAAGATATAACTATTACGATACTACGGAATCTTTTTACAGCAGAAAAACTTTTTTTTTAGCTCACCTGAGCAAAGCTCATGTGAGCTATTGTTATGGCAAAGTGTCCGTCGTCCGTCCGTCCGTGAACATTTTCGATCATCTTCTTCTCCCGAACTGCTGAGCCGATATTGGTTAAACTTCACAGGGATGATATATGTAAGCCAGATACCGAAACCCTCCCCCCCCTGTGGGATTTTTGCAGACATATTTTTCCTAAAACTACATTCAATTGCGAGTGTTATGCCGTATGTCTGCGCTCTGTAACCCGCTGGATGAACATATGGCGCCATTTTGAAGTAGGTCACCCTCGGACTTTTTCCCATCTTCATAAATCACATTTTTAACTAAAAATTGACCAAATTATATCATTTTAATTACATAAAGTAGTATTTTTGCACTTTTTCAGAGATGTTGGACAATATGGAATCTAATAAGGTACACTTAAACAAAATCTGATAATCCAGAAGTCAAATTTTACGTGTTTGATTACCCCACCCACCCAATTTCAATGGTAAAATATACATGTTATAACTTTATGCAAACGTGGTATTTTTTCATATTATCAATGTTAATGTAAGCTAGGAGTGTCTATTAAACAATATCCAATGCAAATACGCCCAATTTTTTTGTGTCTACTGCAAAATATACAAAGTGAAAAACAACACATTTTTACCATTCCCCACCCACTAATTTTACAATGGTTATTTCACCGGTATTCAATATTATGCAACGTCAGATCCTTAAAACCGGTTGCTATGGACAGACAACTAGTTACATATTTATTAGTATTGTCTATGCAGACTGCAGATACTATTTGTCGAATGTTCGTCCGTCTGTACGCACGCTTCTTAGCTTCTTAAATATTAATTGACTGCATCGATTGGGAATAATGTACACATATTAATATAGTTCGAGGCATGTGATCATTATCGTCAACAGGAGTTAATATACGATAATAGTTATCCATTTGTACATAGATTTCTTCTCCTTTTTTTACAATATTCAGTAATGGTGTTAATATCGTGCATCAAATATGCCTGACGGAGGAAGAAAATCCTGAAAGATAAAAACAATTTTTTAAGATAAAATAATAAAACCATGTTTTGTTTTCACTTCGCTATCCGACATAAGATGAAACCATGCATATAATGGATGAAGTTGGATCAATTTGTTAATTATGCAATTTCAAACTGGCCGCCACATTGATAATTTATATATATGTATACAGCAATATATCGCTCGATATGATTGTGGAGATGGACATAATGGTCTATATCATTTGTAACTTCCTTATTATTATATTGAGGTGGCGGAGCAGCCTTATAATCTGGTGGAACATCCTTATGTCGTGCTGATACATCCTTATACATGTAGTGTGATGCAACTGCCTTATATTGTGATGGAACATCATTATAGTGTGGTGGAACCACATTATGTTGTGGTGAAACTGCCGTATAATGTGATGAAAATGCATTATAGTGTGACGAAACTGCCTTATATTGTGGTGGAACTGCCTTATTTTGTGAGGAAACATATGTATAATGTGATGGAGCATCATTATATCGTGGTGGAACATCCTTTGAGAGTGGTGGAACATTCTTATATTGTAATGGAACTGCCGTATACTGCGTGATAACTGCCTTATAGTGTGGCTGAACATCCTATATTATGGTGAAACTGCCTTATAATGTGGTTGAACGGTCTTATATTGTAATTAATTTGCCTTATATTGTCACTAAACATCATTATACTGTGGTGGAACGTCCTTATAGTGTGGTGGAACATCATTATATGGTGGTGAAGCCGCCTTATAATGTGGTGGCACTGCCATATAGCGTGACGACACTGTCTCTTATATTGTGGTGGAACTGCCTTATATTGTGACAAAATATCTTTATATGGTGGTGATGTATCCTTATATCGTGATGCAACATCATTATATAGTGGTGGAACTGTCTTATATTGTAATTAATTTGCCTTATAGTGTGGTGGAAGTGCCTTATATTGTTATGAAACATCATTATAATGTGAAACATCCTTATAGTGTGGTGGAACATCATTATCTTGTGGTGAAACCGCCTTATAATGTGGTGGCACTGCCGTATATTGTGGCGAAAATGTATTATAGTGTGGTGAAACTGTCTTATAGTGTGAGGAAACATAATATTATGTGGTGGAGCATCCTTATATTGTGATGGAACAGCCTTATATTGTGACGGAACATCCTTATAGTGTGACGGAATATCCTTATATTGCGATGGAACTGTATTATAATGTGTTGGAACTGCATTATAGTGTGGTGGTACATCCTTATATTGTGGTGAACTGTCTTACAGTGCAAGTAATGTTCTGATATTGTGATGGAACATCTTTGATAATGTGGTGAAACTGCCTTATAATGTGTTTTATTGCCTTATATGCCTGATGATTGTGATGAAACTGCTTTATATTGTGGTGGCACTGCCTTATAGTTTGAATAAACATTTATATCGTGGTAGAACTGCACTATAGTGTGATTAAACAGTATTAAGTTGTGATGGAGCATCCGTATATTGTGGTGGAACACCCTCATATCGTGATGGAACAAGCTTATGTTGTGATGGAAAAGGCTTGTAGTGTGATGTAACATCCGTATAGTGTAATGGAACATCCTTATATTGTACCGGAACTGTCTTATAATGTGGTGGAACATCACTACACTGTGGTGGAACGTTACATTGTGGCAGAACATTTTATATCTGATTGATATAAAAGTGTGATGCTCCATGCAAGTCTTAATTTAGTTAGATCAAACATAACGCAAGAGACCCTAACATTTTAAATCACATGTTTGTACTGCTACACGTCGATACTCTATGGAGATACATCTATCTTAACTTAACCATCATGATATCAATATAGCCCTCTCTTCAAATAGTAGTAGCTGCATCATTTATTTGGCCAGTGTGAATTATTTTATTGCATACATCCAAATAATGTAGCACGAGTGTAACATCAAATTAAATGAAGTACAATATATGCCTCCTCACTTCATATACTGTACATTTAATTTAATATAAACAATGGTGTTACTATTATACACATAGCTGTGGTTTTGTTAACTAATCAATGTTGAATGATACAAATGCTAATAAAAATCAAACATAATTAACTGATAATAGACAGATGTCCCGGATTACGTAATACCTTGATTTCATTTGCAACCATGAATCATCAATCTGTTCACTTACAAGTAACAGGGTCGTACTATTACCATATATTTCAGAGTATTAATAAGATTAAAAATGGTTCTGTAAGTATTAATTAGACAACTGGTGCAGACAGTGAAAATTCCTACTACTATGCGAACCTAATTTGATTTGCAATTGTCACTACACATGCCTGATGATCATATACATGATTCACATGTATACTGTATTTAAATGTTATTAATACTACCTAATGGTGACTATTGTGATTGTCACTGATTGTGTCAATCAATCAACCAATATAATAGATTCTTTCAATCATCACAACCAGTCAGCAAATGTTTTAAACATGTTTTTGTGCATTTTTATACAATTTGAATTGCTGAGAAAAACATGATTTTTTATTGTGATTTATGAAAATAAACATATTAGGCGGCCATTTTGAATGTATAACAACATTATTGTATCATGGAACATGACTGTGAATGCTAAGCAAACTATATTTAGGTCAATTTGTATTATAATATATACCATTGCGTGTTTTTATAGCATCTTCGAAATTCCAGACAGTAGTAAGTATGAAGTTTATGGCGGCCATTTTGAAATATTTTGAGAGTTATGATATTTAAAGGGATTACATGTTCCTTTCACAGGTATATATAAGTAATGCAATGAAAAATAAGTGCATTTTAACATCATTACAAGTTTTGTAATAGTTCTCAATAATAGTTATATTGAAAATAATGTTGAAAAATGCCAATTTTGGCGGCCATTTTGGAAATTATTGGTATAGTATGATGTAATGATGTATAATGTCCATTGTATACCATTCAGTAACCAATTTGGCAAAACATCGTAGCTATTTACAGGGTTTGTACTTGCCTAAATATCAATTAACAGTCATAATATAAACGGCTCAAAATGGCATGGCGGCCATCTTGGAAAATGACCGCCATTTGTTCATCCAGCGGCTTTTTGAGCGCAGACATTCAGGATTAATAGACAATAGGCTACTGAATCTGAAAATCATAGTCACCAAAAATCCCACAGGGGGGGGGAGGGGGGGTTATTGGTGGCTCAAGGTCTAATGGGTGATGCCATTTCAGATTTGTTAAAATGGAGGTCATCGACAATCCAAGATGACCGCCATGGAAAAGTAGGTCAAATTCTTAAAAAATCTTCTTCTCACGAACCGCCAGGCCGATTTCGACGATACTTGGTATGAATGATCGATAGTTAGCGCTGTTTCAGATTTGTTCATATGGTGGCCCGTGGGTCAAAAATTGGCGTCGCCCGAGGGTCAAATAGGGGTCAAATTTTATTTTTTTAACCGAATATAGTCATGTAATATATCAAATCGAAGGTATTGACGAGACAATCACTCTGGAACATTTTTTGTCTAAATCATATGATTACTTCATCCAAGATGGCCACCGATAGTTCAAATGGTCATTCTTTTACTAAAGATTTTCAAACATCTTTTTCTTGTAAACTGCTTGGCCGATAATTGGCCAAACTTAACTGTAATGGTCTGTGGTTGAAGCCTGTTCATTTTTGTTAAAATGGAGGTCATCACCAAATCCAAGATGGCCACCGTTGAGAAGTAGGTCAAATTCTTAAAAAATCTTCTTCTCACGAACCGCCAGGCCGATTTCGACGATACTGGGCATGAATGATCGATAGTTAGCGCTGTTTCAGATTTGTTCATATGGTGGCCCCTGGGTCAAAAATGGGCGTGGCCCGAGGGGTCAAATAGGGGTAAATTTTATTTTTAACCGAATATAGTGATGTAATATATCAAATCGAAGGTATTAACGAAACGATCACTCTGGAGAATTTTTTGTCTAAATCAGATGATTACGTCATCCAAGATGGCCACTGATAGTTCAAAAGGTCATTTGTTTACTAAAGATTTCAAACGTCTTTTTCTTGTGAACTGCTTGGCCGATATTGACCAAACTTAACTGTAATGGTCTGTGGGTTAAGCCTGTTCATTTTTGTTAGAATGGAGGTCATCACCAAATCCAAGATGGCCGCCGTTGAGAAGTAGGTTAAATTGTCAAAAAATCTTCTTCTCACAAACCTCCAGGCCGATATCGACGAAACTTGGTAAGAATGATTGATAGTTACCGCTGTTTCAGATTTGTTCATATGGTGGCCCCTGGGTCAAAAATGGGTATGGCCCGAGGGGTCAAATGGGGGTCAAATTTTATTTTTGACAGAATATGGCCATATAGTATATCGGATCGAATATATATAGTATATCGGATCAAATGTATCGACGAGACGATCACTCTACAGCATGTTTTGTCTAAATCAGATGATTTTTTCATCCAAGATGGCCACCGAAAGGTAAACAAATTGTTTTACGATTTCAAACGTATTATTCTTGTGAACTGCTGGGCCAATATTGGCCAAACTTAACTGAAATGGTTTGTTGGTGAAGCCTGTTCATTTTTTGTCAAAATGGAGGTCATCACCAACTCCAAGATGTCCGCCGTTGAAAAGTAGGTCAAATTGTCAAAAAAATCTTCTCACAAACCTCCAGGCTGATTTCGACGAAACTTGGTGTGAATGATTGATATTTAACGCTGTTTCAGATTTGTTCATATGGTGGCACCTGAGTCAAAAATGGACGTGGCCCGAGGGGTCAACTAGGGGTCAAATTATATTTTTGACCGAATATGGTCATATAATATATCCAATCCAAGGTATCGACGAGACGATCACTCTGGAGCATGTTTTGCCAAAATGAGATGATTACGTCATCCAAGATGGCCACCGACAGGTCAAAAGGTTGTTCTTTTACTAAAGATTTCAAAGGACTTCTTCTTGTGAACTGCTTGGTCGATATTGACCAAACTTAATTGAAATGGTTTGTTGATGAAGCCTGTTCATGTTTGTCAAATGGAGGTCATCACCAAATCCAAGATGTCCGCCATTTAAAAGTAGGTCAAATTGTCAAAAAACCTTCCTCTCACAAACCGCCAGGCCGATTTCGACGAAACTTTGTATGAATGATCGATAGTTAACGCTGATTCAGATGTGTTCATATGGTGGCCTCTGGGTCAAAAATGGTCATGGCCCGAGGGGTCAAATTTTATTTTTGACCTAATATGGTCATTTTATATATCAAATCGAAGGTATAGCAGTAAATCACATGCACATTCGCAATATATGTTAGATCAGAAGGTGCCAACAAATTCTGTGGAACATTTGAAGTTGTAAGTGAAGAGTCTTTGTGAAATCAAGATGACCACTATGGAGGCTTTTAGGTGAGCGATACAGGCCCATTTGGGCCTCTTGTTTAATATAATTTTGTACGGCAGCACATTTTTTATTTTTTTTTAGCTCACCTGAGCGAAGCTCATGTGAGCTATTGTTACCGCAATGTGTCCGTCGTCCGTCGTCGTCGTCGTCCGTGAACATTTTCAAACGTCTTCTCCTCGGTAACCATTGGGCCTATAGTCACCAAACTTCATGGTCATGGTCCTTAGGTTAGGGATTACAAAATTGTTAAAATGACGTCATTACGTAATCCAAGATGGCCGCCGTCTAAAAATAGCACAAATTCTTCAAAAATCTTCTTCTCAAGAACCGCCAACCGGATTTTGACAACACATGGTAGGAATGATCGATGTACAATGCTCTTTCAAAGTTGTTAAAATGATGACCCCAGGGTCAAAAATGGGCGTGGCCCGTGGGGTCAAATTGGGGTAAAATTTTATTTTTGACCGAATATGGTCATGTCATATATCAAATCGAAGGTATCAACGAAGCGATCATTCTGGTGCATTTTTTGTCGAAATCGGCTGGTTATGTCATCCAAGATGGCCGCCGAAATGTGAAAAGGTCGTTCTTTTATTAGAGATTTCAAAATTCTTCTTCACATGAACCGCTTGGCCCATGGTAGCCAAACTTAAAAGTTATGGTCTATGTGTGAAGCCTTTTCAGATTTGTTAAAATGGAGGTCATCGCTAATCCAAGATGGCCGTCGTCTAAAAATAGCATAAATTCTTAAAACATCTTCTTCTCATGAACCGCTAGCCAGATTTCGACGAAACTTGCTAGGAATGATCGATGTACAAAGCTCTTTCAGTCAAATTGGGGTCAAATTTTATTTTTGACCGAATATGGTCATGTTATATATCAAATCGAAGGTATCAACGAGGCGATCACTCTGGTGCATTTATTGTCGAAATTGGATGGTTATATCATCCAAGATGGCCGCCGAAAGGTCATAAGGTTGTTCTTTTATCAGAGATTTCAAAATTCTTCTTCACATGAACCGCTTGGCACATGGTAGCCAAACTTAAAATTTATGGTCCATGGGTAAAGCCTTTTCAGATTTGTTAAAATGGAGGTCATCGCTAAAGCAAGATGGCCGCCGTCTAAAAATAGCATAAATTCTTATAAAATCTTCTTCTCATGAACCGCCAGCCGGATTTCAACGAAACTTGGTAGGAATGATTGATGTACAATGCTCTTTCAAAGTTGTTAAAATGGCGACCACTGGGTAAAAAAATGGGCGTGGCCCGTGGGGTAAATTTTTATTTTTGACCGAATATGGTCATGTCTATATCAAATCGGAAGGTATGAAAGAGGCGATCGCTCTGGTACATTTGTTGTCGAAATTGGATGGTCATGTCATCCAAGATGGCCGCCGAAAGGTCAAAAGGTCGTTCTTTTATTAGAGATTTCAAAATTCTTCTTCACACGAACCGCTTGGTCCATGGTGGCCAAACTTCACAGTTATAGTCCATGGGTGAAGCCTTTTTAGATTTGTTACAACGGAGATCGTCGCTAATCCAAGATGGCCGCCGTCTAAAAATAGCGCAAATTTTTAAAAAGATTTCATCTCATGAACCGCCAGCCGGATTTCAACGAAACTTGGTAGGAATGATCGATGTAGAATGCTCTTTCATAGGTGTTAAAATGGTGACACCGAGGTCAAAAATGGGCGTGGCCCGTGGGGTCAAATTTTAATTTTGAACCAATATGCTTATGTCATATATCAAATTGAAGGTATCGATGAGGTGATTGATTGCTATGGTGCAATATTTATGGAATCGGATGATTATGTCATCCATGATGGCCGCCAAAAGATCCATTTATTCAAGATTTTGAACGTCTTTTTCTTGGGAACCACATGGCCGATGCTGGCCGATGCTGGCCGATGCTGGCCGATGCTGGCCGATGCTGGCCGATGCTGGCCGATGCTGGCCGATGCTGGCCGATGCTGGCCTAGCTTCATAGTAAGCTAAGATCCTTGGGTGAAGCATTTCCAGATTTGGTAAAATGAGAGTCATCGCTTAATCCAAGATGACCGCCATCTAAAAATAGTCCTTTTTTTTTTAGAACACATATGAACTCAATGTCACATTCTCCTCTGGTGTTCATGGAGTCAGGTGAGCGAATTAGGGCCATCATGGCCCTCTTGTTTTAAATTAGCACATTATGACATATATATTTGTTAACAAAATTGTACATACAGATTGGAGTCAACTGATCACATATAACCAATTTTGGTATATTGCCTGTTATTGATTAGTACGGAGCCTTATAAGGGACACGAGAAGAGAAAAAAAAGTTCTGACAAATTTGATTATTTCGTTAGAACGCATTCCAATTCGTTCTAACACATTCGAATTCGTTCTAACGATTTCAATTATTTCGTTCTAACGAATTTGAATTCGTTCTAACGATTTCAATTATTTCGTTCAAACGAATTCTAATTCGTTCTAACGAATTCGAATTCGTTCTAACGCATTGCAATTCGTTCTAACGCATTGCAATTCGTTCTAACACATTTCAATTCGTTCTAACGCATTCACATATTGCGTTCTAACGCATTCAAATTCGTTCTAACGATTTCAATTATTTCGTTCTAACGAATTCGAATTCGTTATAACGCATTTAAATTCGTTCTAGCTAATTAAATTATTGCGTTTTAACACATTCAAATTCGTTCTAACGATTTCAATTATTTTGTTAGAATGCATTCCAATTCGTTCTAACGCATTCCATTATTGCGTTCTAACTCATTCAAATTCGTTCTAACGATTTCAATTATTCCGTTCTAACAAATTCGAATTCGTTATAACGCATTGCAATTTGTTCTAACGCATTCAATTATTGCGTTCTAACGTATTCCAATTCGTTCTAACGATTTAAATTATTTCGTTCTAACAAATTCGAATTCGTTCTAACGCATTGTAATTCGTTCTAACGCATTGCAATTCGTTCAAACGCATTCAATTATTGCGTTCTAACGAATTCGAATTCGTTCTAACACATTTAAATTCGTTCTAACGCATTCAATTATTGCGTTCTAACGAATTCTAATTCGTTCTAACGCATTGCAATTCGTTATAACGCATTCAATTATTGCGTTCTAACGAATTCATTATTTCGTTCTAACGAATTCGAATTCGTTCTAACGCATTGCAATTCGTTCTAACGCATTTCATTATAGCATTTTGTTGTAGGGGGTGGTCGATATGTTCGTGCATTTCTGACTTCAATTGACCACCATACTTGAAAACGGGATTCAGGTCCGAATCCGACGGTGCCGACGCATACTCGGGATATAGATCTACATTTCAGTATGTGTCTACATTGGGCAACTGGACTTGTTTGACCAGCCGTCATACCATTTTAGTTCAGGGGGTGGTTTATTTGACCATTTTCTTGGTTTTCTGACTTCAACTGACCACCATTTTTGTAAATGGGATTCAGGCCCAAATCAGACGGTGCAGACGTACATGTATACTGCAACTCAGTATATGTCTACATTGGGCAACTTGGCTTGTTTAACTAGCCGTCATGCCATTTTAATTTCGGGATGGTAGTTTAGCCATTTCTGACAGCCTTATTGTACACCATTTCCGGCGGATATGTGGGCTGATTCTTTATGGGATGAACTTCTGGCGAGCAACGTCAGCTTAGGCTTCACGGGACGGTTGAAAATAGCCAAAATTGACTGCTTTTCTGAGGGCGGCGGGTGACTTATAAAAATCACCGCCAATCACAATCAGTTAAGGAGCTCTTGCGACAAATATTGAAAAATACTCGCAAATGAAGTACAAATCGCGCGACACAATACAAATGCAGTAACCGCATCAGATGTGTTTAATTATTTTCACAAAGTTACCCCACCCACCTATTTTTGGCCAGAAATTTAAACACAACTTAATTTTGTCGGAATTGTTTTCATGAAAACATGAGGCACAGAGACTTTGTTATGTCTTGTTCTATCACTTGTAACACCACACCATTTCCTGAAAATGGTTCCAAAGCGGGGTCATAACCACCTCAAATTTTCGCTACAAATGCCAGAAAAATACCTTAAATTCTGACGCCAAACCGTACCGGCGAGAGAGCATAGCATGCGCCATTTTTCAAGATGTCAAAATCAACCGGAGCTAACATTCAGTTTCGTAGAATTATGAAATACTCTAAAACATACACCTAGTCAAGCCTCCCAAAGCCAAAGTCAAGAAATAGTCATAAACCTATTTTTCTAGACACACTTGTGTAACTTGCAGGGTCGATAGTGAAGTATATATAAAATCGTCCACCCACTTTTTAAAGCTAGCCGCCCACTGTCCCGTGATACATTCGTCATGCCAATGGCGGCAATGGCACTGTTGTTGTTATTGTTACTGCACTGTTTATTTGAAATCCAGCCGCTGAGTTTTTAATTTGAATGAGTCAGAACGAATTCGAATTCGTTAGAACGAAATAATTGAAATCGTTAGAACGAATTGGAATGCGTTAGAACGCAATAATTGAATTCGTTAAAACGAATTACAATGCGTTAGAACGAATTCGAATTCGTTAGAACGAAATAATTGAAATCGTCAGAACGAATTTGAATGCGTTAGAACGCAATAATTGAATGCGTTAGAACGAATTTGAATGCGTTAGAACGAATTACAATGCGTTAGAACGAATTTGAATTCGTTAGAACGAAATAATTGAAAACGTTGGAACGAATTTGAATGCGTTAGAACGAAATAATTGAAATCGTTAGAACGAATTTGAATGCGTTAGAACGCAATAATTGAATGTGTTAGAACGAATTACAATGCGTTAGAACGCAATAATTGAATACGTTAGAACGAATTACAATGCGTTAGAACGAATTCGAATTCGTTAGAACGAAATAATTGAAATCGTTAGAACGAATTTAAATGCGTTAGAACGCAATAATTGAATGCGTTAGAACGAATTACAATGCGTTAGAACGAATTCGTTAGAACGAAATAATTGAAATCGTTAGAACGAATTTGAATGCGTTAGAACGCAATAATTGAATGCGTTGGAACTAATTCGAATGCGTTATAACGAATTGGAATGCGTTAGTACGAATTCGAATTCGTTAGAACGAAATAATTGAAATCGTTAGAACGAATTTGAATGCATTAGAACGCAATAATTGAATGCGTTATAATGAATTGGAATGCGTTAGAACGAATTCGAATTCGTTAGAACGAAATAATTGAAATCGTTAGAACGAATTTGAATGCGTTAGAACGCAATAATTGAATGCGTTAGAACGAATTGGAATGCGTTCTAACGAATTGCAGTGCGTTAAAACGAATTCGCATTCGTTAGAACGAAATAATTGAAATCGTTAGAACCAATTTGAATGCGTTAGAACGCACTAATTGAATGTGTTAGAACGAATTGCAATGCGTTAGAACGAATTGCAATGCGTTAGAACGAATTGCAATGCGTTAGAACGAATTCGAATTCGCTAGAACGAAATAATTGAAATCGTTAGAACGAATTTGAATGCGTTAGAACGCAATAATTGAATGCGCTAGAACGAATTGGAATGCGTTAGAATGAATCGGAATGCGTTATAACGAATTGCAATGCGTTAGAACCAATTCGAATTCGTTAGAACGAAATAATTGAAATCGTTGGAACGAATTGGAATGCGTTAGAACGAATTGGAATTCGTTAGAACGAATTGGAATGCGTTAGAACAAGTCAGAACATTTTTTTCTCTTCTCATGTCCCTTATAAGGCTCCGTAGATTAGCTTATTACATATAAAAGATATTTTAAAATTGACATGTACAATTTTTTTCAATAAACTACTTCAGTTTGTTAATAACTTTAATACTGCTAATATTTCTAATGGCTTATTATTACTATATACTTACTGTATATATTACTTTGGCCTTATCTATTTTAATTTTTAGATATATGTCATGACTTTCACCTAGGGTTATGTAGATAATCATTATTATATATTACTAAATATTCAACCAATATAAATTATTAGAAATGTTATAATGTCACCACCTTATGGTTAGAAGACACCAAATGGTGCGAAACCGCCCAGGGTGTATGCAAAGGTAGTCCGGTATAAAAAAATAGTGCGGGTGTTTTGAGGTCACAGACACCGTTTGCTTGCAAATCTTGATCCATTACTACCCAGTTTCACTTGAGGAACATTTTGGGGTGCCTTCAACACCAGTTTTCAGCATATTTGTAGCATTTAAAAGAAAACACTGACCCTGTTGGTCACTTGATGTAAACGGAGTTTCCGTGGCCAAAAAATGTACACAATATTGGAGGATATGACAAGGTTGGATTTTTCTTTCTTAGGAGTAAGTGAACCTATTGTTTAGTTCATGCAGAACCAGTACAGACTGGCTGCAGGTCATGTACAAGTGGGTCCCACAGCATCCATACGAATAGTGAAAGTAGGAGAGACTGGCCTTATTGGATGGCATTCGGTTAAATTATATAGTAAAACAATTTGGTGGTATCTAACCTTATGTATAATAAAATGTTTAACAGTGTAGATCCGGATGAGCCGGCTCACTACGTGCTATCTCTGCTGGATCTGTATTGTTTTATATTATTATTTTTTGATGCAGGTTTCAGATAACACATTTCTCTTTTCTGAATTAATCTTGATATTTTTTATAATAATTAATATGGTTTAATATAAAAAAAAAAAAAAGAATTGTAAATATTTTTTTTAAAAGAAATTAAAATATTTTTTTTTAAATAGTTTATTTTTATTATAACGTCAATAGGGGTGATATTGTAAAATTGCAATTGTAACTATTGTATGCATTGCTATACATAATTGTTGGCCATGTGTAATATTGTGTATACACGATAGATGCTAAATAGGTGAAAACTATACAGTGTGGTTTAGTTTATTTATTCAATATTCACTATTGAGCTAACCCTGATGCTATACATCTAATTTTGACTGCTGGCATAACCCTAGTACTATTCACCCCCTAAGACTTATCCACCATACCTGTGTTACTAGACACATTCCCTACAATTATTACTATGACTTAACATTTTTTGACAAGATCCCATAATGTTGACTGCTGACCTTACCCTAGTGCTCTTCATCCCCTAAGGCTTATCCATAATTTTAAATGCTAACCTAACCCTACCTATTTTACATCTCTAGGATCATTATTATTACTCAACAATTTTTGACAAGATCCCCTAATTTTGACTGATGACCTAACCCCGATTTTGAATGTTAACCTAACCCTAGTGCTTTTCATACCCTAAGGCTTATCCCTAATTTGACTGCTAACCTGAGTGCTAATCATCCTCTTATGCTTATCACTACCTGTGTTACTAGACACATCCCTAGGATTATTATTATTACTCAACTATTTTAATAAGATCCCATAGTTTTGACTGCTAACCTAACCCTAATGCTTTTCAGCCCCTTAGGCTTATCCCTAATTTTGACTGCTGACCTAACCCTAGTGCTATTTATTCCCTAAGACTTATCACTACATGTATTACTAAGCACATCCCCTAGGATTACTAGTGCTCAACAATTGTTGACAAGATCTAACTATACAATATCCTTTTGGTCAATGACTCAATAACTGTCTACTGACCTAATCCTAAAGCTATTATTCCCATAATATTGACTATTCATAACTATAATGCTATTCATCCCCTAAGACTTATCATCAATTGTGTTACTAAACACGTGACATATTATTATTAGTATTAGTAGTTTACTAAACAATCTTAGTTAATTCGTACAAATGATATCTTTACTTTTTATTGCATAAACACAGTATCAATCACTGAACTGCTGATCCGCTTATCTGTGATCACACTGTTTTATCCTATTAATCTTTTCGTTGGAAACCTATAGTTTTGCACCTGTTTGGTTTATTTACAATGTAATTGTTTTTATTTTTAACTTCTGTTGATTTGTAACTAATTCTGTGTGATCATGGTACATTTAAATTTATTCACTACACCTGCATAATAATTTTAATATTTCTTACGGTGGCGTGGAGGGTTCGTGCACGTATAAAACGTTTAACACGCCATTTTTGTCTCCCAAGGACAAAACCGTATACATACATGTTATTGTTCTTAACATAATATTGCCATATACTGTAATATTGTACGATATGTCAAATTTGGCTATATTATGTGAGAAATGTTACTCCTTTACACAGGAATTTCTGACCTTTATCATGATCACAGAAGCAACAGAAGTGAAGTTTATATTATTTTGACATTATATTATTGTAACATACAATATATTATAATCGATGAATGTAAGTTAGTAACGTGATTGTTCCAGCATTTAAACCCTATTTCAACCCTAACAACCTGATATACATTATGCTATTTTCCAATACTACTCTCCGTAAATGTTGACAATACAACATGCAACTCCTGCTAACAATGTACATTTTAAAATACTAACCTCGATTGCCTATCTTTAACCACTATTTATTTGTTCACATGGCATTGTACCACCGTATTTACTTACATGCCACTTTAAAAACATAAGATATTAACTAATTTTGTATAAAATACACCCTATTATACCTATTTGGAACGGTTGCGTTACATGTTCACTTTTGTGATGTTTATTGTTTTGCGAATATAAATGTAATTTCAATTATTGTGGTCAGTACCTCATGTGGCGATTGTGATTGACATTGATATATAATAATAATTGTGACCGACATATGTTACACATGAGCAAAATGTACCTAACATCAATCAAACAGTCTTAATGTGTACCCTTACTCGGAGATTTTTTGTCACATCTCTATGTATATTATATTTTACTGAGGTGTGTGTATGGTTGGTAACTGGTTGACATGCTTAAAGTTATCAATAGATGAAACATAGATGACATAATGTAAATATCCCTAGCCTGAAAGCTCTATCATTGTATAAGTTGACCCCTCTCTTCCACTGAGAACTCCATCACTGAGTTAGCCTCGTATTCCACTGGGAACTACATTACTAGGTTAGCCCCCTTCTTACACTATCATTAAGTTAACCTACTAAGAACACCATCACTGTATCAAGTACTTTCTTCCACTGAGAATGCCATCGTTGAGTTGACCCCTTATTCACACTGGAACTTCCATCAATAAATTAGCCCCTATCTTCCACTGAGACCTCCATCATTAAGTTAGCCTCTACCTATATTCCACTGAGACCTTCATCACTGATTAGACCCCTTATTCCACCGAAAAAACTCCATCACTGTGTTAGCACCTTCATCAATAAACTGGCCCCGTCCACTGACAGCTCCATCATTGAGATAAATCTCCATCACTAAGTTAGCCCCGTTCTACGGAGAACACCATCATTATGTTGGCCATTATATTGGCCCTTTTTCCAATGTAAACTCTATCATTTAGTAGGCCCCCTTCTTCCTGTGAGACTCCATCATTGAATTAACCCGTCTTCCAATTTGAACTCCATCACTGTTGGCCCTTCTTCCATATAAGAACTACAATCATTGAGTTCAAAGATAATATCTTTTTTAATGACCATAGTAGTTTCTAGACCATTTAAAACCTATAATTAATTCATTTTATTTTATAAGTGGAATAACACATGCACATCAGATCTATCTTACTCATAGTTGTACTTATGTATGGAGTTGTGACAATATACCAAGAGGGGGATTTGTTATGTGTGTTGTTTATGAGTGTATATATATGCATATATATGTTTATATATGCATGTATCTGCTAGTACGCATGTATGGATCTATGGTTATGGTGGTGAGTGAGTATGTACATGTATAGTTCATCATACTCGTGTACCATGCATGATACCATATGGTGTTAGAATATAATATGTATAATTAGAATATTACATAAAAATATAATATTACATACAAATATGATATTGACAGCGAGATGGTTTTGGTTTGTTTTGTGCCTGTGTTGTGAGTGGTTGCTATGGTAACCTAATATAATTTATGCACAGAGCATGGCAATTACACTGGCTGATAATACATATTTTTTATTTTACCATATAACCATGCACCTTTGATTTCTTGTTATTATATTTATGACTATATACACTTACCACATGGTACACTTTCCAAACTGTTATGATACTATAATTAGCCTGTTATCAGCTAAAATGCTATATTGTTGATAATACATGTACATATCTGTGTATTGGTTGTATGGTAAATATTAAATTTAGTCACATTGCATATATGTGGACATTTTTATGTTATCAATGAATTATAATATCAAATTTCCTTAATAAAGTTGTTAGTATAAAATTATTACACACCTATTTGTTGTGCTATAACCCTTTCTGTGGTCGTGTGGACAGGCTGAATTTTTCTAATAATATATTATGATTTCACTATTATTGGTAGACCAGAGAACGACTTCACAGGGCTTGTCAATAGCACATACACTCATTGACTTGCTTTGGGTAGCGCATAGGTACTATCGCCGTATACCGGCTTAAAGTTAATATACGATTGTGCCGATGCTTGATACGTTGACGGTCTGGCTGAAGTCCGAGACAATTAGTTAGCCAAACAAAATAAAAACCCAACACATATCATATTAAATCATCACTGATGTAAGATCCTCTATTTATTAAACTTCATAAGAAACTCTATTTATATCCAGTCCACGAAAGAGCAACAAGAAAAGAAGTATTTTGAAGCTGTACGACAACTCTTAATCGAAAACGTGTGTGCGTCAGCTGAGCATGTCGTCGACAAAGATTTCAGCATCAACAACACAATCCACGACCCAAACCTCGACGCGCTGAAAAAGAAGATTTATGAGGTCGCAAGCCAGCAGGAGAACTGGGACGAGAGGATCCCCGCGAAGTGGCTGACTCTAGAGCATGCTCTCAACAAGCTACGCAAACAGGGACTTAAAGTAGGTCACTAACATTACAGTAGGCCACTCACATTAAAGTAGGTCACATACATTAAAGTAGGTCACTCTGTTAAAGTAGGTCACTTACATTACAGTAGGTCACTCACATTAAAGTAGGTGACCGACATTACAGTAGGTCACTCCATTAAAGTAGGTCACACCGTTAAAGTATGCCAGTCACATTAAAGTAGGTCCCTCAAATTAAAGTAGGTCCCTCACATTAAAGTAGGTCACTGACATTGCAGTAGGTCACTCCTTTAAAGTAGGTCACTCACATTAACCCTTAAAAGGCTGAATTAAAAATTGTTGTCTGCTGTTTAGTTTCTATTTTCCATTTTTCTCATCAAAAACATACTTGGACATCACATTAGAACTTTAGAATCATTTCCAGTAGAAATGATTCTAAATTGCTGTCAAAGCATGTTTTTATTGAGAAGGAAGACAACATAGCAGACAACAATTTTCGGCATTCTAAGGGTTAGGATCCATACAGGTGAAGTATGTGATTCAACCCCGCTAACCTGGCCTAAGATGACCTTAGCTATTGACAGGCCATTCATATATAAACACCATTGAATAAATACAGTCTACACTCATTACCTCAAACTCTGAACTGTCACTACGCGGGAAACGAAAATTGTCGTCTGCTGTTTTTCATTTTTGCCTTAATTCTTAACAAAAAACCTGTTTTGACAGCACATGAGAATCGTCTCCAGTGGAGACGATTCTCATGCGCTGCCGAAACAGGGTTTTAGCGAGAAATATTGAAAATAAAACATTTCCAGCATACGACAGAATTTAATTCGGCATAGTAAGGGTTAAGTCAAACTACTGAATACTCAAGGTCAAACTCTTGGTCACAATTACATGTTTTCCATACAGTAACTCTTGTTAACTCAAATTTTCGCTAACTAAAAGTATTTTCCTCAGTCAATTGGACTTTGAGTTAACGAGTGTAGACTACAAAACTCAACTGTATAACATTTTGCATCAATACATTTGTTGCATAAATGGGCTTTGACAGTGTATTAAAGGTACATGCCCACTCAGTAGGCACAAAATAGTCTTTATATCAGAGACCTCATCTGAGACATTTTCTGGAAAAATAAACATTAACTCACCAATAACTAATTTATTGATTGACATTATTATACATTTTATATCAAGTTAAATTTCCACACTGATATCAATGGCGAAAACCGCTTTATAATCTGTCGAAAATATTATTTTTTCAGGTGACGCATTTAAATAGTATAAATAATTAAAAAATATCATGCCTCTTTTGCATATGAAAATAGCCGGATGCCACCGCGAGTCACTATGAGTAAAATAAATATTAATAAATGATTATACATGTATCTGTATATCGGGCACTCATAAGTTTTAGGACTGGTGGAATAGTGACACAATAATACACTTATTTAATTCCTATAAAGAACATTTTGTGCCTACTGAGTGGGCATGTACCGTTAACACGGGTTATAAAAATCATAATATATTAGCTTCTTACAGCTTGACCAGCACAGCTTCAATATATAATGATGTGCTTATGAATATAATCTAACATTTGTGATTATTTAATATGGTATTTATTAAACTCTATGCCTCGTTTCTTATGAAATTAGTAAACTCGTTTAATAAATATCATATTAAATCATCACTCGTGCAATATCCTCTATATAACAACGGGTATATGTATCGGGGTCGTTTTGACCAATTTAGGCCGTGAAATCACCGTCGGGTGGGTGGCAGGTGGGAGCATGCTATGGGTATTTTAACAATTGTGATTCCTCCTTAAGGGAATCCCGACCAGAGACCTGGTTTGACCCTCATGTACATCTTTGGCTTTCTTGTATGTGAGAGTTGAATCTGGTTTTACCCTTTATATGAGTAATACGAATATTTGTAATCCTATTACCTTTAGGGGAAGGTGTCAAGTGACTTTGGTGTGGTATGGGCCTGGCACCAGGTCAGGTTATTCTAATTTCAGGGCTGAATTTTTCCCCCAATGTAGCAGGTTGAATACGGGATTGAACCCGTTGGCCCGGCCTTAAATGACTTTAGCTGTTGATGTGCGTGCGTGCGTGCGTGCGTGCGTGCGTGCGTGCGTAGAAGATCGGGGCCAATCCCAGAATCGGGGATTAACACCACTAGAAAACAAATTATTGTATAAGAATACATTTATGGAGAAATAAACAAAATAATGAGATTTATTTTACAAAAATTATTGTATCCTTTGACACAGGTTATCACAATTTGCCTTTAACCCTTTCACCCTCAAGTAATTGGAATGGACTGTCATATGTTAATTTTTATTTCACAATTATACTTGCCCGATACGGAAAGTACATTAGGATATATTGTCCGTGTTACGTTTGCAACCCGACCAAATTTAATAAGTGTCTAACCGACTTCCGGTTGATCATCTATATATACTCGGTAATCAGACTGCTTCCTCAGTTATTGTATCTCCCGGACACCCTTCGGAATATTTTCATGAAACTTCACACATGCATAGACCACGACCCGAAGGTGTGTCGCGCACAAGAATGACAACTCTTGCATAGCTAATCTTTCAGTTATCTCCCTTTTTTGTTTCGCGCACTGATTGACCATAACTCGACCACCCTTTGGAATATGTTTATGAAACTTCACACATTCAATTAGACCACGAACCGAAGGTGTGTCGTGCACAAGAATGACAACTATTGCATAGCTAATTTTTGAGTTATCTCTATCTGCATAGAAGACGACCCAAAGGTGTGTCGCACGTAAGAATGACAACTCTTGCGTCGTTAATTTCTTAGTTATCTCGCTTTGTTGTTTCGTGCACTGATTTCGTGTCCGGAGCATAACTCGAACACCCTTTGGAATATTTTCATGAAACTTCAAACATGCATAGACCACGACCCTAAAGGTGTGTCACGCAAGAATGACAACTCTTGCATCACTGATTTTTTAGTTATCTCCCTTTGTTTTTCCGTCACTGATTTTGTCTCCGGAGCATAACTCGAACACCCTTTTTTCAAACTACTTGTGCATTTGGGGAGGGGGATACACATGCGCTTGTCGACAAGCGTCCATTTCTAGTTGTATAATATGTTCGGGCCAGTGAAAATTGCTTTCGGGCCCAGGCTCGAGGTCAAGGTGGGACAAGGCGAGACATTTGATTCTGCGGAATTCTTCTTTACTTATCTCCCTTTGTTGTTTCATGCACTGAGTTCTTGTCCGGAGCATAACTCGAACACCCTTTGGAATATTGTAATTACACTTTACACCTGCATAGACCATGACCCAAAGGTGTGTCGCGCGCAAGAATGACAACTCTTGTTTCTTATCTGGAGCCCTGACTCTAATACCTAACATATTAGTTTTCTCTCACTATTTTGTTGTTGACTGCGTGTAGGCAGGGAGGGGGATACACATGCGCTTGTGGACAAGCGTCAGTTTCTAGTTTTTAATGAATCGACAGTTGATCATCGATATATACTGTAATGAATTGACTGTGATATGTTAGTTTTTCTGACCTATTCAATGTTCAAACCATTTATAAGAAAGGGGTGTTTTCTTCTCTAAAAAATATGCGAAATGCATGCCATTAAACATCAACAAACAAACAACTACTCACCGTCGCCCTATCTATTGTTCACAGATTATCACGCGTGAGAGACTGCAGGCCGAAAACAACAATATGCCGGTTTCAATCTCCTCCGCGAAAGAACTGGATCTATTCCTCAGGTTTCATCACGAATCGGCAAATATCCTCTACTTCGAGTGAGTTTGTTCGCTATATCACTCGTGCTGCACTTTGCACCGGTGTACAGTTAACACTCGATACCCGTGCTCCAGATAAGCTTTGTGTCTAAAGCGCACTATAGCCCCTGATTTCTAAATCATTGCGTATTTTACTTTTACAAATGGATTATTGATTTTATTCATTTATACTAAATAGGAAACAAATGATAAAAAAAATATAACAAATTTAAACATTTACCTTTTGAACTGTTTCCTTTTTGCAGCTCAACTAAGTGAATTTTCAACCTAATTACAGTATTTTCACTACTCAATTTGAAAATCAATGAGTATTTTCACATTGCTGTGCTTTTTTTGTACTCCAATGCGTATTTAGCTAAAATAATTGCGTAAAATACACCAATACGCACCTTATCTGGAGCACTGGATACCTCAAACTCAAACTACTGATTACTCAAAGTGAAATTCTTTGCTAAAGATTGCTAGTATCTTGGAACAATTTTCTTTGTATAAAATTATTTGTGTGATCCGTCCGGAATGACCTGCTCAACCACTCCGGTATGATTTTCCAACTGGGCTCGATACAATTTGCAAAACAGTAAATGGGTGCGTAATAAATATGTTAACCGCATTGTAATTTTGAAATTTGCCGTGTATATCAGAAAATGTTAGGTCGGAAAACGTGTTTAATGGCTCCAATAACGCGTCGCCGTATAAACATATTTTCCGACCTATCATGTTCTGATATACGCCGCAAATTCAGAATTACAATACAGTGAACCGTATAGTAAATGTGGCTGCTACAGAATATATATCAGGTGATCAGTACAGCTTCAATGTATGGTGTTATTCTTATGCAATACACAGAATCTTAACATTTGTGGATTTAGTATGATATTATTAAACTTTTGATTGGTTTCATTGGGAACTCTACGTAGAATCAGCAAACTTGTTTAATAAATATAAGGTTCAGCCGTGTGTAAACGTTTCCATGGCATGATGGAACAATTTGAACCCCACGGCCGTAGGCCGCCAGTTCAAACAGTTTCCGAGTGCCACGGCATGGAATGTATTTCGATATGTGAATTGTGCAACCAATCCAATCATCACAAAATGATTTTCAGACTAGTTCATTTATGAAAAGGGGGCGTTTTTGTTCTCGGAAATACGAGCCGGCTCATTTGGATCTACACTGTTTGCCAATACCACTATATTGGCCTGTGATGTTGAAAGGGTTAATAAATATCAATGCTGAGTTAAATCTTGTCATCTGTTTTGTCGTGCCCGCTTGCGGACAGCGCGATATAGTCGGCACATTGGCGTACATACATGCGTCCAATGTTAAAGTTTTTGGTTAACGATTTTATGCCCCCGGTCTCGGTAGAGCCGGAGGCATATAGTGTTTGGACTGTGTCCGTGAGTCTGTCTGTTTGTCCTGTACATTAAGAAGTTCGCCAGAGTTTCCCGATTATGTGTCTTGAAGTATAGTTTAAATATTTTTTCAACACAGCACACCTGAGGACAAATGCCACACATCCAAGATGCCTCTGACATTTTAACCTTCACAAATTTTAATTTGTTCACACATCAAGAAGTTCGCCCGGAGTTTCTCATTTCTGTCATAAATTCTATATCCGTTGGTGGATTACTTAAATATTTCAACACAGCATACTTGTGTACTCAGTAGGAACAAAATGTTATTTATATCAGCGATGTCATCCGAGACATTTTCTGGCAAAATAAACACAAATTCACCATTATCCCACGTATTGATTGTTATACATTTTATATCAGACATAAATTTCCACTCTGATATCAGGGCCAATAACCGTGTTTCCTTAAAATGTTAACGGAAATTACTATTTATTCTCCGTATTTATTTTTAGCTCGCCTGCACGAAGTGCAGAAGAGCTTATGGCATACCACCGGCGGCGGCGGTGTCCACAAACTTAACGTTGGGGTAAATGTCTTATAACTTCTGTTTCCTTTCATGGAACACCTTGTTATTTCATACATGCATTCCTCAGATGACCCTATATCATGCTGTAGCAAATCCATGACCCACCACCCAGCCCTTACCCCAAGGTCAAGGTCACAAACATGGCACATTCATAAACTTAACGTTGGGGTAAATGTCTTATAACATCTGTTTAGTGGGTGGCAGGTGGGAGAATGCGATGGGTATTTAAAGATCAGGGTTCATCCTTACCGAAATTCCGACTGGAGACCTGGTTTGGCCCTCACATACGTCTTTGGAATTTTGTATGTGACAGTTGAAACTGGTTATACCCCTCTTCTGAGTATTACAATTATTCGTAATCCTATTTCAGGAGAAGGGGCCAAGTGACTTTGGTGTGGTATGGACATGGCACCAGGTCAGGTTATTTTAATTTCAGGGCTAAATATATTTGTTCTTGATGTAAATATTCAGTTCTGATTTAGGGATTTTTCCCCCAATGCAGCAGGTTAAAACGGGATCGAACCCGTTTGCCCGGCCAGTAGTATATAAGAGTCAAAAAGATACCACCTACTGATGGAAGCCCCCCGCTACGCGCGGTGCCTCCCATCAGTAGGTGGTAGCATATTTGACACTTATATACTACTCGGATTTTCCCACACTGTTCGGCGGGTATGTATGAGAAGAATGGAAAAATATTTTTCATCAACCTCGAGACCATATATTTATGACATGAGAAGATACACCCTATTAGAGATAAGAATCCCTATGTTATACTCAATATATATAACATAATGGTTCTAGTTAAGTGTGCGTGGTTGAAGACAGGTAGTCACAAGAGATGTTTTCGCACCGGTATTTACGAATATTGCAAACATCACCGTGCATGGATGCGAAGAGGTTCCGTTTCGCCTCGCCCATGTCGGCATTGTGGGGTAGGGACCAAAGCCGAGTCATTGTTATGTCCATCATGCGGTGGAACTCAGGCTACTCATCGAATGGTTAACAAGGAATTACGTGCTCGCAAGTATTATCGTTTAGTAATAATTCAAATCGGAAAGTCAGTTAGAAAGATAGAATCGATCTGATGTGTAGTCTTTGATAAGTCACGGTGTTTCTACAGCATTAAAACACTGTAAAATCCGTCCTAAAAGTATGGAGGTTTTCGGCTACCTTGTTTCAGCTACCCAACGAAATAGCCGAAATCGCACTAGTGTATAAACTGAATAGATCAAAAGTGCGGACCACCTATAGAATACAGGGCCAAGTTAGACAACTGTGTACTTCTAAAACGGGTCGTCCTTGACAGAGTTGTCTCTCTTATACCATACATTTCCACCAACAAAAGTTAGGTTTATACGAGAAATGAACACAGTTCATTGTCGGAACGCCGGCAATAATATCTCAGCGCTGAGACAAGTTTCGCCACATGTACTTCACTCTGGCCGCTCTACACATTATAGCGGATGGAGGTAATGAAGAGGAGGGGTCCGCGGTATCGGTCCAATGATGGGGTAGAGGAGATGTCAGCGTGACACATCCCACTAAGCCTAAAAAGGGTGAGAGAAGAGATTTAAAGCGAAGGCTTAGTGGGATGGGCCCAGAAGGGTTTTGCTGGCGCGGGTTCGAGCCTCGGTGGGACCTAAAACTTTTTTTTATTTTTATTTTTTTTAAATTGTTAATAATTTTCCTAAAATTAATTAATAAATTCTTTACTGCACCAATATAATTAATTTTATAATTTTAAGAAAATTTTTTAATTATTTTTTAAAAATTATTTACTAAAATATCATAATTTCCAGGATGGTGGTGCAGTAACATTTCCTCCGACTTTATCTCCAAATTTTACCCTCAATTTATCCCAATCAGTGCTCTCAATCTTGGGCATGGTGGCGCGCGCTTTGGTTCTAATATCATTTTCTAATTCTTCATATCTCCTCATTTCTTCCACAACGGATTCAAACTCTAAATTTGATATTCTATTATTATCGGCCAACGCTTTGGACACTATAACGTCGATGCTATTTTTCTTAGACCTAGCGAGAACGGATATTCTACCATGTTTTCTACATTTTTCTCGAGTTTTCGACCAGCCACCCTAATTAACATACAAAGTATTCCAGATACAACTGTAATTCCACTCAAAACCCCAGCAATTGGAACTGTTACAATTGTAGATAGCGTTACGGCAGTCCCCGCACCACTCATTACAGATAAACTTGACAGAACCGTACTAGATGCCTCTGCTAAATTTGCAACGCGCATATATTTTTTAGCAATTCTTTTTCTATTTTTAGCTCGACTATTCGAAGAATAAGTAGAGCTAAGGTTGTTACATTCGCTAACTAAACTATCCTGCATAACGACGATATTATCCAACCTAAAATCTAAACATCTTTCGCGAATTGGATACAGTGTTGATGAATTGGTATTGACAATTGGATACAGTGTTGATGGAGTGGTATTGACAATTGGAAGCGGTGATTCGTTCATGATTTTCAATATATTAGTATTTACAAATTAAGTTCAATTAACAATGGGACAATAGTGGAAGAACTCGCTGGGTCAGCGATTTTCGTAACAAAGTTAATAACACTACCTTCGGAAAGTCTAACTAGATCATCACCGGAGAACGAAACCACCGATGAAATATCTCCAGCGAGTTTAGTGACTCCAACCCCCCGTTCTTCCCCATCTACTACGAGATTTATCGTGACCGCGCCCACAGGTTTACCATTAGCATTAACCGAGCAGACCGTCATTCGGAGAAGTGTACCTGGAGCTGTCATGGCGTATCCCCCACATTTATTACTCGCTTTGGCACCGAACGAATATTCAGAGAGCCCCTCAACCAATGGGCCCCGCTTCTCAGCCCAAACTGTTATGACACGTTTTTGCGTTTTCATTGTTTTCAACAATCCGGCAAGGCCCCCGATAGAGGTATGGGCCTCAGCACGAACCTTTTCAGTGGTCTCCCTCAAGCGCTTTGTTCGCAGCTCTACGATCACGTTTCAGTTTATCGGAAACTTCGGTTATTTTTCCGTCTAGTTCAGTAAGTGCCGCTTCTCCGATGAGAGAGTCTTCTGAGCGCAACACCTCATATGCTTCCGTAATGGTCGCCTGGTGGTCTTCCAGGGCTTTTTCAACACCCAACCGGGCCTCTTTTTGAAATTCAGTTATTTTTCCATCTAGTTCAGCAACCGCCACTTCTCTGATGAGAGAGTCCTCTAAGCGCAACACCTCATAAGCCTCCGTAAGGGCCACCTTGTGGTTTTCTCGGACTTTATCAATACTGTTCGGACCCCCTCAGCCCCCAACCGGGCCTCCTTTCGAAATTCTGTTATTTTTTCGTCTAGTTCAGTAAGTGCTGCTTCTCTGTTGAGAGAGTCTTCTAAGCGAAACACCCTATAGGCCTCCATAAGGGCCGCCTGGTGGTCTTCTTTGAGTCCCTCAATCCCCAACCGGGTCTCTTTTTGAAATTCTGTTATTTGTTCGTCTAGTTTAGTAAGTGCTGCTTCTCTGATGAGAGAGTCCTCTGAGCGCAACACCCTATACGCCTCCGTAAGGGCTGCCTGGTGGTCTTCTCGGGCTTTCTCAATACCCGTTCGGACTCCCTCAATCCCCAACCGGGCCTCTTTTCGAAATTTGGTTATTTGTTCACCTAGTTCAGTAAGTGCTGCTTCTCTGTTGGGAGAGTCCTCTGATCGCAACACCCTATACGCCTCCGTAAGGGCCGCCTGCTCTTTCTCAATACCCGTTCGGACTCTCTCAATTTTCGCCCGGGCCTCTTAACCAAATTGTACAGTCGCCGTTAGCACTTGTACTCTAACCTCTGCTATGCTCCTGCGAATCCCGTTTGTGGCCTTCGATATAGTTTTATTGATCAGGGCCTTGGTTCTTCCGGTGGTTAAAAGTCACTCTCTGTCGGGACGAATCCCCCTTCTGCTGGTTCCAAATTCTTTGAATCTGTCACCCAATCCCGATTGGAATTGGAAGAACTACCTGGTCCGTATATACTCATTTTCAATAATATTGATAATTATATTACGAACATGCGTTTAATTAATTGGAAATTTCGAGAACGACCAAAATCGGGTAATAGTTATTAAACTTTCTTGCTTGATCATCGAGAATAGAGACCGTAAATTCGTGATATGTCCCGATTCCAAAACTTTCATCTCGGGCATGGGAAGTCTAAGGTCACCGTATCCCCAAAGAAACAGTCGCTGGCTTGCACGGTTTTCAGTAATGTGCTGGGGGATCCGTCTACCGTGTTGTACGATGTGTTACACCCGATCCAGGTGCACCTGAGAGATTTCGTGAAGGCGAAGTCCACCGGGTTATCACCGACGTACTCACCCGGGGGGTAAACACTCCTTTATTTGCGGAGTAATGTCTCTCTAAAACCGAGTTGAATACCCAACCCCGGGAGACCACTACCTTATTATCAGGGCTGATGGTCATTGTTGCGAGCCCGGTAGCCTTCGATACTGTGATGTTGATTATACCGTCAAGCTCCTGAGTTGACAAAATCTTTGAGCTGTCTTGTTCCCCACAGTCCGTGAGGCAGCTTTACACCGAATTGTTGTTCATCCTTCACATATAAAACCCTTCACTCTTTTCCCACATTCTGCCATCCAACCGTGAAGGTGATTGATCTGAGGCCCACCCGGCGTTTTCCACAGCAGTTGTCGATTGACTTCTGAAGTTCACAACTCTCTTTTTGAACATTAGTGATAGTAGCAAACATAATAATATCTTTCAATGGATACCAAGGCATTTAGCTTTAATTCAAATGCAAAGTACGCGATCGGCGGTAAATACACGCAAAAAGACGTTGTTAACCACCTTGTACACCCAACCGTAACAGTTAGACCGGAAAGTGGCTTTACCACCAATTTCCCTAACACGTTTGAGAAATATGTAGTTCCAAAGACTACTAGTCAAGATGTAATACTAAGATGGGATTTTTCCCATATGAACTTCTGGCAGAACCAGCTAAATTTCGCTGTATGGTGCGCAACGGCCGGATGTGGAGTTTCACATCAAGACTATCTGACATCCAAGAATGTCATGCTCCGAAGTGTCTACAACTTTCACGTGTATTACACCATTAGGAGGATTCTCAAAGAACTAGGTATTCCATTACCTCAAGACGACGGCTGGGATCCCATTTCCAGCGCATACGACCGTAAGGCGTTCGAAAGATTGTGTAACGAATTTGGGGTACCAAAAGACGCGGACTGGAGACAGAAAGTATACACCCCAACCAACAGTTTAGGGTTAGTTCACCTTAAAGGCTTAGTTAGTGGTGAGCATCTTGATAAAGTTCCCGCATATTTCTCAGGGTTGTGGACTGCTCGCGGAGCTACCCCACCACCAGTTAGAAAAATGGCAACATGGACTAAATATAATTATAAATTGAATAAGATGACGTTCGGTGATGAAGTGCTTGGTGGGCTTGCGTGTAAAGACGGTTATTGTCATTGGCTACCTACTAAAGAAGCCCACGTGGAATACCTAGACCTGGGTGATAGTCCACAGATGCGAAATGCGTGGACCACATTTATTGCAGGGTGGGGTTATTCGCCTAAACGAATCCATTCGCATATACGTATGGGCAATCCTCGCCTCACAGAAGCAAACGCGCAGCGCTATGCTGGGTACGGGAACGGCCTTTGAAGCACAAAAACAGTTCTTGGCACTTGTCGAGGACGCCATCTCAGCTAAGGTGGACCTCCAGAAGGCTATCCAGAATTATCAAGACGTTTTGCAGACTGCCCGCACACCGGTAGACTACGCATTTGGAATAGGTCTTTATATGGCGCCGAGCAATATGATACTACGAGACGACCCGGTTGACGGTTACAATAATCAGATCGTAGTCGCAACCACCAATCAAAAAATCGACCGCAACGGAAACGTGAACACGGGTATCATCAAATCACCCCCCCCCCCCCCCCCCCCCCAAGACGGTCGGGAGCGGAGTTGTAAGTGGAACCTACTACGTAAAACACCCAAAACACAAAATGGATACACCTCCCTCAACACAATCGGGATTGAAGTTGAACCCAGTACCCCCAATTCACAAATTGGATGCACCACCCTCGAGTTCCCCCAATCCAATCATCAACAATGTTGAAATTGGAACAGGAGCGGAAAAACCAATCGAGATTGAAAGCACAACCCACGAGGAGGAGAAATTAGGGCTCGTCGTCGCCCTCGTGGCGATCGGACTACTCGCGCTTTGGTTTTAGGAACTCTCGAGAGAATAAAAGTAGGAGACCTGCGATAGCCACGATTAAAGCCCAAGTATTTTTAGCGAGCCATCCGACCGTTTTTGCTAATATAGATAGCAAGAAGGAGACGAGACCTCCGATCAACCCAGGCGCGCTGGCCGCCGCCTTTCCGGCTAATTTAGCCAGGAGACTGGCGATGGCTTTTAGTTGTTTTTTTACCCACTCCTTGGCTCCACCGGATGGCGCGGGTGCTGGCGCGGGTGGTGGAGTGGGTGCAGTCGCACCGCCAGTGAAAGCTAGAACTATAGTAGATATAGTCATACCGAGAGCCGCGAGGATGCTTGCTATCGTGATGCCCTGCTCTGCTGAACAGAGTGCGAAGACGCTCACCGAGTGTCGTGTCCTCGTGCAGAACCCTCGAGATTGTTTCGCGGATCCGACTTATTTGTGTGCGGAGAGCCTCACGGCAAGCCGATGCAGCCTGCAAGCGAGCTTCTCTTTCGTCCCGCAACGACCGCGATATGTTCATCCAGCGACGAGAGTTTGGAGAGGTTAAGGACCAGTTCGCCCCGGACCGTTTGCAGAGCCTTATCGAGTCCACGGGGTTCGCGAAGAGGTAACGGTGGGTCATCGTTAGACCCTTGGTCGAGGTTGAATATTTCGTTTTCGCTGAACGTGGTCTCCATCGTGTTAATAGCGTCGGTGGCTACTTGAGGGACCTCGCTGAGCTCGACCGTTTCTATCGCGGAGGCCGTTTTCGCCATCGTTTCGTCGGTAGACTGTAGGGCCTCTACAGCGCGGGTTGGCATAATTGGTTTACCCCTCTTCCAATCTGGGAATCAGAGTTCGTTTCTTATGAGTTGGCCACCGCCCGGGTTTCCTGCAATGGTGCTCAGTGCTATAGGTTTACCTGTCCTCGTGTTGACTATTGGGATATTTGATGCTGCTTTTAGTCGCAATCTACCGTTCAGATCAAATTTGAACTTGGAGTAGTCGCGACCGACAGATGGGACCAGAACTTTTTCTGCTAAACTGTTGTAGTAGTGGTTTAAAGCTCCCTCGAGTAATTTCCGACTATGACTAGTGGTAGCGGCACCTAATTCCCCCAATTGCGATTGGATTGGAACTGGAGTCTCTATGAAGGGCGTTCCGTTATCGTTATCATCATCTACGTCATCATCATCCTCATCGACGTAATCGTCTCTGCCGATTTCATCCATGTCAATATCGTAATCAGCCATCTTTATAATTTTCTTAAAATTAATTATGTATTAAAGACAAAACCATATGGGTTTAATAGTTTCACTAAATTATATCTTCGAGTCAATACGGTCGCAAACTCAATCCATACCGCAGACTGCGTGAGCCCCTCGGGGCGAAAGACGTGAGACAGAGTGTCGTTATTACAAACAACCCATCGACGATCGACCAGAACCAACAGCTCTTAGTCCGCTTCCCCAACCTCGGAGCTAGCGACGTCATTGTGCAGGGGACTGTTCGCCTCGCTTTCACTATTTCGCTGACGTCGACGGACGCGGACCGAACCGTCGTTCAGAACCTGGGTCGCGCCATCGTCAAGAAGACCATGATAAAGATTTCTGGTAATGAGGTGATGTCGATCGACGACAGCGACGTCTACCATTGTTATCAGGACCTGCGGAAGACGGCTCAAGAGCGTGAAAACGCTGTCTATCAGGGTATTGACACCAGCAAAAATAAGAACGTAACCAAACTTAGAATCGGGGCTGGTAACAAGGCAGATAACAACGCGAGCGACAACGCGGTCGCGGGCGCTTACGGCAACCGCTTCTACATCCCGCTCGACTTCGAGTTGCTGGAGAGTCACATGCCCTACTATCAGAGTGCTTTGGCTGACCGCCTCGAATACGAACTAACGTTCAACGACTACGGCCGAGTTATCATAGCCACCGACATAACATCGACGTATGCGATCGACAATGCATCGCTGGAGTACGACATGGTCACGATGCCCGAACTCGCGCGATAGATCAGAACCCAGTACGCCGGGCGCGTTGTCATACTTTACGACCGAGTTCTTCGCCACCACAAGATGACGAAAGACAAAGGCGACACATTGTGGAATATTAATGTCAACGTACCCGCTCGCTCGATGAAAGGTATACTGATGTTGTTCGAGGATGTTCGGTTCGTGCTCGGTGCTAGAAAAACCGACAAATTCTATAACCCCAAAATCACGAAGGTAGAGGTGACGATCGAGGGAGTCCTCAATCAACTCTACAGCGCGGGTCTTCGTGCGCACCAGCAATGGGATGAAGTAAGAAAGCAGTTTGCTGCCGGCTCTAAGCGCTCTCCGGAGGTTGCAGCAGTTGCCAAAGACCTGCATCTCTCGGCCGTCTCCCTCGCGGAGTTCCTGAATACCAAATACACGTTATGGCTAGACATGCGAGCCAACGACGATGACCAAATACACGGTAGCGGACGCCAAGTTGAGAACGCTAGTGAGGGTGTGACGATCCAGATAACCAAAGAGGCGGACGGAGCCGGGCCATTGAACGTGTACTTATATATAATTACAGACGCACAACTCAACATCGAATATGGCCGATACATCTCAGCACTCTACTGATTTAATTAATATTTTTGAAAAAATTAAGAAAATGAGCAATCAATACCAATTCACGATTGGAGATGCCCACTCTGCCATAATGTGTGGGCAGACAGGATGTGGAAAAACGGTTTTCATCCTCGACTTGCTCGAGGAATCCAACCGCGATGCCTTTCGTCACATTGTGATCCTGTGTCCTACTGTGCGGCACAACGAGACTTATCAGCGGCGCCCGTGGATATGGACCGACCCTGAGGTATACGTCATTGACCCCGGCGACAGGCTTCACGATTGGTTGCGTGGTTTATACCAAAGATTCCAGGGTGAGCCCACCCTATACGTGATTGACGATTGCTTGGCCAAGGCGGCGATGACCAAAAAGAAGGACATGCTCTCCGAGCTCGCATTTTCTGGCCGCCATGCGAGGCAAAGCGTATGGATCTCCACTCGAAAGTACAACGCCGTCCTCAAGGATCTGCGCGAGCAAACAAAATGGGTCGCCCTCTTTCACTGCAAGGACCGAGACTCATTCGATGACTGTCTTCGAGAGAATGACGTTATCCCAACCCGCGAGGAGCGCCTGGAGGTTCGCCAGATGCTTTCCGAAACTAAGCACGCCAAGCTTCTGCTAAAGACTGATCAACCAACTGCTTATAAAGTTATCAATTAATTAACGCTCGTTAGTAACTGCCGAGTAAATGCTTAACAATTCATGAACAATTGTGAACAATGCTTAGCAATTGCTGAACAATGCTGAACAAATGGGTAACAAATGTTGAACAAATGCTGAACAATGGTTAACAATGTTAACAATTTGGTGCTCCGCTGCGAGCTTTGTTGCGAACATAACGGTGATCATAAGTATCGGGTGGTGCGCTTGGCAATATGTTAAAGTGATTAGACTTGTTAGAATAGTTAAATTAATTTTAAGAAAATTAGCAATAATGAACTGCGACGAACTTCTCGATCAGCTAATGGAAGAAACCTCAACTCCGACTGCCAACACCGTATCTTTCCTGAAAGATAATGAAACATCAACTCCGACAGAGTAATCGGGTTCGATTGGGTTGAGTGCAACGACTCCGAATGAAAATGAAAATGCGGCGCTACGAGAGCGGCTAGCTGCGCTGGTTGGTGGGGGACAATCGGAGCATTATCTCGGTAGGCGTCTCTCAGTTTTTCAGGAGGATAAAATGTCAGATGCGGAGATCGATAAAATGTATGCGCGATACGAATCTAGGTTAGGTGCGGAGATGACAAAAACTCTCGGATCGGCGGCTATTCATTTGTACGCAACCGCCGTTAGTATACTTCTCCCTATACCAAACACCGCGGGATTGATTGGCGATCTAGAGACTGACCCTTTTATAGGTCACACTCTTAGAACAGCCTGCTGCTCAATTTATCACAAGTTTGGAATGTACTTAGCTCCGCTGACAACCGCGTTGACCACGGGTAAACACTGTCAATTTGGACATATATGCCCACGAACTATAACCCGAATATTAATATCATAAATGATGACACAAGACACACCTGCGAGAGTGACGGAACAGCAATCCCCGATTGCACCTCCAACAGCGTTGGGGATTGGTCCAACCCAATCGAACCCGATTGCAGCACTTCCAACTCCGATTGATCCTCCAATCCCCAATCGCGATTGGAGTTGGGGTTGCACGACATAAAAACCCAAAAAGGCAGGCAGCTGGGAGGGCGGCGGCTGCCACCCGAAAAGATAAACAAGATAAAATACTCGCCGAGCTTCGAGAGGCTAAACAGTCGTTGCAATCGGGGACGGAGACAGCAAAACATCTGAAGACAGAGCAATCAGGTTGAACAGTGTTGAGTGCAACAACACCCCCAATTCACGAATTGGAAGCACACTCAACACCCAATCGAGGTTGGACGAATCCGATTGAACCCCAATTCACGAATTGGAGTTGGGTTGTTGGTGGTGGTCTGGCAGTTGTGGTGCCCTGTGCGTGTGGAAATACCCCCTATTACACCAATCCTTGTCGAAAAAACAACCCGCCAGTGTTCCGAAGAAAGTTCCGAAACCGATTGCGCCCCATTTAAACATTGATCGCGATCCCTTTTATATGCAATAATTATAATTATCAATAATGGCTGAAAAAGATGGTAAAATGATGGTGAAAGCGCTTTATAACACCATGGTGATATTGGGTTTCAGTATCGGGTATGCTCGACTCGGATAGATGGCCTTCGGATGGCCGGCTCCCCAATTGGACATGACTGTGAAAGACGTCGGGCTCATGACCTTAGATGTAGTGGCCGCAATTTCGACCCGAGATTATCTAATTAAAGTTGGAATTCTACCCGTTAATATATGGAAATAAATGGCTTCGATCGGAATAATGATAGGTGGTGCGCTTGTAAACGCATTGGCGTTCAGCGGTAGCAACTTTATATTCTCGAAAATGAGAAGCTCGAACGTGGATGAGGAGCGCAAGCGTCACGATTTAGCTGTAGAACAACTCAATAGCGCAAAGGAAGCGTGGTCGAAAAAACGAACCACCCATCTGGACTGGATCAATGAAGAGCTTCGCCGCGAGAATCACGCCGCGCAAACTTTCCAGAACGTTGAAGAAGCCAACCGCGAGTACGCGCTGGCATATCCACAGAAAAGTCTCGCGCCGCTGGATCGCGAGCCCCAACTTTCAGATTTCTATGTACCGTCAGAGCCCCAAAAAGATCGCGAGATCGCGTTCATCGTCTTGGGAATGGGTGTGGTGGGGCTCGTCGGCTACTATATTCAATCGATATTTCAAATTAATTAATAATTTTTACAAAATTAATAATTATTTTCAATAATTGTTTATATAAATATATATATAGAACGATGTCAGTTGACGAACTTTATTTTGCTATGATTGATGTAGGCTACACTGCCCTTAAACACCGTATAGCTGGTGCAAAGGGTATGATTCGTCTGGCCCGAGATTCTCTCGAGACATGGCGGGAGGATGAAAAAGCGGCCACCCTTTTCGCAAAGCGGATGTTAGATTCCTCCGAATTAGATTCCTCCGAGTTAGATTTTCCCAAGTTCCTTCAGAACTTAACCCCCAATCGCAATTGTACTTCCAACAAAGGTTTATTATTAACGACGCAGTTACCGGACGATCTGGCGAGGGCATGTTGGAGATTGTCCGATATATTAGAATACATCACATACGATGAACACGCTCAAACTTAATACCAAACTATCGGTTCGCCTAACGCGCAAGCTAGCGAATACATACTACAGCCCCCGCGGCTACTGGAAGGGATTCGCGGCCATCAAGAACCTCGCGGCAGCGACCAAGGTTTCAGAAAACGCTGTCAAGGAATGGCTCAAGAAGCAGGCCATCTGGCAGATCTATTTGCCCGCGCCTCACAATATTCCGCGCCCGAAATTCAACGTGCCGGTGCCGAACGAAGTCCACCAAGCAGACCTCCTATTTCTCCCTCACGATCGCGTCGGTCGCAAGACGTACAAGTACGCACTGACAATCGTTGACGTAGCGAGTCGTTATAAGGAGGCTGAGCCGTTGGCCACTAAAGAGTCTAAGGAGGTGGCCGAGGCTCTTTCCCGATTATATAAGAGGAGTCCTCTCAATTGGCCATCGTCTCCAGGTCGATCCCGGCCGCGAGTTCATGGGCGCGGTCTCTCATCTATTGTCTAAGCACGACGTTTCTGTCAGACGCGGCCGCGTCAACATCCACCGAGACCAGGGGATCGTGGAGCGCTTCAATAGAACCCTGGCTGAGAGACTGTTCGGTCACCAATACGCCAAAGAACTTGTAGACCCTTTTTTTCTTTCTTACCTATCCTATAGGCTCGGTGTGTACCCCGTCTTCCATCACTCTCCTCTTGTCGTAGTACGCCGACAACCCCAACTTCTCCTGCTTGTACGTCTTCATCACCCCGTTAACAATTCGGAATCCCCTGTTCTCCGCCATATCCTTACCCCCTTCGAGAGAACTCTTGTACCTTCCCCAAGTCAGATCGTTAGATCTCTTCAACATCCCCTTGGCCGAGTGCTTAGATTTTTTCCTTCACCGCTCACGTAGTAACACTTGCGATTGCTCTATCCCCTTCGAATTCCAGCTTGAACAGTCCCGGAGTTCTGTTGCTCCATTTATCCACGCCAACCACTCGGCCTTCTCCTTATTGAACTTTCTCTTCATCTTCTTTCTCACCACCTTCGCCAGCGTCTTCTCCGACAGCGCGAAGTACATGCTGTCAGTGTCCATCTGTATAAGTTCGAAATCTGCTCGATCCACGTACTTGTCCAAGAAGTCGTAGTAGAACTCCAGCATCCGGAGCTTGGCCAACTGGTAGACCGCTATGCCACACTGAAACGGTCTGTTGATCACCACTCGAGTCTTCCTGCTCGATATCTCGTAAGCCTCCCCAATCTCCTCCAGGTCTTCGAACCACGCCGACCTCAGTGCCCGGTCGACAGTCTTCTCATCCTTCGTATATGTGGTGTTCATGTGTCTCTCTTGGGCCTCTATCAGCTTGCCACAACACGCGTTGCCAACCAGTTTGAATATCTCCGCCAACACCGCCTTGCTCTTGTCGACGTCCCCCGTCCGTCTGGCGGCAGTGACCTCTTCCACGAACCATTGAAACGGTTTGCCGGGCGTGTAGTCTATCACCCTATGCACCGCCTTGACGACCAGACCGTGCTCCATATACCACTTTAGCAGCGGGGAGTATATGATCATCTTCTTGGCAGATAGGGCCCCAACGAGCTTTCTCTGCCCTTCGACCCTAGTCCTCCCGGTCCTGGCCAGGTAGTCCTTCATGTGCTGCGGAACCTCGGTCTCATCGACTTCTCGATTAACGAACAGCGTAGACATTTCAGAGAACTTTTCTCTCAACGTTTCCGGGACCTCTATATCCAACTCCGCAAATCCGAACCACTCCTCACTCCTGACCTTCCTCACGAAACGGTCTGTATACGCCTGTCTTCCCGGGTCGTCACACGTCCGTATCTGCTCCTCACCGCACGGCATGTCCTTCGATAGAGTAGACAGATACAGCGCATTGGCGTCGTACCCCATCACCGCCTTGCACATCTTCTCCTCCCGACTACCTACCTGACCCCTGATCGTCGACCTGCCAGCCTCTACGTATCTGGAGAACACTATGGACGGACCACCGACCAATCCCTGCTTCATCATCTCATAAGTTTCAGACTTCGGCGACCACAGCTCGGGCGTGTCCGCCTTCCGATCGATCGACCCGCGGAGTAGGTACTGAAGGGAAACACCGGGCAGAGACACGGCATCCTTGAGTATATCCACACCTCTTCCCCTGTAGAACTCCGTCATTTTAGTCAGAGCCTCCAGGAACGGTCCTACATCCAAGTCGTTGTAGTGTCGCAACCATTCCTTGAACTTCTTCATCCCCTTTTTTCGGAATACCATCTTACACTCTTTCCACTCTGTCAACGACAGTAGGAACTCACCATTCAACTTCGAGTACCACTCGGGATAGTCGGGCAATCCCGGATGGTCGAGCTTGTCCGCGCTATCGAACCACTCGTACGGGAAGTGAGACTTTACCGTTTTACAGTCGTACGCCTTAACCCACCGGTCGTACGTGGTACCGGGTCCTAGATACTGGATGATGTCGAGAAATCTAAACTCCGGGGTAAACAGAAACATCGTCGTGCTGGCTCTCTTTCCGACCATCACCTTATTCACGGTGGCCGCCAACTTCTCAACAAGGTACCGCTTGATGAGATTCAGGTCGTACCTGCTGCAGTTGAACCCCACCACCGAGACTTGGTCGATCCATGAGACGATCTTCTCTCGCTGAGGTTTCGACAGCATCTCTATGTCGGCCGGCAGACTTCCTAACCCCCTCCCTGATTGCATTGCCTCTCCTCTGCAGCTCGGTCACGAACTTCTTGACCAGAGTGTCGGGATCTCATTCGCAGATGTGTGTGATCCCCTCGTGCATCGTATCCCCCAACGACACCGATATAGGGACGTGCTCTACCTCGAAGGTGTATCTTTGGTGGGTCGCGTGGTTTTCGACTTGTCGAGATACGCCTCGAAGTCGTAGACAATCTGGTGAGGATACAGAGTCGTCTCCTCCTCGCGCGGCGATTGTGGATAGTGGGTATTCACCTCATTCAACCACTCGCACTCCCACATCACCACCAGCTCGTAACCCGCCTTCCTTATCTTGGCGTCTTGGATTTTCGTCCTCCTGTATAGTCATCTCGCGGTACCTCTCCTGCAATGCGTCGGACACCCGTGCCAGTAACATCCGTGAAACAGAAACACGGTCTTGATTTCGTGACAGTAGCCGTCGACCGGATCGCCGGCCACCCACCTCTCCCCGCCGTGACCGCATCTCGCGTGATGTATGTGCTTTCCCACCCTCTCCTCTTCTCTGCTCAACCATTGAATCTACACCGCAGTCGCTGACACATTGGGATAGAACGCCTTCTCGTATGCCGACTGCGGTCTCTCTACCCTCTTACCTGGACATGTCACCACGGTCTTTCCACCCATGCAGGTGGTCACGTGCCTGTGCATGTTACACGACTTTGTGAACCGTTGTTGACATCCGGAGCACCCGTACTCGTTAGTCATCTTGCGGAGGTTCGTTATGAGGAACGAGTGACCTCCAAACATTCCTATCGTCATTGTCTTCTCCCCAACCGCTTCGTAATTTGCCGGAGACTTCATTATGTACCACACTCCGTCGACGGTGGGCTCGTAAACGCGAATGCCCAGCTTGAAATGCTCTTCGACCTTCTTAAGAGAGTCCAGGGGGATTCCCTTACTACCCGGTCCGTTATCGTGACCGAGGTATTCGCGAGCCAGAGCTCGTGCCTTCTCACAACAGCGGTCGGTTCTCCCTCCACGATGGATGGCTATGCACCTAAACAGACACAAGTAGTCGTCGTACGTGTCGACGGAATACATTCCCTTTTTCTGTCTTAACCAATCGGGTAGTTTTCCCGCTCCCATGAGAAGTTGTTGTTCGCATCGATGATCATCTTCACCTCTACCGATATCCAACGAACGAAGGTCCATTTTGTGTTTGGTCTATCAACTTTGTCGATGTCCATTCGACCTTTCTCTCTATCGGATATCCAACTCTCGGCTTTGGCGATCTCGTTTATCCACGGACTGCCCTTTGATTGTTTGTGATAGATCATCGTTTTCGTCGTCTCGATGTTCCTAATATGATAAGAACACGAATACCTCAGATAACACGCCGTGGTCATCTCTGGGCGAATTTTATTCATTATGCGATTACCGATCTCCCCATCTACCCCCCTCTCGAAAGTCCATACTATCTTCCTCCTACCCCTATCAACAGTTTCCCTAACTTCGGCTTCTTCGGCGAGAATCCTGGGACCCTCCTCCACGAAATCTCTGGCGAGCTGTCTCCTACTCTTAGGAGGGCTCCACACCAGGCCTTGATAAATCTTATTGTAGTACGCTTTGTATAGTGGTTTTCTGCGCGTGCTGGGATTTTCTTTTACACGCTGCGCGTAAGCTGTGGCACGCAGACTGGCCGTCGTCTCGTTCTCCAATTTCTCGGATCGTTTTTCGGGGTCGGCAGGCAGTCGTCCGGTCGAAACCACACGCCGCAGCCTGTCCTCGTAGACGACGGCTCGCGCGTCACTTATCCTATCTGCTATTTCTTTCTTGAGTCTCAAACCTCTTAGGGAAATTCCCCAACTCTTAGCTTGCTCTCTCATTTGCTTTATATGGTATACATTATACTGAGTATAACCAATGGAATTCTTGTCTCTAATAGGGTGTAAGTTGCCAATATTTATGACAGATTGTCATATATATACTGAGTATAACCAATGGATTTCTTATCTCTAATAGGGTGTAAGTTGCCGATATTTATGACAGATTGTCATATATACTGAGTATAACAATGGATGTCTTATCTCTAATAGGGTGCATTTCACCTTCGCTTCGTGGTCGTGTGGGCTAAGGCGCCACACTATGGAGACGTGGGTTGTGAGTTCGAATCTCGGCTGGACCTAACACTTTTTTATTTTTATTTTGTTATCCTTACAACTGCATGCCAACGGTGTTCCTATCCTTCCGCTCTAGGAAATATATGGTCTCCTGGTTGCTGAAAAATATTTTTCCATTCTTCTCATACATACCCGCCGAACAGTGGGGGAAAATCCGAGTAGTATATAAGAGTCAAACATGATACCACCTACTGATGGGAGGCACCGCGCGTAACGGGGGGCTTCCATCAGTAGGTGGTATCTTTTTTACTCTTATATACTACTCAGCCTTATATGACCGTAGCTGTTGATAGGCCGTTAAACACCAATAAACAAACAAACAAACAAACATCTGTTTCCTTTCATGGAACACCTTTATATTTCATACATGCATTTCTCAGACGACCCTCTATCATGCTGTAGCAAATCCATGACCCACCACCCAGCCATTATCCCAAGGTCAAGGTCACAAACTCGTGAAACTTTACAGGAATACTGGTCATCGTGTGACCTTGCGCACCTGGGGTTTTAGATGCGGATTCATCCAGTATTCACGGAGTTATGGCCCTTGACTTAGTGAAAAGTGGGGATTTTCAACTTGTGTCGCGTGTATCTCCAAAAGTATTTCAGTTAGTCGCGAAACTTTACAGGAATACTGGTCATCATGTGAAGTTGCGCACCTGGGTTTTTAGATGCGGATTCATCCTGTATTCATGGAGTTATGGCCCTTGACTTAGTGAAAAGTGGAGATATTCAACTTGTGTCGCGTGTATCTTCCTTCAAAAGTATGCAGAAAATACAAGGTAGCTACATATATGCTGTTGCTGCCTTAAATTCTACTTTTCCAAGTCCTGATAACATGCAGTGGTGGTATTGGGGGAGACATATGTTTTTGTCTGAAAAACAATCCTCTAGTTCTCTATTGTGTTAAAGCAAATTCATGACCCACCCACCCCACCCCTTTCTCCTTTCATGTGAATAGCTATCATCTTAATATGCTATATCATGCTATAGCAAATACACGAACCACCTTCCACCACTGACCCAAATGTCAAGGTCCACCGCACACCCCTTAACCCAAGGTCAAGTTATATTCATTCGTTCATTCGGCTCATATTTAAGGGTGGGAATTGGCTCGGACACCTTCCATACCCGGTCAAGTTATATAATATTCATGTTTTTTTTTATACAACTGTGCCAAGTTTGAGTGAAGGCTGTCAACAGGCAAGCTTCGTTGTCTTCTGACAACTCTTGTTGATGGAGAAATAAGAAATTTACCTCCAAGTTACGCACCTTAACATAGAGGATCTTACATGAGTGACAATTTAATTTGGTATTTAAACAAGTTTACTGATTTCAGAAGAAACCAGGCTCTGCTAACACATTTAATAAATAACATATTAAAGATTTATTACATATAAGCACATCATCATACATTGAAGCTGTACTGGTCACCAAACCTGCTTTCTGCAATGAGCCAATTTGCATATTGCATATTTATTACACTAGCGTATTATAATTTGTATTGCGCTGTGACAATACACTGCAAGCCCCCATTGTATGCAATAACATTCAATTGTTTACGTGTTGAAGAAATGCAAAATATGCTTTTCAGCTCGCCTGCACGAAGTGCAGAAGAGCTTATGGCATACCCCCGGCGTCGTCGGCGTCCACAAACTTAATGTTTGGTAAATGTCACATAACTTATGTTTCCTTTCACGGAACACCTTGTTATTTCACACATGCATTCCTCAGATGACCCTCTATCATGCTGTAGCAAATCCATGACCCACCGGCCATCCCTTACCCCAAGGTCAAGGTCACAAACTTAGCACATTCATAAACTTAATGTTGGGGTAAACGTATTATAACATCTGTTTTCTTTCATGAACGCCTTGATATTTCATACATGCATTCATCTGATGATACTCTATCGTGCTATAGCAAATGAATGACCCACCGCTCATCCCTTATCCCAAGGTCAAGGTCACAAACTTAGCACATTCATTAACTTAACGTTGGGGTAAATGTCTTATAACTTCTGTTTCCTTTCATGGAACGCCTTGATATTTCATACATGCATCCCTCAGATGACCCTCTATCATGCTGTAGCAAATCCACGACGAACCACCCAATCGTTACCCCAAGGTCAAGGTCACAAACTTAACATGTTCATAAACTTAACGTTGGGGTAAATGTTGTGTAACTTCTGTTTATTTACAGGGAACGCCTTCATATTTCAAATATGCATTCATCAGATGATACTCTATCGTACTATAGCAAATCCAAGATCCACCGCCCATCCCTTACCCCAAGGTCAAGGTCACAAACTTGGCACATTCATAAACTTAACGTTGGGGTAAATGTCTGATAACATATGTTTCCTTTGATGGAACGCCTTGATATTTCATACACACATTCCTCAGATGACCCTCTATCATGCTGTAGCAAATCCACAACCCACCACCCAACCCTTACCCCAAGGTCATGGTCACAAGTTTAGCATGTTTTATGCCCCCGCCACCGAATGGTGAGAGGGGCATATAGTGTTGCCGATGTCCGCACGTACGTACGTCCCGAAACATTAGCGCTCGAGTAAATGACTTATAATTTCAGCTTCCTTGACCGGATCTGCTTCACATTTCACACACGCATTGCTCAAATGGTCCTCTACCGCACTGTGACAAATTCACATTCGTCTCGCCACCGGTAAGCCCAGGGTCAAGGTCACAGACTTGGTGCGTTCGTAACCTTAACGCTCGGTTAAATGGCTTATAATTTATGTTTCCTTGCTCGGATCTGCATCACATTTCATACACGCATTCCTCCGATGGTCCTCTACCGCCCTGTGACAAATCCACAATCGTCCCTCTCCCACCAAGCCCAGGATCAAGGTCACAGACTCGGTGCGTTCGAAACCTTAACGCTCGGTAAATGGCTTATAATTTATGTTTCGTTCCTCGGACCTGCTTCACATTTCGCACACACGCATTGCTCCAATGGTCCTCTACTGCCCTGTGACAAATCCACATTCGTCCCGCACCCGCTAAACCCAGGGTCAAGGTCACAGAAATGGTGCGTTTGAAACCTTAACGCTCGGGTAAATGGCTTATAATTTCTGTTTCCTTGCTCGGATCTGCTTCACATTTCACACACGCATTGCTCCAATGTTTCACTACCGCCCTGTGACAAATCCACATTCATCCCGCCCCCACTAAGCCCAGGGTCAAGGTCACAGACTTTGTGCGTTCGAAACCTTAACGCTCGGGTAAATGGCTTCTAATTTCTGTTTCCTTGCTCGGATCTGCTTCACATTTAACATACGCATTGCTCCAATGGTCCTCTACTGCCCTGTGACAAATCCACATTTGTCACGCGCAGAGTTGGTGCGTTTGAAACGTTAACGCTAAGGTAAATGGCTTATAATTTCTATTTCCTTGCTCAGATCTGCTTCACATTTCACACACGCAGTGCTCCAATGGTCCTGTACCGTCCAGTGACAAATCCACATTCGTCCCCCGCTAAGCCCAGGGTCAAGGTCACAGACTGGGTGCGTTCGAAACCTTAACGCTCGGGTAAAGTGCTTATTATGCCCCCGCCACCGAAAGGTGAGCATATAGTGTTACCGGCGTCCGTACGTACGTAACGTACGTACATCCCGAAACCTTAACGCTCGGGTAAATGGCTTATAATTTATGTTTCCTTGCGCGGATCTGCTTCACATTTCACACACGCATTGATCCAATGACCCTCTACCGCTCTGTGACAAATCAACATTTGTCCTGCCCCCGCTGAGCCCAGGGTCAATGTTAGAAACCATAACGCTCGGGGTAAATGGCTTATAATTTCTGTTTCCTTTCTCGGATCTGCTTCACATTTCGCACACACGCATTGTTGCAATCGTCCTCTACCGCCCTGTGACAAATCCACATTCGTCCTGCCCCGGCTAGGCCCAGGGTCAAGGTCACAGACTTGGTGGGTTTGAAACCTTAACGCTCGGGTAAATGGCTTATAATTTCTGTTTCTTTGCTCGGAACTGTTTCACATTTCGCACATACGCATTGCTCCAATGGTCCTCTACCACCCTGTGACAAATCCACATTCGTCCCGCCCCCACGAAGCCCAGGGTCAAGGTCACAGACTTGGTGTGTTTGAAACCATAACGCTCTTTTCAATGGCTTATAATTTCTCTTTCCTTGCTCGGATATGCTTCACATTTCACACACGCATTGCTCCTATGTTTCTCTACCGCCCAGTGACAAATCCACATTTGTCCCGCTCATACTAAGCCCAGGGTCAAGGTCACAGACTTTGTGCGTTCGAACCCTTAATGCTCGGGTAAATGGCTTATAATTTCCTTGCTCGGATCTGCTTCACATTTCACATACGCATTGCTCCAATGGTCCTCTACCGCCCTGTGACCAATCCACATTTGTCCCGCGCCCGCTACCCCAGAGTCAAGGTCACAGACTTGGTACGTTTGAAACCTTAACGCTCAGGTAAATGGCTTATAATTTATATTTCCTTGCTCAGATCTGCTTCACATTTCACACACGCAGTGCTCCAATGGTCCTCTACCGTCCTGTGACAAATCCACATTCATCCCCCGCTAAGCCCATGGTTAAGGTCACAGACTTGGTGCGTTTGAAACCTTAACGCTCGGGTAAATGGCTTATAATTTATGTTTCCTTGCACGGATCTGCTTCACATTTCACACACGCATTGTTCCAATCATTCTCTACCGCCAAATCCACATTTGTCCAGCCCCCTCTAAGCCCAGGGTGAATGTCACAGAATTGGTGCTTTTGAAACCTTAACGCTTGGGTAAATGGCGTATTATGCCCCGTCACCGAATGATGAGGGGGGCATATAGTGTTACCGGCGTCCGTACGTACGTACATCGTCCCGAAACCTTAACACTCGGGTAAATGGCTTATAATTTATGTTTCCTTGCTCGGATCTGCTTCACATTTCACATACGCATTGCTCCAATGGTCCTCTACCGCTCTGTGACAAATCCATATTTGTCCCGCCCCCGCCAAGCCCAGGGTCAAGGTCACAGACTTGGTGCGTTCGAAACCTTGACGCTATGGTAAATGGCTTATAATTTATGTTTCCTTGCTCGGATCTGCTTCACATTTCACACACGCATTGCTCCAATGGTCCTCTACTACGGTGTGACAAATCCACATTCATCCCGCCCCCGCTAAGCCCAGGGTCAAGGTCACATACTGGGTGCGTTCAAAACCTTAACGCTCGGGCAAATGGCTTATTATGCCCCCGCCACCGAATGGTGAGGGGGGCATATAGTGTTACCGGCGTCCGTACGTACGTACGTACGTACGTCCCAAAACCTTGACGCTCGGGTAAATGGCTTATTATTTATGTTTCCTTTCGCGGATCTGCTTCACATTTCACACACGCATTGCTCCAATGATTCTCTACCGCCCTGTGATAAATCTACATTCGTCCTGCCCCCGGTCATCCCAGAGTCAAGGTCACAGACTTTGTGCGTTTGAAACCTTAACGCTCGGGGTAAATGGCTTATAATTTCTGTTTCCTTGCTCGGATCTGCTTCACATTTCAGACACGCATTGCTCTAAGGCTCCTCTACCGCCCTGTGATAAATCCACATTCGTCCCAACCCTGCTAAGCCCAGGGTCAAGGTGCGTTCGAAACCTTAACGCTCGGGTAAATGGCTTATAATCAAATATGCCTCGTTTTCTTTGGCTGCCAGTGGGGGCATTCGTGTGCCGACAGGCCACATTTCTAGTTAAACTTAACATTGGGGTAAATCTTGTGTGACTTCTGTTTCTTGACAGTGAACGCTTTGATATTTCATACATGCATTCATCTGGTGATCCTCTATTGTGCTACAGCACATCCATGCCCAACCCCACCCCTTTCCCCAAGATCAACATCATAAACTTAACGTTGGAGTAAATGTATTTTTATGCCCCACCAAGATAGTGTTACCCTTGTCCGTCTCGTTCGTCCGTCTGTCCGTCCGTCCGTCACAAAACTTTAACGCTCTGGTAAATGTCTCAAAATTTCATCATCCTTCGACCGGTCTGCTTCATATTTCATATACACATTGCTATAATGGTCCTCTACCGCCCTAATCCACGTTCGTCCTGCCCCCGCCAAGCCCAGGGTCAAGGTTACATACTTGGTGCTTCAAAAACTTTAACGCTCAGGTAAATATCTTATAATTTCTGTAGTCTTTCACGGATCAGCTTCATATTTCACATATGCATTACTCTAATGGTCCTCTACCGCCTTGTGCCAAATCCACGTTCGTCTTGCCCCCGCCAAGCCCAGGGTCAAGGTTACATACTTGGTGCTTCAGAAACTTTAACGCTCAGGTAAATATCTTATCATTTCTATTTTCGTTCACGGATCAGCTTCATATTTCATATACGCATTGCTCTAATGGTCCTCTACCGCCCTGTGCCAAGTCCACGTTTGTCCTGCCCCCACCAAGCCCAAGGTCACATTCTTAGTGCTTCAAACACTTTAACGCTCAGGTAAATATCTTATGAGTTCTGTTTTCTTTCACGGATCAGCTTCATATTTCATATATGCATTGCTCTAATGGACCTCTACCGCCCTGTGCCAAATCCACGTTCGTCCTGCCCCCGCCAAGCCCAGGGTCAAGGTCACATACGTGGTGCTTCAAAAACTTTAACGCTCAGGTAAATATCTTATAAGTTCTACTTTCTTCCACGGATCAGCTTCATATTTCATATATGCATTACTCTAATGGTCCTCTACCGCCCTGTGCCAAATCCACGTTCGTCCTGCCCCCGCCAAGCCCAGGGTCAAGGTTACATATTTGATGCTGCAAAAATGTTAACGCTCAGGTAAATATCTTATAATTTCTGTTTTCTTTCATGGATCAGCTTCATACTTCATATACGCATTGCTCTAATGGTCCTCTACCGCCCTGTGCCAAATCCACGTTCGTCCTGCCCCCGCCAAGCCCAGGGTCAATGTCACATACTTGGTGCTTCAAAAACTTTAACGGTCAGGTAAATATAAAATAATTTCTGTTTTCTTTCACGGATCAGCTTCATATTTCATATACGCATTGCTCTAATGGACCGCTACCGCGCTGTGACAAATCCACGTTCGTCCTGCCCCCGCCAAGCCCAGGGTCAAGGTCACATACTTGGTGCTTCAAAAACTTTAACGCTCGGGTAAAAGAAAATTTTGACTTGCAATTTGGCCTCATTTATTATCAAAGCGATATGTGGGGCATCCGTGTTCTATGAACACATTTTCTTGTTATAACTTCTGTTTCTTTACAGGCAACACCTTGCATTCATCTGATGATACTCTATCGTGCTATAGCAAATCCATGACCAACCCACACCCCTTTCCCCAAGGTCAAGGTCACAAACTTAGCACATTCATAAACTTAACGTTGGGGTAAATGTCTTATAAAATCTGTTTTATTTCATGGAAGGCCTTGATATTTCATACATGCATTCCTCAGATGACCCTCTATCATGCTGTAGCAAATCCACGACCCACCACCCAACCCTTACCCCAAGGTCAAGGTCACAAACTTAGCATGTTCATAAACTTAACATTGGGTAAATGTTGTGTAACTTCTGTTTATTTACAGGGAATGCCTTCATATTTCATACATGCATTCATCTGACTCTATAGTGCTATAGGTGAAGGTCACAAACTTAGCATGTTCATAAACTTAACGTTGGGGTAAGTGTTGTGTAACTTCTGTTTATTTACTTTATTTACAGGGAACGCCTTCATATTTCATACATGCATTCATCTGATGATACTCTATTGTGCTATAGCGAATCCATGACCCACCCCCACTCATTTCACCAAGGTGGAGGTCACAGACTTAGCACGTTCATAAACTTAACGTTGGGGGGGGTAAATGTCTTGGATCATCTGTTTCCATTCATAGAACGCCTTGATATTTCATACATGCATGCATCTGAGGATAACCTATCATGCTATAGTAAATACATGACCCACCGCCCACCCCTTACCCCAAGGTTAAGGTCACAAACTTAGCACATTCATAAACTTAAATGGTGTAAATGTTTTATAACATCGGTTTCCTTTCATGGAACCCCTTGATATTTCATACATGCATTCCTCAGATGACCCTCTAGCATGCTGTAGCAAATCCACGACACACCACCCAACCCTTACCCCAAGGTCAAGGTTACAAACTTAGCATGTTCATAAACTTAACATTGGGGTAAATGTTGTGTAACTTCTGTTTCTTTACAGGGACCGCTTTGATATTCAATACATGCATTCATCTGATGATCCTTTATTGTGCTACAGCAAATCCATAACCCACCCCACCCCTTTCCCCAATATCAACATCATAAACTTAACGTTGGAGTAAATGTATTTTTATTATGCCCCCGCCACCGAATGGTGAGGGGGGCATATAGTGTTACCGGCGTCCATACGTACATTCGTACGTACGTCCCGAAACCTTAACGCTCCGGTAAATGGCTTATACTTTCTGTTTCCTTGCTCGGATCTGCTTCACATTTCACACACGCATTGCTCCAATGCTCCTCTGCCACCATGTGACAAATCCACATTGTCCTGCCCACTCTAAGCCCAGGGTCAAGGTCACAGACTTGGTGCGTTCGAAACCTTAGCGCTCGGTGTAAATGGCTTATAATTTTTGTTTCCATGCTCGGATCTGTTTCACATTTCACACACGCATTTCTCCAATGGTCCTCTGCCACTCTGTGACAAATCCACATTCGTCCTGCACCCTGTAACCCTGTAAACCCAGGGTCAAGGTCACAGACTTGGTGCGTACGAAACCTTAACGCTCGGGGTAAATGCCTTATAATTTCTGTTTCTTTGCTCGGATCTGCTTCACATTTCACACACGCATTGCTCCAATGGTCCTCTACCGCCCTGTGACAATTCCACATTCGTCCCGTCGCCGCTAAGCCCAGGGTCAAGGTCACAGACTTGGTGCGTTTGAAACCTTAACGCTCGGGTAAATGGCTTATAATTTCTGTTCCCTTGCTCGGATCTGCTTTACATTTCACACACACAGTGCTCCAATGGTCCTCTACCGTCCTGTGACAAATCCACATTCCTCCCGCCCCCGCTAAGCCCCAGAGTCAAGCTCACAGACTTGGTGCGTTCGAAACCGTATATGCCGTTTTCTTTTGCTGCCAGCGAAGGCATTCGTGTGCCGACAGGCCACATTTCTAGTAACTTCTGTTTCTTTACAGGAACGCCTTGGTATTTCATACATGCATTCATCTGATGATACTCTATTGTGCTATATTATTACTGATCCTACTGCTTTTGGGAGGGGCTAAGTGATTCTGGTGTGGCAAGGACCTGGCATCAGATCAGGATTATTCCGATTTCAGGGCTGAAGATATAGTTCTGTTATTGTAAATAATCAGTTCTGATTTTGGGATTTTCCCCCCATTTGTACATGTACTTGAACATGTACATGTACTTGTACAAGTATTATATGGGATTTAGTAATAAACCCATTGACCCGGCCTTAAATGACCTTAGCTGTTGATAGGCCGTTAAATCCCAACAAACAAACAAACAAACTATTGTGCTATAGCAAATTCATGACCCACCCCCACACCTTTCCCCAAGGTCAAGGTCACAAACTTAGCACATTCATAAACTTAACTTTGGGGTAAATGTCTTATAACATCTGTTTCCTTTCATGGAACGCCTTGATATTTCATACATGCATTCATCTGATGATACTCTATAGTGCTATCGCAAATCCGTGACCCACCCACCCCACCCCTTTCCCCAAGGTTAAGGTCACAAACTTAGCAAATTCATACATGCATTCCTCATGTGAATAACTATCATGGTGTAGAAAATCACCAACTTAGTGCGTTCATAAACTTAACGTTGGGTTAAATTTTGTTTTACTTCTGTTTTCAGGGAGCGCAATGATATTTAATACATGCATTCATCTTAATATGCTATATCATGCTATAGCAAATACACGACCCACCTTCCACCACTGACCCCAATGTCAAGGTCCACCGCACACCCCTTAACCCAAGGTCAAGTTATATAATATTCATGTTTTTGTTATACAACTGTGCCAAGTTTGAGTGAAGGCTGCCAACAGGTGAGCTTCGTTGTCTTCTAACAACTCTTGTTAATATTTGTAACAGACGACAATGTTCCAATTATACGGGTTATGTGTATTTATAGCCGAGTGTATTTCGCCTTATTGAGGTTATGTGTTTAGTTTAAAAGATATCTTCTGGGTTGTTTTAATTTTATTAAACCACATGCGACCAAGCATTGAGACATGCTATATATGAGGGAGGCGACTGCGGCACATACAGCGCTGCATGATAACTCCCTGGTGTATACAAATCTTTAGCGATAAGTATGGTGTATGGCGTAACCACGGTGGTGTAATGGGGACCCGAACAGTTTTATTCTCCGTATGGAGGGGCCGACGGAACTGCTAGACTGTATGGTGGAGGGATCTCGTGCTGCTGCAGACACGCGAATAAGCATATCACGTCCCGAGGCGGGTGAGGAGATTCCTTCTCTCGTCGGCCCTCCCCTCCATGACAAGTTTCTTTACGTCTTCGTCTGCGATAATTTGTGGTTGGGCCTTGGACCAGATCGCGCCCTTTAACTCCTGGTACCTGGCCATCTCTCTTCGACGACCAGCTTGAACTCGCTATCTGATATATCATTGTCGGCTATCGCTTTCGACACGATAATGTTGATACTGTTTTTCTTCGACCTCGCGAGAACTGCTATTCGGTCGTGCTTTCGACTCTTGGCCTAGAGCTTGCGGGCCACGAGTCCGCTCGCCATGCAAAGCAGGCCTGTCCCTGCCGCGACAGCACTCAAGGCCACCGCAATGGGCGTGGCGACGACTGTTGACAGTAAAGACACGCTCCCCATCCAGCTCACAACGGAAGATGAGGCTAGCGTGGTGTTCGCCTCCTCGACAACATTGACTGCCCCTCTATGTTTTTTGTTTGCATGACCTGTCCCCGTCTCTCCTCATTCTAGAGAATCTGGTGTATCTCGTCGATACTGGTCTTCCTAAACGATGCCAGGTCAGCCGTCCCGGACGGTAAGTGTGGATATAGTTTCTCGTCATTCATCATCAAACAAGTTAATAACACTACAGGCGGGAACTTCAATTAAAGTGTCATCATCGAATATCGCAAACCCTGACCTCTGCCCCGCGTGCTTGGTGACACCATATTTCTGCTCTACCCCGTTTAGGACGAGATTCACTCGGACTTCAGTAGTAGCGTGTCCCCTAAAGTTGACCGAGCAGACCGCCATTCGCAGAACCGTCCCGGGCGCTACCATGGTGTATCCCGTATATTATGTTGCTCGCGTTGGCGCAGAATGAATATTCGTAGGCCCCCGCGCTCAGTGCACCACACTCTTCGGCCCAAACTGTTATGCCGGGCCTTGGATAGTGCCGATTAACGATGCCCATCAACGAGACCGCCATTGCATGGGCCTGCGATGCCGTCTGCTCTATCCTTCTAATTGTCACCCCATCATTGCTGTCTGAGCCGCGACGAGAACGTCCTGTTCTGCGCTTGCCGTATATGCTCATGATAAAGATGACATATATATTTTATGTTTAATCGGTTATTTCGAGAACGATCGAAATCGCGTAATCGTTCTTTAACTCTCGCGCTTTATCATCGAGAATAGAGATCTTCAATTCGTGGATGTGACCAGATTCCAAACATTTCATCTCGGGGGTTGGGAAGTCTAAGGTCAGGGTCTCGCCATAGAAACAGTCGCTGGCATGCACGACCTTAAGGAGAGTACTGGGAGCTCCGTCTAACGTGTTGTACGATGTGTTCAGCTGATTCAGGTGAGTGTTTTCGTGAAGGCAAAGTTCATTGGGATGTCGCCAACGTGCTCACCTGGGTCAAATCACCCCCTGTTGTCAGAAGGGTATGTTGTTGTAAATCCAAGCCGCACGGCTAACGCCGGGGTGATCCTTACCCGGTTGGAGGGCTCGACGGCCAAGGTCGCGAGTCCTGTGGCTTTCGAGATTGCGAGGCTGGCTCGACCATCAAGCTCCGACGCGACAAAAGACCGGGGGCTAGCTTTACGCCTTCTGCGGGGCCGTCCTCCATGTAAGCGAACCCTTCGTTCTCCCCCACGTTGCGCCATCTGGCCGTGAAGGTGATTGATCTGAGGCCGGCGCGGTGTTCCCCGCAGCAGTTGTCGATCGGCCTCTGAAGCGTTTGGCCAAGATGTTTGGCTTTGATTATGATGCAAAGTATCTGGTCGGCGGGGTTTTCGCCGCTAAGGCGGCGATTGTTCGGCGGTGCCTACGCCGCTAAGGCGGGCGCTCCCCGGCTGGTGCACCCCACTATCCAAGTTCGCAGCTCAACAGCTGGAACAGGCTTTCAAACCAACTCCCCCGACATCTTTGAAAACTATAGGCTGCCCAAGATTACTATTATGGAGGCCGTGAACGGGTGGAAAGCGACGCCGATGCAGTTTTGGCAGAATCAGCTCAACTTCGCCGTATGGTGCGCGACAGCCGGATGCGGGGTTTCCTCTCAGGACCATCTGGCCGCGGAGGATCCCTTCTTGAGGGCCGTCTACGACTTTCACGCGTACTACACTATTAGGCAGATTCTCAAAGAACAGAAAATCTCTCTGCCGCAGGACGACGGCTGGAATCCAATTTCCAATGCATACGACCGTAGGGTGTTCGAAAGACTTTCTAACAAATTTGGAGTCCCAAAAGACGCGGACTGGTGCCAGAAAGCATTTCCGAGCAGCACTGGCCTCGGGGACGTTCTCATTCAGGGCCACGGGATTTGAATGCAGATGGATTTAAGGCACGATCACTCTAGAGACAACACGCCGTGCGGCGTCTCATCCTGCGATTGGCTACCTCCGAAACGAGCTCACATCGATTACATACGGCAGGCTGCTGCGGTCCAGGACGCTTGGGGTACATTTATGTTAGACAAGGTGTCTGGGGTTCACGCAGGCCGGGGTTCCACGCCTCAACGACTCCATTCGCACATACGTCTGGGCCATTCTCGGTGCACAGGCACAAGCGCGCAGTGCTATACTGGGCACAGGAACGGCGTTCGATACCCAGAAACAGTTCTTGGCAAATGTCGAGGACGCCATCTCATCTCCAGTGGACCTCCCCTCCCGGCAGCGATCCAGCGGTATCAAGACGTTTTACAATATGCCGGCACCCAGTAGACAATGTATTTGGAATAGGTCTGTACATGGCACCGAGCAATATGATACTACGACACGACCGGGTTGACGTTACAATAATCAGATCGTAATCGCCACCGCCCATCAAAAGATCGGCATTAGCGGGAACGTGAACGCGAGTATCATCAAGCGCACCGCAACTTGAACCGATTTCATCAAACCGCAAGCACAAAGTGCAATAACAAATTTCTTCAGAACAGCGCAAAGTACCCCAGCAAGTTCCGCAGTTGTTGGTACAATAGCACCAGCGCAAAAGGTCACCGCCCACGAGGCTGAAAAATCAGGGCTTGTTGTCCCCCTTGTGGCGATCGGATTATTTGCGCTTTGGTTTTGACCGAAGGGACTCTCGGGTGGCGAATAGTAGGAGACCGGCGATTGCGACGATTAAATCCCAAGCATTTTCGGCAAGCCATCCGGCTATTTTTGATATCAGCCCAGGCAGCACGGCAGCCGCTTTTCCAGCTAATTTAGCTAGGAGACTGGCGAGGGCTTTTAGTTGCTTTTTTACCCACTATTTGGTTCCACCGGATGGCACGGGCGCAGCCGCCGCACCGCCTCCAGTGATAGCTAGAACTAGGGTCGATATAGTCCTGTCGAGCAGTGTGAGGATGCTTACTATTGTAAAGCCCTGCTCTCTGAACAGAGTGAGAAGACGCTCACCGAGTGTCATGTCCTCGTGCAGGACCCTCGAGATTGTTTCGCGGATCAGATTTACTTGGGCAGCCTCCAAGCGTGCTTCTCTTTCATCCGGCAACGACCGCAGGCGTTCGGTGATTCGCTCGATAGCTTCGCGATCGTCACTTGCTTATTCCAGTTTTCTTTTTTCTAGTGCGATATGTTCATTCAGCGCCGTGAGTTTGGAGAGGTTAAAGACCAGTTTGCCACGGACTGTTTGCATAGCCTTATCGAGGCCCCGGAGTTCGTAACGGTTTAACGGTGGGTCATCCATCGTGCTGAGTATTTTGTATATCTCATTTTCGCTGAACGTTGTCTCCATTGTGAAAATAGCGTCGGTGGCTACACGAGGGATCTCGCTGAACTCGACCGTTTTTATTTCGTCGGCCGTATTCGCCATCGTTTCGTCGGTAAACTGTAGGGTCTCTACAGCACGGGCGGGCATAATTGTTTTACCTGTCTTCCAATTGGTGAATCCGAGTTCTTCCCTTATGATTTGAACACCGTCCCATGTTCCGGCAATGCTATTCAGCGTTAGGGGTTTCCCATGTCCTCTCGTTGTTGATTTGGACCTTTGATGCTTATAGTCGCAACCTACCGGACCGATCGAACTTGGAATAGTCGCGGCCAATAGATGGGACCGTACCTTTTTCTGCCCAATAGTTGTAGTATTCACTTACAGCTGACTCGAGTAATTTCTCGCTTAGAGCGCTGGTGTTGGTAGCGCCACCTCGCCGGCTGGTGTTCCTGGCATCTCTATGAAGGGCGTTTCACCATCATTGAGGTAATCGTCGCGGTCGCCCGTAGTGCGATCAAATTCGTCAATGTTAATGTCGTGACTAGCCATCGTTCCGATGTATTGAACAAAAAAACATTCGCGTTCAATAGAGTTATTTAGAAAACTGTCTTCAAGTCAATACGGACGCAAACTCAATCCATACCGGAGACTGCGGGAGCCCCTCGGGGGCAAAAGGCGTGAGACAGAGCGTGGTCATTACGAGCAACCCCTCGACGATCGACCAGAACCAACAGCTCTTGGCCCGCTTCCCCAACCTCGGAGCTAATGACGTCATTGTGCTGGGGACTGTTATCCTCACTTTCACTATTTCGCTAACGTCCACAGACGCGGAACGAACCGTCGTTCAGAACCTGGGCCGCGCCATCGTCAAGAAGACCACGATAAAAATTTCTGGTAATGAGGTGATTTATATCAATGACAGCGACGTCTACCATCAAGACCTGTGGAAGACAGCACAAGAGCGCGAAAACGCGTTCTATCAGGGTATTGACACCAGCTCTCGGACGTCTCTCTCGCAAAGTTCCTGACTACCAAGTACGCGCTATGGCTAGACCCCGGTGACGGGCTTCACGATTAGCTGCGGGTCTTCTACCAAGTATTTCAGGGCGAGCCCACCCTATACGTGATTGACGACTGCTCAACCAAGGCGGCGTTGACCAAAAAGAAGGACTTGCTCTCCGAGTTCGCATTTTCGGGCCGGCATGAGGGGCAAAGCGTATGGATCTCCACTCAGAAGTACAACGCCGTCCTTAAGGATCTGCACGAGCAAACAAAATGGGTCACCCTCTTTCACTGCAAGGACCGAGACTCATTCGATGACTGTCTTCGAGAGAACGACGTTATCTCAACGCATGAGGAGCGGCTGGAGGTTCAACAGCTTAGACAATGCTTAACGATCGTTAACGAATGCTGAACAATTGCTGAACAATCGTTAACAAATGCTGAACAAATGCTTAACAATTGTTAACAACTGCTGAACAATAATTGTTAACAATTGTTAACAAATGCTTAACAATTGCTGAACAATGTGGGAATCAATTTATTGCTGCGCTGCAAGTTTTACTGCGAGCATAACGGTGATTATAATTTTCGGGTGGTGCGCTTGATAATATGTTAGACTTATGAGGCGAGTCAGAATAGCACTGCATAAGATCAAGCGTGCAATGAACTGTGACGAACTTCTCAATCAGCTAATAGAAGAGACAGTCGTGCCGACTGTCAGTACGACTGGAAATGTCGGAACGACTGTCTGCCGAGCAGTATCTGGGGCGACGTGATAAGATGCCAGAATCAGAGATTGACAAATGGTATGCCCGATACAAATCGCGACTAGGCGCGGTGATGACGAAAACTCTAGGGGCGGCAGCCATTCAGTTCTACTCAGCAGCGGCGAGTACGTTTCTGCTGATCCAGAATCAATCGGGATTGGTCGACGACCTCGGGCTGACCCCTTTGTCGGAACTAAGATCAGCTTGCTGCGTAATTTACCACAAGATTGGCATGTTCTTAGCACCGCTGACGACTGCGTTGATAACAGCTAAGCACTGTCAATTTGGACACGTATGCCCACGGACTATATGTTCAGAAAATGTTGACACAAGACACACCTGTGAGAGTGACGGAGCAGCACTTTCCGATTGCACCTCAGCAGCAGGATCAATCTTCGATTGCACGACATAAAAACCCAAAAAGGCAGGCAGCGGGGCGGGCAGCATCTGCTGCCCGAAAAGCTAAACAAGATAAAATACTCGCCGAGCTTCGAGAAATGAAACAGTCGTTATTTTTTCCAGCAGCTGCGGAAGAACACCCGAAGGTAGTTCCAGCAACATCTGCAGAACTTCCGAAGGCAGCTGCGGAACAGGCGCCGACCTGGATCATCCCGTGGGTTGTTGATGGTGGTCTGGCAGTTGCAGGCACTGTTGCAGTTGCCGCTGCAGAACTACCTTTCGCGACAACCAGCTGCAGTTCCGAAACCGATTGTGCCCCCTTTAAACACTGCTCACAATCCCTTTCATATGCAGTAACTTTATTGTTATCAACAATGGCTGAATGCGATGGTAAAATAATAGTGAATGCGGTTTATCACGCCGTGGTGATATCGAGCCTCGGTATCGGGTTTGCCCGACTATCAAAGATGGTCTTCGGAGGGCCTGCCCCCAAGTTGGACATGACGGCGAGAGACATAGGTCTCGTGACCTTAGACGTAGCGGCCGCAATTGGGACCTGAGATTATCTAGTTAAAGCTGGAATTCTACCGGCTACTATATGGAAGTAACAAAGTGTTACAATGGCTTCGATCGCAATGCTCGTAGGTGGTGCGGTGGTGAACTCATTGGCGTTCAGCGGTAGAAACTTTCTATTCTCGAATCTGCGAAGCTCGGACGTAGATGAGCAGCACAAGCTTCACGATTTAGCTGTAGAACAACTCCAGAGTGCACACGCAGCATGGTCACGAAACCGAACTGGACTGAATCAACGAAGATCTTTGCCGCCAGAATCATGCCGTGCAAACTTTCCTGAGTTTTGACGCCGTCATCGCAAATACGCCGCCATCCGCAAATACTCGCACGGGCATATCCACAGACAAACAAAAATCTTGCGCCGCTGAATCCCGAACCCCAGTTTTCAGACTTCTATGCGCCGTCAGATGCCCAAAAAAACGTGAGATCGCGTTCGTCGTTGTGGGAATGGTTGCGACGGGCCTCGTCAGCTATATTATGGCAAATCATTAAATAAATAGCAATAACGTTTTTTTAAATATATATATAGAA
>CM055278.1:32605438-32669383 GCA_029237695.1 Conchocele bisecta
GTGTCTCTGATGCATTTTCCTGGCATTTGAGAACAGAATACTGATAGCCTTTCTAATCTGAATAAAAAAATCATTGCTTCGTCAAAAATAGGGGGGGGGCGTACGCCTCTCACGCCCCCACCCCCCTGGATCCGGGCCTGAAGGTGCAACTCAATCTTATTATCATTGGCGTTAGCAAGACGTTTGGCAATGATAACCATAATGAGAGTGTCCTGTGTATTCTCGAGGCAGATAGCGACACATTCCAGTCGGAATTATCCCGGAATAAGGACCGACTCTCATTGCAATTGAGATACTGCACAGTCCGTCAGCGGGCTGCAAAACACACATAGAGCACCCACCGCCACAAGTTTAAGAACTTTCCACCGGTAAAGACAGTGATGCTGGAGCGCGAGTGGCCTAGGGTGTAGCGAGATGGACTGTGGATCGGAGGTCCCCGAACTGCGCAGGTTCGAGACGCGGTCGGAGCCGGCGTGTTGTGTCCTTGAGCAAGACACTTTGTGGTGGAGATCGTGTAAATATTTTACACACATGTAATACATGCATGGTGACTGTCTAGATGGTACAATGTACACAGATAGATGTACCGCAGTTACCCTTGGTGATGGGAAATAAAGAGATATCTCGCTAGGACGAGGGTGCTCCGAGGACACCGGAGGAATATATATACATACAATACAATTGCAGTGTTACTTAGTATAAGTATGGTGTTTATATGTTGTATATACACATCACGGTGCTCTCCGACAAACAGTGGGTGCTACAGAAACAACAACGATTGCGTCACAAACATTCTATGACGGACGGAATGGTCGTAGGACGAACGAATGCACTTGTGAATCGATGGATTGGTTATCGCGGACAAAACTGTATGGCGACCCCCCGAAATTCTGCGGATGAAATCATGTCGACTTGTCGTATGCCGTGCAAGCTTGCTGTGGTCTTTCTCCGGGTACTCCGGGTTTCCTCCGAGTTTAGGTGGTGACCTATGGTTTAATGTGTGATATGTATTAAACGGATTTACTGATTGAAATACGAAATGAGGCTCTGCTCGCCCATTAATAAACGAGCGCTGCTAAAGAAGCCTGCATTGAACAGCGAACTTACTAAAACAATGCATAATTGTGGTGAATATTGATTAAAAACTTGCATAAATTCCTTACAGACACATTTGGGGCCCCTGCGTAAATATTCGTGGATCCTCGTCTGCAAATATAATATTTTTGTAAATACATACGTGAATTTGCAACTTAAAACCCACGTATATTGGCATTTTCTGTGCAGCGCGTTCCACAGTTTGTGTGCACTCGTCCCCCAATTTGTGTCCTCCAGTCCCATAGTTTTTGTGCACCATTTTGCGCTATACCACGGTGCATAAAACGGCCGCCATTTTTTTTTCTCAGAAGATCCTGGTCGCTGTCGCTTTCAAGGTATCAGTGTAAATGATCAGCAAACATAACTGTATGCCTGATAGTGCTGAAAAGCATACGATTGGTGCAGGAAAGACGATTTTTTAACAAAAATGACAAAAAAAAATAAAATCCTATATTGAATTTATAAATTTTCAACTTTTACGACGGCGTTCGAGCTCAATATTTTTGCTACATGTGCTTCAATCATTCTTCGTCAACGTTGCAAGCTCACATTGTTCTGATCATGCATAAAATATATTGTTTTAGCTAATTTTACAAACCCTCCAAATTCCCACTAGTTTGTGCGTTCCCCTTTCCATGTTCTCCTCCCCTAGTTGCGTATCTCCGGATAACGGGTGTGATGTGTGTCTAGGGATGGTGCTTTGTTTTGTATATGACCCATGTCACAACCGCCCAAGGTCAAGGTCACTGAGGACTTGTGTTCACCTTGTTTGTAAAATTTGTAAGGCAAAAAATGTAGTTTTTAGCTCATGTGAGCTATTGTTACCGCAATGTGTCTATCCGTCCGTCGTCCGTCCATCCGTCCGTGAACATTTTCAAACGTCTTCTTCTCGGTAACCATTGGGCCTATAGTCACCAAACTTCATGGTCATGGTCCTTATGTAGGGGGATTATAAAATTGTTAAAATGAAGTCATTACGTAATCCAAGATGGCCGCCGTTTGAAAATATCACAAATTCTTCAAAAATCTTCTTCTCAAGAACCGCCAACCGGATTTCGACAAAACTTGGTAGGAATGATCGATGTACAATGCTGTTTCAAATTTGTTAAAATGGTGACCCCGGGGTCAAACATAGGCGTGGCCGTGGGGTCAAATTTTATTTTTGACCGAATATGGTCATGTCATATACGGTATCAAATCGAAGGTATCAACGAGGCCATTACTCTGGTGCGTTTTTTGTCGAAATTGGATTGTTATGTCGCCAAGATGGCCGCCGAAAGGTCAAAAGGTCGTTCTTTTATTAGAGATTTCAAAATTCTTTTTCACATGAACCGCTTGGCCCATGGTAGCCAAACTTGACAGTTATGGTCCATGGGTGAAGCCTTTTCAGATTTGTTAAAACGGAGGTAGTCGCTAATCTAAGATGGCCGCCGTCTAAAAATAGCATAAATTCTTAAAAATTCTTCTCGCGAACTGCCAGGCCATTTTCTTCAAATGGTGGACCCCGGGTCAAAAATGGGCTGGGCAGGAGGGGTCAAGTAGGGGTCAAAAATCACATTTGACCGAATATGGTCATGTCATATATCAAATCGAAGGTATCGACGAGACCACTCTGGAGATTGTTTTTGTTGAAATCAGGTAATTACGTCATCCGAGATGGCCGCCAAAAGGTCAAAAGGTTGTTCTTTCAATATAGATTACAAACGTCTTCTTGTGAACCACATGGCCAATATTGGCCAAACCTCACAGTAATGGTCAGTGGGTCAAGCCGTTTCATTTTTAGCGCGCCTTCCGAAGGAAGAAGTGCTTATGGAATACCCTCGGCGTCGTTTCTGTTTCCTTGCTTGGATTCAAATGTGCCCTCCGTTCCTTTGCTGCCACCGGGCGTGCTTCGTTGTCCTCTGACTACTTTTGTTGTTAAAATGATGGTCATCGCAAAATCCAAGATGGCCGCCATTGAAAAATAGGTCAATTTCTCAAAGAATCTTCTCACAAACCGACAGACCGATTTCAACGAAGCTTGATATGAAGGATCGATCGTTAACGATGTTTCAGATTCCTTCAAATGGGTGGGGCAGGAGGGGTCAAGTAGGGGTCAAATTTCACATTTGACCGAATATGGTCATGTCATATTTGTAGGTACGGTCTTCTTCATACAAACCGCTTGGCCATTGGTAGCAAACTTCACAGTTATGGTCCATTGGTAAAGCCTTTTCAGTTTTGTCCGTCTGTCCGTCACAAAATGTGTGTCTCCAAAAGTTTTTGAGTTACAGTCGCGAAACTTTACAGGAATACTGGTCATCATGTGAAGTTGCGCACCTGGGGTTTTAGATGCGGATTCATCCTGTATTTACGGAGTTATGGCCCTTGACTTAGCGAAAATTCGGGATTTTCAACTTGTGTCGCGCGTATCTCCAAATGTATTTCAGTTAGAGTCGTGAAACTTTACAGGAATACTGGTCATCGTGTGAAGTTGCGCACCTGGGGTTTTAAATGCGGATTCATCCAGTATTCACGGAGTTATGGCCCTTGACTTAGTGAAAAGTGGGGATTTACAGCTTGTGTCGCGCGTATCTCCAAATGTATTTCAATTAGAGTCGTGAAACTTTACAGGAATACTGGTCATCATATGAAGTTGCGCACCTGGGGTTTTAGATGCGGATTCATCCAGTATTCATGGAGTTATGGCCCTTGACTTAGTGAAAAGTGGGGATTTTCAACTTGTGTTGCGCGTATCTTCAAATATATGCTGTTGCTGCCTTAAGTTATACTTTTCCAAGTCCTGATAACATGCAGTGGTGGTATTGGGGGAGACATATGTTTGTGTCTGAAAAACAATCCTCTAGTTCCCAGGGCGGTTCCGCTGTAATTCAGACACTTGAGCATTGCAAGACATATATATGTGCTTTGCAATCACGAACAGACATGATCACCAGGGATACATGACAATGAGATATATCAGTGTTGTGGCTGTGACTGGAGATATGTGGATTACGTATGGCATGTGCAGCCAGTATAAACCCAGCTTCGCATCTGGCAATCTGATCAGTAGGCGGGCGGGCGGCGGACAGAAAAAGCGCATAGTTTGTGTACACAACTCCTCTGAAACCGTTCAGTCGATCGATCTGAAACCACAGGTGGAAGACTCGGACCTATGACACCAAAAAAATGCCTATTAAAAAAAAATCCCATTACCCCACCCACTAGGTCTCGTACATTACCATCTTATATAAATAGAAGATGTAATGTACGAGACCAAGTGGGTGGGGTAATGGGATTTTTTTAATAGGCATTTTGTTGGTGTCATAGGTCCGAGTCTTCCACCTGTGCCTGAAACTATTCACACGTCTTCTACACATATTGAAGATGTGTCTTTGGTGTTTTTATGGCGAAAAAATATTTTTTAACCAAAATATCACCTTTTTAACTTAGCCATTTGTTCTATATTTGTGTATACAATTCTATATAGGGTACATAGTTTGTGTACACAACTCCTCTGAAACAGTTCAGTCGATCGATCTGAAACTATACACACGTCTTCTACACATATTGAAGATGTGCATCTTGATCTTTTTATGACGAAACAATATTTTTTAACAAATATATCACCTTTTTAACATAGCCAGTTTCTACATTGTTCTATACAATTATATACATGTATAGGGTACAGAGTTTGTGTACAAAACTCCTCTGAAACCGTTCAGTGAATCGATCTAAAACTATACACACGTCTTTTACACATATTGAAGATGTGCACATTGGTGTTTGTATGCCGCAAAAAATATTTTTAACCACAATATCACCTTTTTTTCTATATTTGTATATACAATTCTTTATAGGGTACATAGTTTGTGTACACAACTCCTCTGAAACAGTTATGTCGATCGATCTGAAACTATACGTCTTCTACACATATTGAAGATGTGCACCTTGATGTTTTTATGACGAAACAATATTTTTTAACACAAATATCACCTTTTTGACATAGCCAGTTTCTACATTTTTCTATACAATTTTGTATAGGGTACAGAGTTTGTGTACACAGCTCCTCTGAAACCGTTATTTTCTACATTTTTTTTATACAATTTTATATAGGGTACAAAGTTTGTGTACACAACCTCTCTGAAATCGTTCCTTCATTCGATCTGAAACTGTACACACGTCTTCTACACATATTGAAGATGTGCACCTTGGTGTTTTTATGCCGAACAAATATTTTTAAACAAAAATATCACCTTTTTAACATAGCCATTTGTTCTACATTTTGGTATCCAAGTCTATATAATTTCTAATTTACACATCTCTACCTAAATCAGTATACCTATTTATCACAGCAAGGGGGAAAATAATGCTATATATTTTCAAATTCTCATTAATGTTCCTTGCCTACAGCTTCACATTTCTGCATCTTCGCTGTCTGGCCCATCTTCGACGGGCGCATTTTGTGACTTGCGGTACTCTTGTTATTATACGGAATTTATTACATTATCACGGCCAATTTGGCCAATTTGGCTGTGATAATGTAATAAATTCAGTATAATAATTCTGCATAGTTTTAATCATCAAATATATGCAGTTGTTAGTTCTATATGAAATAATGCATTTCAGGAAAATAAATGATTACTCCCTCGAAGTATACTTTGCTAGAAAAGTATACTTTGCAATGTTGGTGAAATCGGCTACAGGGCCTGCATTGTTCGCTATTCAATCAGTGACAAACATGTCCTGCTTTTAACAAATACTATAGACTAGAAATACCATAAGCCCAATTTCTCACGTCACAGCCAGATTTAAAGGTACATGCCCACTCTCTACAGAAGGCACACAACTTTCTTATAGAAATTAAATAAGTGTATAATTGTGTCGCGATTCCACAAGTTTTAAAAATTACGAGTGCCCGCTATACAGATGTAATCATTTTGTAATATTTATTTTACTGATAGTGACTCGCGGTGGTATCAGGCTATTTTTATATGCAAATGAGGCATGATATTTTTTAATTATTTATACTAATTAAATGGGTCACCTGAATAAATAATATTTTCGACATATTATAAAGTATGATCTTTCCACATCAAAAAATAAATACAGAGAATGAAAAGTCATGCAGAGCATGATGTTATTAGCCGATCAAATCAGGGTAAAGTGCATCGAACATATGTAGGTGTCTCTGGTAACATTGTCAATGGTAAACTATTTTCGACCACAGTTCTGTACCCAGCGTTGATATTTTTCTCGATTTTGTGCAGGTTTTGGAAACCCGTTCCCAAATCCATCCAATAAAGTATTTGTCTTCACCGGGTTTCAGGGTTCGTGAATCGCCACAGCAGCAATGTTTTGTTGTCACCATTATGTTGCGAAATATTCCAGCGTAACACCTGTACTGTATGCTCTATTTATCTACAGATTACACTCCTCAATACACAAAGTTGTAGTCACTGTGTGTTTGTCCGAATTCTGTGGCAGCACGTGAGTGGGCGGAGCTACCGGAGCTAGCGGTTACAGTGCCATCTAAAAATAGACGCAAGCTCCTGCGTATTCAGGCACATGCCCAGATTGGCCTTGATAACGTTGTCACTTGTTTATCCCTTGTTTATCGATTTAAATGGTTTAAATCGACTCGAAGCTTACGTTCAACGGCCGCACAAACTCGATTGAACTGCACGCCTTCTAATGATTTAAATACGCAGCGCGTTTAAATAGTCAATTACGTTTTTTTAATGTGCGCACTGGTCATTTTTAAAAAGGGGCCCATCCGTGATTTTTTGCGCGATGTCGGGCGCAAGACAATCAATAATTTGCGGCATTGACAATAATTAAGGGGGATTGCCGCAATCGCGCGTGCTGGATGCATCCCTGCCATCCCTGCATGATACGTAAACAAATCAAAGTTCGCTATGAAGGGCAATTCTTCGTTTTGATTGGTGGAACATTTTGTGAATATTAACTAGCGTCAAATGACGCGCATATGCGATCCAATGGGATAAACCCAAGAGGGGTTGCTAGTCGGAGGAGATTATAAATCAGCCGAATAAACACATTTTACGCGATTATACGTGGCTGAAACTTGTTCTGTTTAATAAATAAAAGCTTTAAATTAGCCCAATAATCGGCGTATGTTGGCGTATATAGCCATTAGAGCCAACTATGGACTTCAACAACAACAACTTCCGGGTTAAATCTCTTCCGGCGTTCAGCTCATTACGTATTCAAAATTGTGTTATTTGGCTATATTTAAAGTTATAATACAAATGATTATATATTCACTCAGATGTTCCATGCCAGTGGTGCAAGTGAGAGGATCGATGTCATATTTGATGTGTATCGGAGTATCTCGATCAAAGCTGCCAAACGAGTTCATCGCGGTTCAGAAGATGGGATCGCCTTCACCAATATAATGGCTGGACATAACATACAGAATTGGAGACGACTCTTGGCAAGTATAAAGAGCAAGAACACACTCACGGCGTTTCTAGTTGAAAATCAAAAGTTCAGGATAAAAGAGAGAAACTAGGGATAAGGTCCATGTTCGTCACATGCAGTGATGTTCGTGTGAAACGAACATGCGGAGGTTGGGAAATAATTAGCGATCTACAATCTGACCTGTCGGGATTATCGATATTATCAAACTGTATACCAAAGATATACACTGCCCTTATGGGACTTTATCCATGGGCAGGATGTGACACTGTCAGTGCACTTGCCGGGCAATGCAAGTTTAGCGCATTGAAGATCCTGCTTCGCCACCCAAAGTTTAGAGAGGCATTCACATCACTTTGTAAAATACTGGGTCGTCTCAAATGAAGTCTTCCGTACCATCCATGAGTTCACCTGTCAGCTGTACTGCCACAACACTGAAACAATCGATGTCAGTGTGCTCAGGTACCAACTATTCCACAGCAGGAGTGGGGGAAATAGAGAGCGGCCAACGGCCCTCATATGACGACACACTATGGCAACAAGCCCATCGAGCTAACCATCAGGATGCTATCTGGCGACGTAGTTTAATTTACTGTCCAGACATCCCAACACCAACGAAGAACATGGAGGGACATCAAGTGATACCGGCATTCCAGTTAGCAAATGCATGACTGGATCCCCAGCTCCCGAAGTCGTGCTAGGACTAGTGTGATGTAAGTATAGCTGATCATGTCGGCCGCGTGACTGTTCATGCATCGTCAACGGACTCAAATGTACAGACGCATGCAAGCTGTTATCTATGGCACGCCGTTTTACTATTTATTCAGAGTAAAAGATATCTCTTTGAGTCAATAAGATATCTCTTTCAATCAACAAGATATCTCTTTCTGACAAACAGATATCTCTTTCAGTCAATAAGATATCTGTTTGTCAGAAAGAGATATCTTGTTTTTTGAAAGAGATATCTTCTTGAATGAAAGAGATATCTTATTGACTCAAAGAGATATCTGTACCTCTGAAATAGATATCTCTGATGATAACTAATATGATATCTGTTTCAGAGTTACAGATATCTCTTTCAGTCCATAAGATATCTCTTTCAGTTAACAAGATATCTCTTTCTGACAAACAGATATCTGTTTAGATTCAATGAAACAGATATCTACTTCTATGAATAAGATATCTTAAATAGCCAAACAGATGTCTTGTTGTACGAAACAGATATCTTCTATGGTGAAGGAGATATCTTGTTAAATCAATTAGATATCTATTTGACTTTTTCATATAGATATCTGTTTGATCGACTACTTAACAGTAACTGTTGCTCCCTGCAAGTCATATAATTATTGTCCAATCAGAAAATAGTAAATAAATAAGTTGATTTTGTGCGGGTTGGTGGAAATACCCATTATATCCACAACAACAACAACAACAACAACAGAAACGTGACGGGTAAAATTATGATTTGTTTTCCTGGCGCCTTGTTCTTAAATATCGTAATATTCCATATGTAAATTGCTCCTGTAGACAAGCTCAATTGAGGAAAATGAATTGTTGAAACTTCGAAACTTGTCAACAACAAAGAAATATAAATTAAATAAATTTCTACCACTAACCAGTAAACGATGCACACCAGTAACCGTTAGATTATCGGCACGTTTCTTTTTCGTAATCATGATTGTGATTTAATCTGTAATCGCAATCGTGATTTGCATAATAAAAAAATGAATTGATTTACTTCACAATTATGGTTTTTGGGTGTGTAATATCAAGCCTCTTGGAGGTCTGACATTATTGAAACAATCCCTTAAACTACCGGATTACACCTCTATATCTAGTTATCTTGCACTTCATTAGAGTTCGTTCTGTTCTCGTCACTATCAGAATCCGAAGTGTCATTAGTTCTTTTCTATGTGTTCACCGGTCGTACAATAGTCCTCGGCCGTTTCCGTAGGCTGCATTCGTCAGTACCCGTAAGCGCCTCGGGTCAGAAACCACCAATGTTCCAGGTATCAGCGCACTAATTTCTGGTGAACATTACACTCCATCCTGTTTTCTTTTGAAGCTGTCACTCCCCGGGGTCGGATGGTTCACTCCAGAAATTATCATACCATAGAAATGGCTTATTGGCTCAGCCTCATTAAGCACGTTCGGGACTTGGTCCGAACTTTCAGATCGCCAACCGAGGTACTATGCGTACTGTTCCTGCGGTAACACCTTTAAAACTGACTTTGTCCTTAAAACATATTTGGCACTACATGTATTTCTTATTTGGCACATTCCTTTGATGCACTTGGTACATCATCTCAATCCAAATCAGACTTATTTAAAACTTGATTATCACAGTTTGTCTTTGGCACAATAAATCCAATTAAGAATTTACACACAATACATCCAGTTAAGAATACATTAAAACACTTTGTACATTTAAAAAATCCAGTCCACAAATTCTTTGTCTTTACTACTGTAAAATCCATTTAAAATGTCCCATTTCGCGGATTCTCTGTATTTACTATTCTGACTATAGTAAAATCCATTTAAAACGTCCTGACCTAGAGACTCAAGTCTCTAACATAGTCCGACCACCACACTTAGAGACTTGGTCTCTCCGTTTCTGCCGTAAAACACTCCACATATTGTTGTACTCTACTACAACTGGGCCCTGTAGAGTTATTAGTCATTCTCCGCAGTCAGCCTCAGCACCTCCTGAAATGTGGTGCCTCTGATCAAGGCATTGCCGCAACCCGCTCCACTTGGCCGTCTTCCTTAATGATGTATATTTGGACGTGATATGTGACTACGTCCAACCCAATCTCGCCAAACCTCGGGCATTTCTACCAAATGTCGCATTTTGCCCAAATGTCTGCCCTTGATGCTGTGCTTGCACCCTTGGGATGCATGCCAATGGCCACCACTATCCCCTTTCCAACCATCTCCCTTACCATATCCGGAGTGGGATATGTCTCTGGCTGAATGGCTGAATGGGATATCCGAACCACGAGAAAAATGATCAACCACTGAATTGGCCTCGATCTACCCTCATCAGGATGTGTTCATGTCCCCGGGGAGTAGTAGGCAATGGACTCATGAAATCAGTCTGCACTCGCTCAATTGGTGCACTGTCTGTGGAGGCTTTGAGCCTGCCGTGACCTATTGCCATTCCATCCCAAAATCACTTTTCTTTCATGCTTGCCTTATTTCTCACCACACCCTGATGTCGGAAGATGGAATGTCATGGTTCCACTCTAATGCCATAGGTCTTAGACTCTCTGGCACTACCAAGTCTTTCTCGTCACATTCATATCTGGTTCGGTATAGTACCCCCTCAATGAGTACAAACTGCTCTTGATCGCAGAGCTCGCTATAAATAAAGGGGCTTCCTCAGGCTGAGCAGACGTTCTCAACCATTCCACGATCAACTCTAGATCCTTGTCATTTCTTTGAGCTTCTCTAAGCTCTTCCACAGAGAATCCACAACTAGACGGCGTCTCTGGCACACCAACTGTCGTCCCTTTGGAGACACGCCAGTCTAAAACGTAAAACCGTCACCTTGGGTGACGAAGTCAACACGGAACTCCCTCGCCACCCTCCTGGATCCCACGGCCAGATCACATCGAGACCAGGCTCGTCCAGTTCCATCCTTGCCCGTACCTCTGGTTGCTTGGCCTTCATTGTCTCGCCGGATTCATCACCGGGACTCTCACTGGCAACACCGACGTCCTTGCCCTCATCCGTCTCATCTGCGAAATCCATTCCACGCTCGCCACCAGGTGAGCAAACACGGTAAGTTTGCCCCTCTGATGACACCCCGGAAAATGTTTGCTCCTCCTTGCATGCATTATATGCTCCAACCCGCAAGCAACCGGAAACACGTGTTCGCTACGCACGTGATCCTTGTCCCTACCTTGGAACACATGTTCATGACGCACATGTTCCTCCTTGACAAAACCGGGACAAATGTGTTCGCTACGCACATTCTCCCCACTTGCATTTGGATACATACCTACCTTGCATGCTACAGGACACAAGTTTTCCTTCCCTGTGTAATCTTGGATTTCCACTTCAATCGGAACCCTGTTCCTATCACCATCTCCAACCTGAGATCCTGAGTCACTTGGTGACTCATCAACCTTCGGGCAAATCGGACCGACATCCATTTCAGGTTTTCTACTTCCACTAGGCGATTGACTCATCGACTGTTCCCGCACACCCATCTTAGATGGATACAAAATGGCCCCACTACTACTCAGTGTGGCATCAATGCTTTCAATCATCTCCACATCTCTACTGGGGGCTAGTGCCACCTTTCCGCACTTAGTGCACACATACGAGTCCGAGTACTTGGTACCCAAACTCGGTATCAGACTTGGTGTAGACGTATCCATCATTGGATCAACTAACCATTCGGCACACGCAGCTTTTCCAACAGATTTTGACTTTCCATCCGGAGAGTGGCCTATTTTCTTACCCTTGCTCTTTGGACAATTCCTTTTAAAGTGGCCTTCCTCCAAACAAGCAAAACATTTGTTTTTCAATGGACACTCCATGTATGTATGAGTTGGTTTCCTGCATATGGAGCACCTCTGATGGAATCCCCTTTTGGTGGCCAGCAATATCAAGTGTTCCAAACATTTCTGCAGTTTCACAAACGCATCTTCAAATGATGTGATGCGGCATTCTGAAGTTGTTGGTTCAGGTCTGGCTGGAGTGGGCACCATCTCCCTCTGCTGCGGAGCTTTCCTCTCAAAAACCTGGGGTCCCTCATTGTCAAGATCTGGCGGTCGCTTGGTCTCTCTCCTGTTAGATTTACCATACATCGCAGAGTGCACATGCTGGTACCAGAGTACATCGTTGATGGTTTGTTGTATGGTTGCCGGTCTACCCAGGTATACATGCTGGCCTGCCTCTTTGTCCAATAAACCTTGACAAAGTCTATTTACCGCCTGCTGGTTACAGTAATGTTCGGGCAAATCTTGGAATGCCCGAACTGCCAGCAACTGTATTCTATCAGCCCAGTCACTGAGCTTCTCTCCAGGATTCTGCACTGCCGTCTCAAACTTCACCTGAACAGTCTCGGTCAACTCTTGACTAAATCGACTTTCTAATTTACTCAATAATTGATCAAAGGTCATGTCAGTTGTCGCTATCATGGCCTGAAAGTCAGCGGCTTTCCCACACAAACACCAGCGCAAACTATGAACACGAACATCTTGTGTCCACTGACATGCGTCTGCATACTGGAGAAAGCGCTGTCTAAATGTCAGCCAGTTACCAGTACCATCGTATTGCAGATCCTTAGGTAAACTTTTAATTACGTCTACAAAGTTACTGCTGCGCGACCTTGACTGACTCCGGTAATTGGAGTACTTGGTACTCGAGTGGTACCGTGATGTTGTTCTAGGTGACCTTGACCTACTTTGGCTAGACTCTGACCGTGACCCGTTTTGCCTGTGACGACTGACCTTAGGTCTCGTATTCAAGTTATATTGCATGTTTCTCGGTGACCTTGACCTACATTGGCTAGACACCGACCTTGACCTGTGTCGCCTATGATGACTGACCTTGGGTCTCGTCTTCAAGCACTTGGTACTTGAACGATACTTTGTTCTGGGTGACCTTGACCTACTTCTACTAGATGACCCATATGAAAGAGACCTATGTCTGTGTCTAGTCCGCCGGTCATGTCGAGTGTATGCATGTCTGTTCTTTGTCGTCTGGTATGACCTTGACCTACTCCTATTGTCGTAAGTGCCACTGGAAATTGATCGATTTCTATTTTTATTGTGCCGTGCACCTACGTCTATGTCATGGGAATGTTTGTCCCGTTTCGCCTTTTGTGACATTGACCTACTTTGTGAATCTGGAGAGCGATACCCAGACCGTGACCATCTATTACGATGTACCACATCCCTCCCGTACTTAGTACGCGATTACCGTTCGTCCCTAGGTGAGTCAAATGACCTTGACCTCTCCCTTTCGACATCATACTCTGTCGACCTAGAGGTACGCCTATTTCTCCCTCGACCTTCGGCATTGTCGTACTTAGTACGAGAATGACGACCACTCACATCTCTATGCCAGAACTTGGTTCTGGAAATATCACCCTTTGACCTTGGGTGCTTTGACTCTGGCTCACTGTCCGATTCCACACGTTCTTTATGTATCCCATTGTTGTTCAACAGCACGTCACCCACTTGCTGCAGTTGTGTCTCCCTGTGTTTTCTCTCCCGAGTATCACCCTCAAGTTTTACTTTGGGTCCGACACCACCATACTCGGCATCTATGAGACCACCCTTGTACCTAGGCTCAGTTCTTAATAAGTGAGAGACAATTTGCAGTGTTTGCTCGACTTCCGCCTTAATATTGTCGTAACTGCCCGTAGATGCACATTCCTCCTCCTCCCATTCTATAAACCGCCTCTCCACTGGCAATGTGTCATAAAATTCCTCAGTCATATCCACTGCCTGGCCATGTTTACAACTTGGTTGTAGAGTTTGGGTTGAGGTTGGGCTGAGGTTGTTTGGGTGTCAAATGTACGGTGCTGTGGCTATTTTGTACAAAGGGGAACTTATAAATTACATTATTTTTTTTTATAAACAAAAATTACCAGTCAAAATTTACAACTTTTTCTACTGCGAAGTTACACTTGCACAACAACTACATCTTAGTATGGGCTATTTAATTGATTCTTGGAATCAACAATAGAAACTTGAAGCAAATTTTCAGAATGGACCCCCCAACCTTTCACTTGAACCGTCTTTCAAAAAAACAAACATTATTTCCTTTTTTATTTTACCTAAAAACAAACAAATTACTTTGGGGAAATTATTTATTAATTACAATTGATGATTATATTATTATAACCTTGTAAAATTAGATGGAAACCCGAATTTTCTTCTTGGTGTTTGTTTTCCCGCGAAAATTGAGCCGCTTATATCGCGAAAGAAAATAAAAACAAAACAAAACACGAACTAAATCACAATTTATTGAAAATACAATCCAATTCAAGCACATATGGGGGACTATATCTGAATACAACGCTGTGTTTACTCTCTTGGAGAGATAAACGTGGATTCTAATGTGGAAATGGACAATTTCCCACGCCGGCTGATCTGGTCTGGATTTCAACTCCAGATAAGCAAGTTGCAAAATTGTTTTGCAAGTTCTCCCACGACGTGAAAACTATTCTGACATCCTCGTCGCCATTGTAATATCAAGCCTCTTGGAGGTCTGACATTATTGAAACAATCCCTTAAACTACCGGATTACACCTCTATATCTAGTTATCTTGAACTTCATTAGAGTTCGTTCTGTTCTCGTCACTATCAGAAATCCGAAGTGTATCATTAGTTCTTTTCTATGTGTTCACCGGTCGTACAATAGTCCTCGGCCGTTTCCGTAGGCTGCATTCGTCAGTACCCGTAAGCGCCTCGGGTCAGAAACCACCAATGTTCCAGGTATCAGTGCACTAATTTCTGGTGAACATTACAGGTGTATAACTTGGTCACCATCTATTGTCGGTACAAGTGTCTTATACGGTACACTAAAATTAAGACTTTTTAGTTGTCTACCATGGCTAAATTAGACACCATTTCGTTGATTTTTTTCGTAGAAATAAACTAGAATATTTGGAAGGAAATAATCATGAAAATTTCCTTCCAATTTAGTGTACCGCAAAAGACACTAGCACGCTATTGTCTATTTGGCTCTTTGAGGCATGGCAGTAGCTCTTCTCTTTCGCAGTTGGTTACCATGGCAGAAAGGGTCCGGGACGTATTGTCCATAGGAATGGAAGCAGTCAATAGGGCGATGTCGGTGCCAAACATCACTGAACCGCAGCAGCGATCAAGAGACCTGTACGGACGAACCGTCGCACTGTTCGGTGCTTCACGTACTACAAGTAAGGAGTGTATGGAATCTACTATAAGAGACTAAATGAAATTCCAGGCTCTGGATAAGAAATTTGAGCTTAATAAGTATTGTTGCACACTTCTATATCTTTTTATGCACTGGAATTGTTTTTTGGGGCATATATATATAGTCGCCATAGTGTCTGTCTGTCTCTGTCAGTCTGTCCACAACTAATATGCTAATAACTTCATTACCCTATGGACTATTGTCATGAAACTTGGCGTGTGTATAGAACAAGCGAGGACAGTTTCCCTCCTGAAAGAAAGACAACTCTCGGATTCCTAATGTTGGAGTTATTGCCATTTATTAAATGGGAAAGGGCATTTTGGGACGGGGACGTTTTGACATGGGTACGTTTTAAAATCACTGTAAACAACAACAACAACTCGCGTCATTGTAGAAAAAGTTTGGTGTTCTCTGGTTACTGAGTATCGTTTGGGTATCGATACGTATCGTATCGTGGCCATAGTATCGCGATTCGTATCATATCGTGGCACTGCTGTATCGTTACACCCCTATTTGAAACGATGTCACATAATAATAGGTAATTTATATAGTCAGCGACCAGTGTAGGTCCAAGACCAGACTGCGCGCACGCAGTCTGATATAGTTGCACATTGTTGGCAGTAGCTCTTCTCTTAAAAATAAAATTAAAAAAACTTCACCCCACAGTTTCCATGTCATTTATCAACAGTCAACTTCCGATTCCTCTATGATTTAATTTCGCTTAATTTCAGCTAGTCAGCGTGGAAGGCGAGGAGGCCGTGTTCTTACCAGGCTCAAGTGTAACCTTTTTCTTCTGGCAAAATCGTCAGACTTTCTGCCACCAACTTTAGAATTGGAGCGGCTGACACGAAATGGCCTTGGTAAGAGTGACAAACTTCTGGATTGAATAACTTTCAGAAACCATGTGCCTAATCTGTGCCAAACAATTGATGAATAAAACTAACGAAAGTAGTAGTTTGTTTTTATGCCCCCTTCTGCGATAGCAAGGGGGGCATATTGCGTTGCTCTTGAAGTTCCGTCCGTCCATCCATCCGTCCGTCCATCATTGTACTCTTTGGACTGCCAAGTTTGCGTAATCAACTCCTGCCACAGTTTTCAAGCAATCCATATGAAACTTTGCACACGCATTCTATACATATTGAAGATGTGCACCTCCCCTTTTTAGGCCAAAATTTAAATGTTTCACAAAAATACGCCAACTTTCAACTCAGCCATTTTTACAATAAATCACCTTATTGAGTACGGTACCAAGTTTGCGTAATCAACTCCTCACACAGTTTTCAAGCAATCCATCTGAAACTTTGCACGTGCATTCTACACATATTGAAGATGTGCACCTCCCCTTCTGACGCCAAAAAAATGAATTTTTCACAAAATTACCGCATATTTAACCTACCGGTAGTCATTTTTCGACACTTTTTAGTACCCAACTCTATACCTCCACGGTCATATATTGTGACCTTCTGCACTCTTGTTGTTAAGGTGTTTGCTGTATTTCAGTAATTGAGTTTGCCATATCATAATATGCTAAGTGGGGCATATCTCCGTGTTTTTCAAACACAATTTCTAGTTAACTATAGGTGTGTATCAATTTGCAGAAAAACACATGTGTCCAGAATAAATATGGAAAAAAATAATGTTTATAACATTGAACATTATCACGACCCCCCTCCCCTCTCCCCCACTCTGCCACACGCAAATAGTTGTGTGTGGATGGTATACTGGAATCAGTCTATCCGTGTATGCATCGATCACAAAATTTAATAAAGTCCAGTAAATCTCTTGTATTTATACCCCCTGAAACGAGTTGTGGGGGGCTATACTGGAATCAGCTTGTGTGTTCATCCATCCATCAAAAAACTGACTGCCGGAGTGCCGGTCAATTTCCTTATGACTTCTGTTTCCCGTCCCGGAATGCATTCGTATTTTACTGATGCATTCTCTGGTTCTGATACATCAATCTGCAACAAACCTATGCCCCATATTGTGCTGGGGATCAAGGTCACAGGCGTAAAAACTTTCAAAAACCGAAAACTGACTGTCGGTCAATTTACTTATAACTTCTGTTTCCGTTCATGGAATGCATTGGTATTTCACAGATGCATTCTCTGATACTCGTACATCATTCTCCAATAAACCTCTGCCCGAAATTCATGCTGGTTGTCAAGGTCACAAAACTAGAAATTTACCAAACCGAAAACTGACCGCTGGCCAATTTCCCTATAAATAATAAATTCTGATTCCCATCCATCGTTCTGGTCGTCGCCTTAGAACATCTCTAAACTTAAAGGATCACTAAAGTGCTCGTTTGAAAACTTAATGTCCGGTAAATTTCTTTTATTTTCAGTTTTGTTTGATGAAGTCATTATTCTGGGATGAAAATACAACTCACATTTATTACCTTCACTCAGTTCAGACTGAAAAATTATATATCTTTTCGAGAATAAATAGTAAAATCAAATGCCATAGTGCTATAGGAACATCACCATAAGGTGTATCGGGGAACAAACCTACATCACTCTGACCTATGTCTTGGGGTCAAGGTCACTAGGTCAGGGCACACACGTTGGGTATTTTGTAAGTGCTAGCATGCTGACAGCTCCATGTGCTTCAGGTGTACCACACCATGAACGGCCTGGTCTGATGGAAACGTCAACCAAGAAGACCATCATTAGTCTTGCAAAGCCTATTACAGACCTGGTGGATATGGTCATTGCGGCGTATCCAGGTACATACTGTTGCAGTTGGTATGTTTATAACCCCGGCATACAAAATATATCGAGGGGTATATGAGCCAGTGCATGAGATTTTCTGCTTATGTCGCAATGTACAGAACTTGACTCACTTTTTTCTCACCAGTGGCAATAAAGTATTTCTGTCGCCTTATATGTGTCGTGCATGTTATCACATTAAAGCTAAAACCCACACGGTTCTAATGATACCAAACACATGGTACAAGTCATTGTGATAAGTTCATGTGTGGTTTACTATTGGGTGAATATTGTCCGACACATGTTTTAACACTGAATAATTATGTTGAAACAGTCGTGCCTTTAGGACGAGTGAGATTTGATTATGGGCGGGTCAATGAAGGAAAGAGAATTGAAGTGATCCATCAGGCTTCCATGGATGAATTGAGATTGAAGCTGAAGAAAGGGAAGCTGTGGATCATCCCAAAAAGGGAGATTGTGTTGCCCCTGATTAGAAGCCACAGTGATGAGTTAAGTATTATTATAAGGTTTGATCATGTCCAGCCGTGTGCAAACGTTTGCTGTGGCCCTCGGGAACTGTTTGAACCCAATGCCGCAGGCCGCGGGTTCAAACAGTTCCCGAGGGCCACAGCAAACGTTTGCACACGTCTGGACATGATCAAACGTTATTGTTACATTTCCAACAAAATACTGATGTAATTTGAGCATTATATTCAGTATTTTCAGTACTTTTATAAATCGTCCCATTCTGGCATTCACGTAGATAATTTTCGGTATTCATATTCCGGGGCCGCGTCATGAACGTCATGAAGTAGTGACGTCATGAAGGCACTTCCACGTAGTGACGTCATAAAGGCACTTGGTCTACGCACGGCCACGGAATGAGCATTGCCTAAAGCCATATGCAAACAGCACGCGCTATATGTTTGCACATATGTGCAAACAACGGAAACCATGTAACAATACATAATACCACCACTGTGTTTCCAGTGAAACATTGATGCTTCAGTGAACACCTGGGTGCAGGATCTACCAATTAAATGCTGGTGTTGGAGTATCATATTTCAACAAAGAACATCGGATTCAGGTTGTTGAAGAACAATTCATTCATTCCAGTATTCCAATATGTTACAGAAATTAATTCACTGTCACTGTAACCTGTATTTTTAACCCCCGACCGAAGGAAGTTGGGAGGGGTAGCTGTTTTTGAAAAATGGCGTTGTCCGTCCGTCCGTCCGTAAACTTTTCAACATACAAAGTTTGTGTAATCCACTAAACCCACAGTTTTCAAGCAATCAGTCTGAAACTTTACACATGCATTCTACACATATTGAAGATGTGAACCTCCCCCTTTTGACGCTGAAAAATAGATTTTTCACAAAATTACCGCATATTTAACTCTTTTATTTTGACACTTTACGATACAATACTATAGTGAAATGTTACACATATATTCTGCATATATTGAAGATGTGCACCTCCTCTTATATGTAACCCAATTCGGACAGTTCCACAACAGGCATATATTCTGTCCTCTGACACTCTTTTTTGATATGTTAGTTGATAAATATACCTCAGAATGCTCCACAGAGATACTAATGTGTTAAGTTAAAGCCTTTTCCATAAAAACTGGTTGAAACTAATATATTTTGTTATTGCCTTTTTTGTTTGTAGTCAACACTGTGTGATGAAGGAGGTGATCAGCAGGATGACGCTTCTGCTACAACTTCTACTGGGGTATATATTTAACCCTTTCATCATTAGACTAGAGATCACAGCGCTAACATTTGTGAACAGTAAAGATGCAGATGAGCCGGCTCATAACCAGGCATTTCATCAGGTTCTACACTGTTTGCGAGTATTTCTCAGATATTTGAACGACTTCCATTTTCTGATAAATGAACCTGTCTGCATATGAGCTTGGAAGAGGCCATGCCAGATATTTTGGGGTTAAAACAACAAGATGAAGTCGGGCCATCCTAGCAAATCCCTGAACACAACTATGAGACTTAACACAACAAATATCTGACCATCAAGTGACCTTGTCCTACTTTATTATTTAGTCATTTTCCTTGGTTAAAGTTTTTAGTCAAGCTCATAATTTTTATGCCCCACCACGATAGTGGAGGGGGCATTTAGTGTTACCCTTGTCCGTCCGTCCGTCACAAAACTTTAACGCTCGGGTAAATGTCCATGAAACTTCACTTTTTGCGCGAAACTACTGGCAAGTAAAAACTTTTAACTCCCATCATTTTATCCTGGGCAGTTAAACCAATATACTCGACCGTTTTTCTTTGAAAAAGTGCGGGTATAAAAATATACAATGTTTGGAATTTATTTTTATTTTTGTCGCGCCCGCTTGACAAAGCGGAAAGCGCGTTATAGTTGGCACTATGGCGTGCATGCGTCCGTGTGTGCTTCGGTGCTCCGGACGCACACACGGACGCCCTGAGCACCGCAGGTCCGACATGAGCACCGAAGGTGCGAATGTATTATCGGGTATTGCGTCCAAGTTTTGCATCAAAGTTTTTAAATTTGCGTCAACGTTCTTTTTTGCGACAATGAGCACCAAAGGTGCTCCCTTGAGGACCGAAGATGCGAAAGTATTATCAGGTATTGCGTCAAAGTTTTGCGTAAAATTTTTATTTATTTTTTCTTGCGACCATGAGCACCGAATGAGTATTATCGGGTATTACTATCAAGCAAGGTGCGACATGCAGGCCACGGCCATCTCGTTTATCTCACCTGTAAAATAAGAACAGTGTTTTCGCGCCAATACTTGTTATACGAGGATTTAGTAGTAGGACTGTTTAGGTTTTGTTCAGTTTTTACTGTCTCCTGTAAATCAGAAGCAATGGGGTTACGAGGTAAGAAACAGATCTTTGTATAGATACTCAAGGCTAATCTGGCCATGTTTACACCAATTTCTGTCGAGCCCGCTTGCGGAAAGCGAGACATAGTGATCACAATGACGTCCGGGTGTCCGTGCGTGCGTGCGTCCTCCCTCCGTCCGTCCGTCCGAAATCTGCGTTAAAGTTTTTAAATACCTTATATCTCTGCAGTCCTAAGTCACATTGACTTGAAACTTCATATACTTATTAGTCATGATCCATATATTCATGCTGTATCCCACTCATGCGGCCACTGTGCCCAAGGTCAAGGTGAAATGACTTAGAAGTTTGCGTTCCGAAATCAGCGTTAAAGATTTTAAATACCTTATATCTCTGCAGTCCTAAGTCACATTGACTTGAAACTTCATATACTTATTAGTCATGATCCATATATTCATGCTGTATCCCACTCATGCGGCCACTGTGCCCAAGGTCAAGGTGAAATGACTTTGATGTTAGCGTTCCGAAATCTGCGTTAACGTTTTTAAATACATTATATCTCTGCAGTCCTAAGTCACATTGACTTGAAACTTCATATACTTATTTGTCATGATCCACATATTCATGTTGTATCCCACTCATGCGGCCCCTGTGCCCAAGGTCAGGGTCAAATGACTTAGAAGTTTGTTTTCCGAAATCTGCGTTAAAGTTTTTAAATACCTTATATCCCTGCAGTTCTAAGTTACATTGACTTGAAACTTCATATACTTATTAGTCATCATCCATATATTCATTCTGTGTCCCACTCATGCGGCCCCTGTGCCCAAGGTCAAGGTGAAATGACTTAGAAGTTTGCGTTAAAGTTTCTGTCAAAATTTGCGTTAAAGTTTTCACATACCTACTATCTCTGTAACCGTAAGTCAGATTTGCTTGAAACTTTGTATGCTTATTGGGCATCAAACTTCAAATAAATACACTCTGGGACCATCAAATGCCTCGGTGGGCTCGACATGCGGGCCGTGGCCATCTGGTTTGTATAAATATTGTGTTATAATTTAAATATATAGGTAATTTCTCAATGACTTTCCCCGTTATATAACAATGTAGTTTATATAACAGGGAAAGCCGTTGAGAAAAAATCCTTATATTTAAATTGTAACACAATGTTTAACTTTAATATATAAACAATCGATGTAAACATGGCCAAATTAACCTTGAGTATCTATAGTATTTCTTATTGAACATCACCGCCTCACTTTTCATACAAATTCCAAATTGGAGCTAGCCTTAAAGTAAGACTGTGAGTATAACGCGTGCGATCATTTGTTATAGTTGTTTTTTATGCTTTCAGTCAATACCCGCGTCTGCTACTGTAGCTGTGAATAATGTTACGCTGGATAACACAACACAGAGTGGCGAACATGGTGTGGTACGTAATTATTGTCCTGAGCATATGGCACTCCGTTTAACTATTTATTCCCAAAAACTATACCTATTTCAGTTTATAAGATATCTCTTTGTGTCAAGAAGATATCTCTTTTACTCAATTAGATATCTCTTTCATCAAAATATATATCTTGATTCAAATAGATCTCTTGTTGAATCAAGATATCGTGAACTGTCAACTAGATACCTTGTTGAGTTAAAGAGATCTATACATTTATTAACTTATTACATGTATATATATCTCACAATACAAGATACCTCTTTTAATAAGATATGTAGTTATCTGTTCTATAATGTGCAAACTGATATATCTTTCCAAAAAGAAGATATCTAATGTAACGAAATAGGTATCTGTTATCAAGATATTGTGTGCGTGTACCAGTAATCTTGTTAACTGAACAAGATATCTTATTTGCTGACCGAGGTATCTTCTTTACCTGAAGTGATATCTTTAACTCTGAAAAGAAATGGTAAAACTGGGTGCCATATAAACATGGTAAAGCACATTTCCATATGCCACAGTTTTGCTCGCCATGCAATTAAATCACATTCCCCCTCACACAAAAAAAAACATAGAATATGTACGGAAACCACAGTATAGACATAGGAGACATTACTAGAGTGACATTGAGGCAAGTGACATTGCTGGTTAATTCAGGCCTGAAATTTCAGAACAGATATTGTGATTTTCTCCCCAGTAGGCAGTACGGCAACATGCTTGTTATCCTCCGACGAAACTTCACCCATGCATAGTCGTCTCATCAGAGGATTACATTCGTCGGGGGATATAAATTTCTCTAAATTTGCTTGTTCTACTCGTATTTGCATGTGCTCTAATGTATATTCTGCTTTCATTCCATACCCGTGTCTGCTACTGTAGCTGGCAGCCAGAATATGCTGGATGACACCACACAGAGTGGAGAAAATGCTGGGGTACGTAATGATTGTCCTGAACATGTTCTATAAACTCCGTATCGGCCCAAGGGCCAAGTATACAGTAATAGAAATAATTAGTTGAAACTTCCACATATCAGAGACAATACCATGATGTGATACTATGAGAAATTTTATTCACTTCCAATGAGTCGTATTGGAAATATTGACATTTGAAGTTCTGATTTTTTTTTGTATCCACCCGATATATATTATATTTCACCATATATATATTTCATATGTCTGTATATGACCTTCGCTGTTGAACAGACGTTAAACCATGTTCAATCAATCAAATAATCTGAATACCCAGGCTGTGCCGAGGAACAGACCTGCGTTAGGAAGAACTAGAAGAAGAGCTGCCAGGAGGTGCCGGGAAAACATATTATCATATGCCGCAACATGGCAGGTAATGATTTATTGTTTAGAGTTTTGTTTTTTCGATTTGTATGCCCGCTTGACTAAAGTCAGGGGGCATTATGTTCTGCGCCTGTCTGTCCGTCCGTCCTTCTGTCTAGGGTTGCCCACACAATTTAGAGCATGCTTGTAAAAATAGAAATTTGAAGTACTTGCATCACGAAAGAAGATTGAATGGTGTCGGATAAGCCGACAAATGAGGTTCATTTTGCTTTCCCGCTTATTGATATGTTTTCAAGGACTACATAGTACCTGCAGGAACGGCGAAAATAAATAGTGTATTTAAAGACAACGGTACTAAATGGGTTCTACACTAAGGCGCCAGGATGTGCCAGGACAAAAACAAATAAACATGAATCATCTTCAGATTCTGGTTTCAGTACTATGATTTACATGTCATAATTATTATATTTGTCCTCTGAAGAAACCTCCGAGAACTACAGAGAATGTTCCATATACAGTATCCAATGATAGGTACTTGCTTATTAGTTTGCTGTTTGTCTTGACAGGCTATCTAGTTCTTTTCTCGTATTCACTTTTGCCTGGTCACCATTACACGATGAACCTTGATGTCGCCCCATGCCATGATATTTACCGGTATCAACCTCGTAGGGGTATAATGACCATTACGTATAATGGCATTATACATTTTAATTTTTAACATTATGATGTTAACATGCTTGCACCAAAACAAAGCTGAGCTTTCTTTATCGGAACGTCTTTGATCTGTTTGGCGTACAATTGTGCATGAATCATGATAACAAAATATTTCACTTGTGTGATGCGGTCAACCAGGCAAACATTTATTAAATGCATTTTTGTTACATTGCATGTTGTTCTTGTTCTTGTTAACTGAAACGAAGTGTACATGGAGAGATATCTCTTTAAAAAAGATGTTAATTTCTCCAACAAGATACCTCTATCAGTAAAGATTATGCTTGTTAATCTTGTTAGTTTCAAAAAGATATCTTGAATTGTTTATATCATAACTAAATATCTTATTGACTGAACAAGAAATGTTATTGACTGAACAAGATATCTTATTGTCTGAAAGAGATAGAGATAGCTTGTCTGGGAGTGAAATATTTCATATAGCTCTTTAAAGAGATATGTTGAAGTGTCAACTAGTTATTGTTATTGTTCATCATATCATCCATATATATATAACAGCACAAATAACGCACCATGTCAAAAATTTACTCTCAAAATTTCATATGTTTCCTATTCGGTATGAAATATATATTCGGCATTGATTGGACAACCTGACAACAATAATGCAAGAAAAATCTACCAGAACTAATGTTGGTTGTTGTGTGGTACTGACATTGTGTTAAAAAATGTGATGCAGTAAAAAGTGGTACGTTATTTTTGTTGTTCAGTATATATAGATATTTATATTTGTAAAATCACACTGTTTCACTCCTGACAGTTTCGTAAAAAAACAACAACAAAAAACAGAAATGTGTTAGTTTCATATAATGATTATAGGTAAACTGTGTTCAAAATACATATAAAATTAATAAAAAAAGTATTAGAAAGACAACTTGTTTATGCACCCCGAAGATATTCGGTGCACAACAAAATGTTTGTCAGTTACCGACGTTTCTTCGATGAATGTCATAATCTTCATCATTAGCCTCTGTGTTGTATTAAAATTAATGGATGATTCAATAATATATGATTTCAACATGCTACAGCATTTTTATACCCCGGCTTACGAAGTAGCCGATGGGTATATAGTTTTTATAATTCCGTCCGTCCGTTCATCCGTAGCATTTGCGTTAAAGGGGTATATGTGGGCTCCTGCCCACACTTTCTCTAGTATAGGGGTGCATCCATCAGTTTTACTAATCTCTTGTTCATACATTCAGTGAAGGTAATGGGCCTGAGCTTCTTGAGATCTTCGACAGCGAGGACGAGGAGCTGCAGCGGGCCCTCCAAGAGAGTGCCGCCACCTATTCTAGCAGGTTTGTGTGTGTGCGGATAATCTACAAGTAACTTTCATATACCCTCAACCAATGTGGCTGTGTGGATATATTAACCAGGGGTTTATTATGCCCCCTTTTGCGATAGCAAGGGGGGCATATTGCTTTGCTCTTAAAATTCCGTCCTTCCTCCGTCTGTCCGTCCGTCTGTCCGTCAGTCTGTCTCTCCGTCCGTGTACACTTTGGACTGCCAAGTTTTTGTAATCAACTCCTCCCACAGTTTTCAAGCAACATATTGAATATGTGCAACTCCCCTTTTGATGCCGGAAAAAGTATTTTTCACAAAATTACCGCATATTGAACATAGTAATTTTTCGACACTTTTTGTCGCGCCCGCTTGCGGAAAGCGCGATATAGTGTGTCCGGTTAAAGTTTTTGGTTAAGTTTTTTGGTTAAAGTTTTTCGTTATACTACATCTCTGCAACTGCTTTGCCCATTACCTTGAAACTTCACATGAGTGTTTATCATCATCTATATTCTCATTCTACCCCCCTACCGTGCAGCGCCTGTGCCCAATGTCAAGGTCTAATTACTTTGAACTTTTTGGTTAAAGTTTTTGTCGCGCCTGCTTGCGGAAAGCGCGATATAGTCGGCACTTTGGCGTACGTACGTACGTTTGTGTGTCCGGTTAAAGTTTTTGGTTAAGTTTTTTGGTTAAGTTTTTTGGTTAAAGTTTTTCGTTATACTATGTCTCTGCAACTGCTTTGCCCATTACCTTGAAACTTCACATGGGTGTTTATCATCATCTATATTTTCATTCTACCCCCCTCCCGTGCGGCCCCTGTGCCCAATGTCACGGTCAAATTACTTTGAAATTTTTGGTTAAGTTTTTTGGTTAACGTTTTTCGTTATACTATATCTCTGCAACTGCTTTGCCCATTACCTTGAAACTTCACATGGGTGTTTATCATCATCTATATTTTCATTATATCCCCCTCCCGTGCGGCCCCTGTGCCCAATGTCAAGGTCAAATTACTTTGAAGTTTTTGGTTAAGTTTTTTGGTTAAAGTTTTTCGTTATACTATATCTCTGCAACTGCTTTGCCCATTACCTTGAAACTTTACATGGGTGTTTATCATCATCTATATTTTCATTCTACCCACCACCCGTGCGGCCCCTGTGCCCAATATCAAGGTCAAATTACTTTAAAGTTTTTGGTTAAGTTGTTTTTGGTTAAAGTTTTTTCATGTACTATATCTCTGCACCTGCTTTGCCCATTACCTTGAAACTTCACATGGGTGTTATCATCATTATTAGCCGATCTATTTATAGATCGGCTAATATATTGGTCATCCATCGAATTCTGAAAAAGTTTGTAGCAACCCTTTTCTCCGCTATTCGGTAATCTACGAACGCAAATTTTGCTGTACATGTATCACTTCCAAATTGCATCAACCGATAAAGTTTGCATTTTTGGCAATTATCTCCGTTTAAAACTTTAAATATAGCCAAATAACACAATTTTGAATACGTAATGAGCTGAACGCCGGAAGAGATTGAACCCGGAAGTTGTTGTTGTTGAAGTCCATAGTTGGCTCTAATGGCCATATACGCCAACATACGCCGATTATTGGGCTAATTTAAAGCTTTTATTTATTAAACAGAACAAGTTTCAGCCACGTATAATCGCGTAAAATGTGTTTATTCGGCTAATTTATAATCGACCTCTGCTGAAAATCTCCTCCGATCGCGTATGCGCGTCATTTGACGCTAGTTAATATTCACAAAATTTTCCACCAATCAAAACGAAGAATTGCCCTTCATAGCTAGCTCCGGTAGCTCCGCCCACTCGCATGCTGCTACAGAATTCGGACAAACACACAGTGACTACAACTTTGTGTATTGTGGAGTGTAATCTGTAGATAAATAGAGCATACAGTACAGGTGTTACGCTGGAATATTTCGCAACATAATGGTGACAACAAAACATTGCTGCTATGGCGATTCACGAACCCTGAAACCCGGTGAAGACAAATACTTTATTGGATTGATTTGGGAACGGATTTCCAAAACCTGCACAAAATCGAGAAAAATGTCAACGCTGTGTACAGAACTGTGGTCGAAAATAGTTTACCATTGACAATGTTACCAGAGACACCTACATATGTTCGATGCACTTTACCCTGATTTGATCGGCTAATAACATCATGCTCTGCATGACTTTTCATCTATATTTTCATTCTACCCCCCTCCCGGGCGGCCCCTGTGCCCAATGTCAAGGTTTAATTACTTTGACATTTTTGGTTAAAGTTTTTGTCGCGCTTGCATGCGGAAAGCACGATATAGTCGGCACTTTGGCGTACGTCCGTACGTACGTGTGTCCGGTTAAAGTTTTTTGGTTAAACTTTTTCCGTCTACTATATATCTTTTTTTAGTGTCCATGCCCCGCCCCAAGGCGCGACATGCAGGCCGCGGCCATCTAGTTAGTATACCACGCTGTAGAGGGTACCAAGTTTGTGTAATCAACTCCTCCTACAGGTTTAAAGCAATCCAGCTGACACTTTGCAAATGCATTCTAAATATATTGAAGATGTGCACCTCCCCTTTTGATGCCAAAATTTTTTTTTCACAAAATTACCGCATATTGAACATTTTTCGACACTTGTTAGTATACTATACTGTATAGGGTATCAAGGTTGTGTAATCAACTCCTACCACAGTTTTCTAGCAATCAATATGAAACTTTGCACATGTATTATATGCACATTGAAGATGTGCACCTCTCCTTTTGACGCTGAAAAAATAATATTTCACAAAATTATGGCATATTGAACTTAGCCATTTTTCATTCAGTAATTGACTTTCCCATATGTAGTAATATGCTAAGGGGGCATATCTCCGTGTTTTACAAACAAAATTTCTAGTTCTTACCAGAATCCCATTTACCCGGTTTGACCCTCATGTACATTTTTAGCCCACCTTGTGAAGCAAGGAGTGCTTATTCTATACCCCCGGTGTCGTAGTCAGCATCTGTCCATACCGGTAAGTCAATGTTAACACTTGTCTAATTTCCTGGGTGTTGCCCCCACCCCCTTCTCAAATCTATGTTGGTGCTAATCGGTAGCCAATACATAATTTATATAATATATAACTAAATGGGCATGATCACTGTCTATACTGGCTGATAATCAGTCCAATAAAGTGTACATACAAAGCTGGTCAGGGTCTACCATGTTAGTACATTATGGACAGTTAATAATCATTCTATCATGTACTGAACATGTGGGATTATCACAATACAACATCTAAACATGGCATACTATTTGACATACACAGCTGTTTACAGTGCGTGCATTATTGTGCAATTTCTGAATGCCTCCAACATGCCCGATTTCACGTCTGCGAACTTCATTTAGCAGGTATGTGCAAGACCTCAATGATTTTAATGTGCATATTGAACAATTTTCCATATGGAGGCTGTAAGCTGCACATGTATTGCATGTTGAAAATCTCAATTTTCTTTGCATCGTTTCAGAACAATGGATGAAGAAGACGTTCGTTTACCCGAAGCTCTAAAAACATTTCAATCAAAGCTGAATTCGGAGGACAAGCAAGAAATAATCGTGTCACGGAAATCTGTGCTCGACAGCACATTTAGAGCTTTAAAAAGGGCGTTCGACCCTAGATGTAGGATCTACGTGAAATTTAGTGGTGAAATGGGGCTAGACCATGGTGGGCCAAGAAGATAATGTTTTCGGTAAGAATGATTATATCCTCTAAGCATGTTGATCTAATAGGTAGCATGTATGTCAATTGTACGGCATGCTGTTTTCCTGAAACAAGATATTTTGCGGTGAAAAAGATATAGGGTTTATTTGATCATTCTACCTGTTTACAAGGACATAATGTGACTGGTTCGGTCCTTTTTATCACGTCGATTGTCTTCGGGTGCCAAAGGCGCAATTTATATTTATTTCAGGATTGGCAGTCTGGGTCTGTTACCACCCCTGATAAGAGTAGTAAGATTTTAGTCAAGGGTGCTAAAAATATTTGTAAATAATTATACCTCACCACGTTAGTGGAGTAGAATTTATGATTACCATTAACTTCTTCATCCGTCCGTCGCATTGTTTACTCTGATGGCTATTTCTTATTGCACAATGAGACAAATTATGTTCGCCTTATTCCTCACCAAAGCAACTGTATTTGTCATGTAATTAAACCATATTATTGCATACAGTCATATCAACTGGTCGAATGACTTGAATATGAATGTCATTTGAACATATTTGTTAGTGAATTCCACCTCCATGACGTGATTATGAATGTCATTTGAACACATTTGTTAGTGAATTCCACCTCTATACCGTTTAGTCTCTATGAAGTCACTCTCACTATTGGATGTGTTAATATGATAAATAGCAACAACATTTCTTTCTTACGTTTCAGCCTTGCGAACTCTGCTGTGTTCGAGGGTCAGGACGGAAGCAAGATTTTCTCACACAACATCAAGAAGCTGGAGGAGTGGGAGTACCACATGTCTGGCAAACTGGTCGCCATGAGTTTGTTGCATGATGGGCCGGGATTGTCTTGTCTCAATCCCCATCTCTATAGAGCAATGACAGGGATGACAGTGGATTGGAGTAACTTCGAACTTAACCTGATTCCAGACACGGATTACCGTGAAATTTTAGAACAGGTAATAAGCAAGAAAATAGTTGTCATAAGCTGTATGATAAAAAATGGAAACTATGGATGGAATTTTTAATTTGCTTGCGCAATGGTTTGTGCCATAGCACCACCATCGTCGTCTGTGTGTTCCACATTTGGGATAAATGCATATATTTCTTTCACAACTTCAGAATGTCTTCATATTACACTGATGCATTTGTCTGGTTATCATGGTTTGTCTGGTTAGCTGCCACTCTGATGGTTATCATGGTTACCACACATTGTGTGTTGTGTGCCAAACCCGCTACCCCCAAATACTAATGTCATAAAAGTTGATTGCCCAGGCCAATTTTAGGTTGCCATGGCAACTGTTAATTTTCAACTGATGTCACACTTAGATAGGGCCAGAGCGCATTACTATCTATGTCTTAAAATATTTACAGACCTACTATTGTGGCACTTTTTCCCAAACTGGGTGCACATTGAGCATTATTTGAGTGCAAAGCTGTAATAAGGACCAATTAATCATATTTTCATTCATCGCTTGGAAATTCTCTATGATGCAACACGTGCGGTGATATTAAATTCAACATAGATTCTGTAGAACATGGTTTTATGAATCGAAATCACCAGGTGAGTATTTTTGGAGAGATAAATGGCAAATGTACCGTATATTGTTAATATTATGACGACGAGCTAGCGTTATGATGTGATGTGACAAGTTCACATAGCGCTACATTGATTTGACTTAAATACCTAAATAGGTTAAGTTTCAGTGTGAAAAGCCTATCCATTTTATACTTGGACATTTGCAATCGTGGTTTCGATACATGTTACTTCACTATAATTGTGTCCAACCTGTTTAAAATTGTAAAGAACAAGTTATTTACTGATTACAGCTTAAGGGTGCTGATAGTGACAGGAAGCGCGACACATTCTTATCTGCACATGGTGATTTGGTGATAAGTCAGGGATACACCGACGTCTGGAGGATGAAGTGCCCAGATAGGCAGCGAGTCGTAGCTTCCCTGGTGAAGCATCTCGTCTACTACAGGTAGTAGGTCATTTTAGCTCACCTATAGACGGAGTGAATTTTCTTCTTTACAACCAGAAAGTAGACTTGTCATGTATGTATCGAAGTATCTGTTCAACAACACAGATACAGGGCTAACCTTATATAAAAGCCAACAATATTCTGTATACCTGGCCGTCTGTACATGACTTTTGCTGCTGAACGGACGTAAAACCCCATTTTCTCCAATCCTGTATACAAGGACAGTTGATTTATGAAGTCGTTGGTTATCAAAAAATGTCACACCCAATGTCGGGAGTGTAATGCCATATTGAGGTACATTTTTGGCCGTTACTATTTTGTTTACCAACAAATCTCCATAATTCTTTCAAACTGAAATTGGAAACAATGCTTGGGTGCTATAAATGGCGGCACAAATTTTCAGGCTAAGCAACCACCACCAAACTGCTGAGAACAACTATACATTTACTTTTTACGACACTGCACCATGATCCAACTCGTGGCTCGTTACAAGCCTGCTGAACTGGGTCTACACTGTTTGAAAATGTTATGGTATGTAGGGTTGAAAGCGTTAACATTACCGTCAAAATGTTCGGATCAGTGTATACCCTGATCAGATTACATGGATATGCAGGCTGATCTGGATCAACACTCTTTGCTAAAACAAATTGCATACAATGCATTTCCATTGACCACGGATACGCATAGAGCATCTGCAAATGCAGTACATGTATGGCGCAGGGCCTAAGAATTGGGTAAGTCTCACATACAGAACCTTCCAATGACGACTTTGGACCTTTGCCTGTTACAGGCAGTACCGGTATGTACGTCTGACCATTCTAAAATTGTAAAAAGAAAAAATATATATGTACTTTAAACATGAAAATTAACCTACAATTACAATTCACACTAAAACGTATCCATCCGCTTTTATGGCCTTATTGTAGGTCAAGCTAAGAAAACGACGTCATTGTTTGGGTTTGTGTAATTGTATCCCCCCGGACGAAAGTCGGGGGATACTATGGATTTGACGTCATGCCGCCGCGTCCGCCGCCGTCGCAGACACTTTCGTGTCCGGAGCATAACTCCAATATCGTATGGAATATTTCAATGAAACTTCACACATGCATATGTAATGACTCCAAGGTGTGTCTTGCACAAGAACCACGACCCTCGCATCACCGATTTCAGAGATACGTCCCTTTGTTGATTTTCACTATAATTTCCTATTATGCCCCTTCGTTCATTTTCCTAAAAATTTGTGTTCGCCCCATCAGTCCAATACTGTATGGAATATTTTAATAAACTTTCACCCATTCATAGATAACGACTCATAGGTGTGTCGTGCACAACAATGAATACCCTCGCTTCACCAATTTTGGAGTTATGCCCCTTGATCGTTTTTGATAAAGGTCAATCCTCGTGGCTACTGGGCGTACACCCATCACACTGTTTGCCACCTATCACACTGTTTGCCACCCATCACACTGTTTGCCACCCATCACACTGTTTGCCACCCAACACACTGTTTGCCACCCACCACTGTTTGCCACACACCACTGGACTGTTTACCACCCACCACACTGTTGGCACACTTTTTGCCACTAACCCACTGTTTGCCACTCACCGCCATTTGCCACCACCACACTGTTTGCCACCCACCATTGTTTGCCACCCACCACCACACTGCCACCCATCACACTGTTTGTCACTCCCCCACGGCCCGCGACAGGAGGGGGATACATTGCGGTCGCTCCGACTCGTTCTAGTTGACAACTTGCAATTCCAGATGTTCATCTGAAATCCAGCAGTTCGTGGATGGGTTGGATGCGGTGTGCGGTTTGTGGGGAACGGTGAAGGAGAATCCCATGACCTGGATGGAGCTCTTTTGTTTCAAGCCAGAGCCCCTGCAGAAAGAGCAATTCATGGAGCTCCTAACCACTGCGTGGTCACCTGTAGGGAGTAATTCACGGGGCTTGGAGGAAGACACTATCTACTGGGAAATGTTCTTGCAGGAGATACAGGGTAAATGTTATATAATATAGTTTATAACATAACATGTGGCGCACTAGTTGTATACACCCATTATATATTTTCCTGTAATACACTAGATGTATATTTATGCATGTGAGACCGACTAACCAAAAGTTGTGTACTCATACACGTTGACAAAATAAACAAGATGGCGTCCAACTCAGACTTTTTGGTGAATGATAAAGTTTTGATCGATGGCAAGGGCGGTGGCGTAGTGACTGAAGTTGTATTTCGTGGGTGTTCAACATTCTACATGGTGAAATTCTGCAACAATAACTTTGAAGAAGACGTTAACTTTCACTCCTGAACAGTGTGGGCCAAAACGCCGACGTTACTGTTGGCGCAACGTCATTTGACGTCACCACTTTCGACGTAACAACATGCGTAGAAAAGATGCGCACACATAATTTGCGCATACACCCTTAAAGGAACCGTGTCAGTGTGAAATGAAAGTTTAGTACTGTAGTAAAATTCGACTAATATGTTATGTTATAAATAGAATCTTACATTCGTGTTCGTTGTTTATTGAAATTTATTAAATTTGTCTTTTAAAAAGGACAAAAACTCGGGACAAAAAGAAGACTCATTTAATAATTTCAATAAACAACGAACACTCATTTAAGATCCTCTATGTATTTCTCACTTCCGCAACTTGGTTAACTCATCGTTGTGTTACAACCAGTATGTACCAATATTTCTTTCTTTCATTGTTTTATTAACCCCACGACCAAAGGAAGTCGGGGGTTCTAGCGGTTGCTGCTGTCTGTCTGTCATCTGGCTGTCCGTAGACGGAATTCTTGCAAATCATCGTAACAAACGCGACAACTCTACTTTGTTTGTCCGATCGTCATTATACTTTGCATGTACATTGATAACGATCAGGGGAAAATGCCTATTTAATAAGGTAACAATCAGCCCAAGATGAAGGTCAGGTGTTCCTAAAAATAGATTGGTTATTTCGCAACGATTGTTTTTTTTACTGACCAAGAGGCGGGTCAGGGGTTAGCACCCACTCTCTGATGGCTCATTTTATGTGTAGTGATTCACCTTTCAAAATATGCAATCAAGTTTTAATTGCTGTTGCAAGGTATTAAACACTAGCAACTGAGGCTGAAACTAGATAGCAAGTATACCTTAAAGTTCCACCACTCTACCACATAAGGAGATGTAATCTGGAGATGAAATAAGTTTTATTGCATATTAAAGGACATATTTCACAAACTATTTCAAACTCTTTGAGATCTGAGCGGTGAACGTTAACATAATTGGCGTCCGGAATTGGCACATAAACTGTAAGAGCTAATGTCGATAGCATTTAATCTCAGTTTAATTTAGTCAGCCAATGATCATCTCCATTCTGCTGACATACAGCTGGTCGAAAACATTAGGTAAGAATGTATAGAAAATGATTAGCAATTTTTGTTAGCCAGGTTTTTAAAAAAAAAAATCCCGGCTATTGGATTGGCGAAAGCCAGGCGGGCGGCATCCACAATGTTAAGTTTGCACGATTAAGTCCGTTTCTCACTCCCTATACCACCTAAACCCTTCATACTAGCACAACTTCATAAGCCACGAGTGCACATCATAACCCCCTGCCAAACGTATGACTGTCTTGTGACCGTGACCTACTTTTTCCGCTTCAATAACTTATTCATTTTCAACGTTAAGTTTGCGCGATTTAAGTCAGTTTCTCACTCCCTATACCACCTACACCCTTCATACTTGCACAACTTCATAAACCACGAGTACACATCATAACCCCCAGCCAAACATAACACCTTATTGTGACCTTGACCTACTTTTTCCGCTTCAATAACTAACCCATTTTCAACGTTAAGTTTGCGCGATTAAGTCTGTTTCTCACACCATATACCACCTACAGCCTTCACACTTGCACAACTTCATAAGCCACGAGTGCACACAATAACCCCCTGCCAAACGCATGACCGTCTTGTGACATTGCACTAGCAACTGAGGCTGAAACTAGATAGCAAGTATACCTTAAAGTTCCACCACTCTACCACATAAGGAGATGTAATCTGGAGATGAAATAAGTTTTATTGCATATTAAAGGACATATTTCACAAACTATTTCAAACTCTTTGAGATCTGAGCGGTGAACGTTAACATAATTGGCGTCCAGAATTGGCACATAAACTGTAAGAGCTAATGTCGATAGCATTTAATCTCAGTTTAATTTAGTCAGCCAATGATCATCTCCATTCTGCTGACATACAGCTGGTCGAAAATATTAGGTAAGAATGTATAGAAAATGATTAGCAATTTTTGTTAGCCAGGTTTTTAAAAAAAAAATCCCGGCTGTTGGATTGGCGAAAGCCAGGCGGGCGGCATCCACAATGTTAAGTTTGCACGATTAAGTCCGTTTCTCACTCCCTATACCACCTAAACCCTTCATACTAGCACAACTTCATAAGCCACGAGTGCACATCATAACCCCCTGCCAAACGTATGACTGTCTTGTGACCGTGACCTACTTTTTCCGCTTCAATAACTTATTCATTTTCAACGTTAAGTTTGCGCGATTTAAGTCAGTTTCTCACTCCCTATGCCACCTACACCCTTCATACTTGCACAACTTCATAAACCACGAGTACACATCATATCCCCCAGCCAAACATAACACCTTATTGTGACCTTGACCTACTTTTTCCGTTTCAATAACTAACCCATTTTCAACGTTAAGTTTGCGCGATTAAGTCTGTTTCTCACACCATATACCACCTACAGCCTTCACACTTGCACAACTTCATAAGCCACGAGTGCACACAATAACCCCCTGCCAAACGCATGACCGTCTTGTGACCTTGACCTACTTTTTCCGCTTCAATAAGTTAGCCATTTTCAACGTTAAGTCAGTTGAGGAGAGGTGCTTTTACAAAAACCCGGCCTTCGTGGCTTTGCCTCGTTTCTTGTTCGTACACTGTACTTAATTATTTTCAACAGTAAGGGTAAGCACTTCATCACTTCATTTGGCGAGATACATTACTAGCCCTAGTCTGGCTGACTAGAGCAATTTAGAACTATTGTGTTGCGTCATAACCAGTATTTTGATCTTGTATTTTCAGATAAAACTATGGATGTGAAATTTGAAGATGTATTAGTTTTCATAACTGGGGCTGATGTGATACCACCAAATGGATTTCAGGAAATAACTGTAGACTTTTACAACAATGAGGTTGGGAGTGAGAGAATGCCATATTCCTCTACCTGCAACGTTATCCTCTACCTTCCACGAGGAAAGAGCAATCCGGATGAATTTAGTCGGTTAATGGTGAGGTCTTTGAAGGAATCCAAAGGATTCGGGAAAATGTGAACTTTTATCCCATCACTCTGAAAGGAATTATCATAAAACACTTTCATGAGATATAAGAGGGGTGTTCCAAAAGTAATGATAATGTGGTCAGCATCTAAACAGTTTTACAGATATATATCTAAGAGCTGGTTCGTTCTTTTCACTGCAGTGTCTATGAATAGGTACTTTTAACTGCAGTTTTCTCAGCCTAACCTAGCATTTTCGAAATCAAGTTTGGATGTGTTTTGTACCGGATGAATGTAAGCAATCGTCAGTGAAATTTCATTGAAATTCATTTAAGGATAAGGAAATGGCACAACATATATCATTACTTTTGGAACACCCCTCGTAAACAGGAACATGACATTAAAATAACATCATATGATGAGTACCTGGTGTGTTTAGTACCTGGCACGAGATCAGCTTATCCTGACGGGGCTATAAAAGTGGTTTTCCCGATGTGGTAAGGAGCACTCGATCAGGATATTGCAGTTTCGGATTTAAATTTGTGATTTTCCTCAACACTTTTGTATCAGATCAACATGTTTGCTATACATGTATACCTTCGGGATATTTGTTGTGCAAGCTTGAAAAGCGGAAAGTGCGATATAGTCGGCACTTTCGCGTGCGTTCGGATTTGCGTCTAGTTTCTTTGCGTCAAAAGTTTGTTGTTTTTAGCTCGACTATTTGCAGAATATGGAGAGCTAATGTCGTCACCCCGGTGTCGGCGTCACACATTCAATGATAAGGTTTTTAGCTTGACTATTCGAAGAATAGTTAGAGCTTATGTATTCACCCCGGCGTCGGCGTCACGCGTTGGTTAAGGTTTTTAGTCAAGCTTGTATATGGAATACTCCTGGCCCTACACCCACCATACTTGGACAACTTCATCTCCTAGTGATGTACATCAACAACCCCTGACCTATATTTAACCTTCACCTACATTTAACCTTGAATTACTTAGCTAATTCCCCTTGGTTAAGGTTTTTAGTCAACCTTGGTAAAGGTTTTTAGTCAAGCTTGTACATGGAATACTATTGTGCATACAGACACTATACTTGGACAACCTTTTCTCAACCTTACATCAATAACCCCTGATCACAATGACACCACAGGCATATTTTTCCCCCTAAATATAACCTCCCTCTCAGTCATAGCTGTCGTAGTGGAGCTTCGTTGTCTCTTCTGTCCATGCCTCGCAAAGGCGCGACATGCAGGCCGCGGGCATCTCGTATCTATATGCCGCATGTTTCTTTTCTCTTAGGGCTATTCCAGAACAAGATCTCACGTAGGGGTGGAACGCAAATGCATTATTATTCTGTTGGTGGTGTGGTAGAAGTGTATTTTATTTTTGTTACGTTCTTGGTGTATTTCTATTTAAATTATCTAGGTTGTTGTGTATTTTCGGGACCAATATTTTATTGTAGGTAGGTTGTGGAAACTATTTCCGTCCGATGTTCAGTAATGCAATAATTAAATGAAGGAAGAGTTTAAATTATTTAACCTGACCCCGGAAATTCCATCTAGTTATCTACTAGGATAACGAACCACATGCTGTTATGCCCCACCCTTGTCCATCCATCCATCTATGCGTCCGTATGTCCAAAGGTTCACTTTGTGCATTTAACACCAGTAAGTGTTTTGTGAAACACATTTTCCAGTTTTACTGATTATAATTGGCCCCTTAAGCAATCCTATTTGCCCCAGAGCCAGGGCCACTCAATTTGTTCCTTATGTACAGCTGTTATCAAACAAATGTATGGACAGTTGTGTATTAACTGTATTTATTTGGTACAACAGCATTTTTTTCTTGGGAATATAAATTTTTATTTCAATTCTTTTGGTGGTAGGTAAATAATAATTAAAATTCTGGTGGTGGTACCCCCCCCCCCCCCCCCCCCCCCCCCCCCCCCCCCCCCCCGCATGACATTTTTTTCTGGAATAGCCCTTACTTACTTTATTTCAAGTTGTATGTATTGTACACAACTATTATCACTCATTTCTCAGATAACTTGAAATTTTAGGGTCTAAAATATTAAAAAAAGTTTGTCATAAATGTCTTTTCTTGGCTTGTCACAATCTGGTACAGATTTGTAATGAATATTGAGAAGATTTGTCACACAGTAATGTTCACATCACTGGTAGATGAGTTATATCTGAACGTCGCGTTAGTTACCTGGGAGTTGAATTGGGTTATTACCCATTATAAAAGTAGTAAGATTATTACTGATCCTACTGCTTTTGGGAGGGGCCAAGTGATTCTGGTGTGGCGAGGACCTGGCATCAGACCAGCATTATTCTGATTTCAGGGCTGAATATATAGTTTTGTTATTGTAAATATTCAGTTCTGATTTTGGGATTTTCCCCCCGTTTGTACATGTCCTTGAAAATGTCCATGTACTTGTACAGGTAATATATGGGACTTAATGCTAAACCCATTGTCAAGGTCATTACCAAGGTCAGGAATGATCGAGACAAATTGTCTCCCCCAATTATCATATGAACCAAGTATACTTCAATTGTTATGACGTTATGGCCAATATAGCTTGATCTGACGAACGAAAAGTGGTAACAATGCAGTTGAAGTGTAAGGGATAGGCCAGAGTAGATAAGTACACGTAGTCACTTAATCACTTATAATGTACACTATATTACATGGGGAACACACAGGAATACATGATACATTGATATGCGAACATCACTGTACTGTGCATGATACTATTCAATTACTACAAGGTTGTAAGCCAATCGACTGTTATACTTTAACGCAACTTAAAAGCTATAGACGAATAAACTCGGTATGTGGTTATCTCAATGGTCCCACGTAGTGGACAATAGTATCAATGCACAAGTTACTTTGATGATCGCTAATCAAAGTGAAATAACATACAAGTATAACATGGCATAACGAACATTGGAGGACAAATGACAATCATCTGAGCTACCCCAGTGCTGGCGTATCTCAATAGATAGTGTAACCTCTGAGTATCAAGGTCCCAAGGTCTGCCTCACCCGCAATATGAGGTCTAGTCAACAATATGGCTATAATCCAACTTCAAGTGGATTAATCCATAAACAATATATGTAGTCTTACTACAATCCTTTAGCCATGATATGCCATGATAGGAGTATTACCATACACTATCAAAGTATACATATGTATTGCCTATGCAATATATTTCCAAAGTATGAATGTCAAAGTCAAAGCCGGATGTGGTTACATCACATGATAGTCAATAACGATAATGTTCCGGAAGCTGGTTCCCGGAAGTAAAGTTCCACAGGTAGTATTATCTCCGGAAATGGTGGACCAGATGTAAAGTTCCTATGGTATCACTCGACTGTAGCAACCCGGATGTGGTAGACCGGATGTAAAGTATCCATGGTGAATCAATGGGTTGTAATACCGGAAGTGGTAGACCGGATGTAAAGTTCCGATATAATACAAAATGGCGATTATCACGTTGGCTAAGACGCCGGGAAAAGTTTCACTTAGGTGACATTCAACTCGGTGGGTAGTATAATGATATGATATGTGTGTATGGCGTTTCACTTCACTAAACTATGGCTGTGACTGTCTGCTGAACGCGAGGTAGCTATCACACACTGCTCTATACAGGCCTGTACCCGGAGCTGCTACACACACTGCGCCAGACAGACGTACGGACACTCGGACGACCCGATACTCTGCACTGACTGGGGTCTGCCCTCAAACGAGTGGACCAAAACGTCCAATGTGGCTCGCTGGAGCGTTCTCAAGAGGCTACAAAAATGAAATGAATCTCCAATTACTGGACGAATACGCACAGACAGACAGACAGGATGCACAACAGACTAAAACGGGAATCGAACAACGGCAAATGACAGCTGAAATAAAATGTTCTAGGTACATACCAAAATCCTCCGTGTCACTGGTGAATACGTACTAGTCTTCTGTAACCAGAAAATATGTGTCCCGCCAACACATAGCGAGACATCGCTTATATACGCACCAGTGAAACCATGCACGGAATAATGGATATGCCTACCCCTCGTACGACATCTCACATAAATACTACAAAACCATGGCTTTTGCCATGTCACCCGTGGGTTATATTTGGCATAAATATATGTTCCCACGCCTAAATTCAACCAAACAGTGTACAGCCCTCGTGAAATAAATACCATCCAACATGGTATACCCCACACTACCATAAATCTGCACACTATAGACCCAGATCTCATAATCCGAAATCTACTCGACTGGTCTCGACAATGCGAAGGTCGCTTCTTGGCCCCGCCAAACCCCTCCATATCGGTCCTACGGCTATACACTCAAATGAGAGTGTAGCACATACTAAACTCAAATATCGTGGTCATTTACGGAAATATCACGACACAAAACATCACCAGTATGGGATCTGATATATCCGTGTTGGCCAGTACCAGGCTATGCTGAAACACTAACCCGTAGCATACATAACAGGGCAGACCATGGTATGGTCTGCGCTGTATACTGGCTTCACCTACAGAAGGTCCCTTATGTGGTGAAAACAATGACACGCGGACAAACTCGGCTGGCACGGACAGTGGACATCCGTAATACTAAAAGGTATCTTTTCCCTAGCGAAACCAGCACACGCAGTCAACGAGTTCTCTACCACACACATGCATAGTCTGTGGCAAATATGGCGTGACATCAGTAAAACATTGCTCATAAAATAGACGTATATTTAAATCCGCAAATAGGACACGCATAAACGTATCTCCACCAATACAACATAAGCCCCCTTATTACACGCACATTGTACATGGCAAATGTACATGCTAAATCACAGGTGTGTAAAAATCACAGGTGTGTGAAACCACAGGTATGTGGAATCACAGGGATGTGAAATCAATAATACGCACAACAATACAACACAGTACCACACATCACAAATATACAATTATACGGATTCCAGAATGTACAAGAATACACGTGTCACGCGACACCCATTGACCCGGCCTTAAATGACCTTAGCTGTTGATAGGCCGTTAAACCACAACAAACACAAAAACTGAACGTCGCGTAAAATACCAAAAATGTACTCTCACAGATACTAATGCAGGACACGTATACGTACTAGCAGTGTACAAAATAAACTGTATCTACAATTAAATGGTGTAGTCCTTATACCAGATGAGTTTAAGCCTCTATGACCACAGATAAATATCAACAAATATGTAAGTCAGGTGTAAACTCAAGTGTCAAGTGAAATACATTCACACAGCACAAAATACACATATATACACTATATCGGAGTCTATCATCCCATCTCAAGTACAAAATTCTCTGGTATAAATGTTTCTAACATAGACCTGTTGATTTTAATCATCTAAGAACAACAATAAACAGCTTTGTCTTGGTTGTGTAGGCAGAATACCAAAACGTCACGTAAAATTGTCACGTATAATACTGTCAGATAGAATACAAATATAGATATTAAATGCATCTAGGAGCAATCTATTCAGCGAAAATGGTAAATAGCATGGATATGATCGCTAGTAGGCACTAGAAATAGGATTCATTAATTAGTTACACAGAAAGCTAGTGTCACGTAAGATACACGTCATGTAAAACATATACACTCGGTATAAAAGTTCTATACAGTATATTCATATTTAAGTTATACATGCTAATTGAATTAAATTGCAAATGTTTCAAAAGAGTAATATATTGGTAATTCAGTTGGAAAGACATCTGTACTGTAAAATACTGTCACGTATAATACAAATTGTGTTGTTCAACTCATTTTCAGTTCCAAGAACATTAAAACCATTGAAGATTTTCATGCATTTATATTACGAACAGAGTTATCGCCCATGCAAACTAGTTATATAATGTTTAAATGACTGTAGTACGATAATAAAGCGTCGCGTATAATACATTTCTTAAAAGGGTCGTTCTTGGTTTGATTTTTACGTTTTTTACCAAAGTTTTACCAAACATATGTCGTGTTTTATTAGCGTTTACCTGCCATTTAAACATATTAGTTGTTATGTAAGAAACTATAACTTGAGGTGCACAGTACTAGAAGGTCCGGTATATTCAACTAAGTAGATATACTCTATATGAGCCATCACGTAAAATACACAAATGTTGGGACAGACATATTTATAAAGAAATAAGGTTCAACAAAAAAACAAATGCACACAATAGTGCCACTATGTTTTGTTGGTTGATTTCTATTAATGAACTGTATAATTTGAAGTCCAGACTTTTAGTATAAAATTTTTTATAGCAAATATGTGTGATTTGAAGTAGTCACAAAATGTTAGCACTTGTTCTTGGGACATAGCGTTTTTGGTAGGTTAGCTTTGTTGGAAACAAGACGCATATTTAATGGAATGCCATATTTTGTGTTGGAATGCCTGATTCAACCGCAAAATGGCTATAGTTCATGATAAATACTAACATGCTTACGTCATTTTGTTATTTTCGCTGTACTTGGCTACATGCGTTCTCTTTGCTGGGACACATGAAATGCAAGTTATCTGAGAATTAGTGTTAGCGCGCAGGTTTTTGTAGAAACCAAATCATAGCCTTCAACATGCTGTTTAAAGTACAATAAACAGAGTTTCCAAAATGAACAGTGTTTTCCTGTCTACCATCCTAATGCAGAGGTGGACCCACAAAGATTCTCACAACCCGAGTGGGTGGCTGCTTGGAAGTATGCGACGGGTATATTCATCAATGGGGTTCATCCTTACCGGAATCTCATGTCATGTTTTGCACCTTTCTGTCCGTGCGTCTGTCCTCACAATGTATGTACACCTTGTGTGTGAAGTCCTTTGCTCAGCCACTGTAACACACACATCCATCAAACTTGGACAACACAACCATCTAGTGGTCTATGCGACTCGTTTGCATTTTATTGACTTTTTCCATGTTTTGGACTTCGCTCCGCGACCACCGCTGTATGCATGCCATGTGCCTATGGTTTAAATTGTTAATCTTTGGTTTTCCTGGCTCTCCGGTCTCCTCTGAGACTAATACTCTCTAATTGGCATCATTATTATACTTTCTCGTGGTAAGTATAATAATGATGCCTCGGCGAAAATATGCTCTATATATTACATGTCACAGCCACAGCCAATGGTGAACCAACAGGGCATGCCTTATCTGCGCATTTTGGTAGTTTTGCAGCATGTGACATAGACTTAAAGTTTGTGACCTCTGTCACTGTTCTCGCGCAAACGTGGTAGTACAGACTGTGGCCAATCGTTAGTATGCAACGTCAGTCAGAGTGACGTTCGTGTCATGCAAGGATTTTCTTCTTCAATGAATAACATAAAACTAAAATACATGTAAATGAACATTGTTATTTGCAGTTTAGTTGTACATTATTTTTACTTCATGTATTTGAAAGTCGGTTCAGTTTAGATGTGTAACACGATACCATATTGATTGCGAATGCATTGGTTCAAATTTTGTTCCATAAACATAATTTGCTCCATCATAATTTGACTGTATATACATTTTATTCCCGTTCATATGCAACACTTGTGCACATTTCCTAACATGTGCACACATGAGAACTTGTTAAATTGCATTAAAAAATATTTCCATATTGACTTTTTCACTGTGAGGATTTTTCAGACGTATACCCCCGATATTTTAGTATTTTATGGTTTTATGCATTGCTTGGAACCTTTTCGCAATAAATGTACATACATTTTAACATCCGTCACTGGTACGTTTAGTCGAGTCTTCATTTCAACCAAAACATCCTGCTTTATCAACTCCAATACATTGTATATATATGTAATACAGTAGAAAAATGTAACGTGTATCTCCGAAATTAGGCGCAAATTTTGACATTTTTTCATGCCGTGTACTTTATCCGTATATATCTGCTATTCGGCTTTCATAATCAGATCAGTTCAAATAATTTGTTGTGCTGTAAATTGGCACTTATTCTGATAATAATCGCTCTTGACTTGGGTCGTGTATTTTCCACTCAGAAGAATGCTTACATGATGACGTCATCAAATAATTCAGCAGTACAATAACGTGAATGTGAAATTCTGATGTCTGTGTCAACATAAATTTTATGTAATTAAAAATACACAGTAATCACCTGTAAGTAAGTTTCATAGTGCAAAAGATCGAAATACGTTGAAAATGAAGATGATACTGCCGCTGCGTACTAACTAATGGCCAGGGTCTGTAGGTCCTTCAGAATGGCGTGAAATGTGCACGTAGGCGTCTATTCAGCTTCCTGTCTTCAGATACGGACTGCTAGCGAAACGTTCAAGTTCTACATAAAGCCAGTTTTCCATGACGCGTACATTTTTTGTATTATCATGATTATTGGCGCGGAACATGCCAGTTACAGATAATTGTTTCAAATGAGAATGAAATGTGGCAATCTATATCGACTCGAGGGTGACCAAATATTTTTCAGTCGAAATTCATGATTCGATTTTGTATGATATCGACGAAAGTACATAATGATTATATTGTGTTCATATGAATCATATCGGCGAGGCGATTTAAATAAAGGATCACTATTTAGTTGTGTGTAGAATTGAGAAAATGTCTCGATATCAGTGAAAATTACACAATTTGTTTGTTGTAAAAATACATATATGAGCCTTTCCATGGGATTTTATGCCTAATCCTATCTCCGATTTTTCTTGGAATATATTTAGAAAAATTGTGATATTTTCCACAAATGATGTCGAAATTCGACGCAATTTTCATAGTAAATGCGGAATTCAAAATTTCGATATCATTTATAGAAAATATGTGGAATTTTCTAAACCATTTTCAAGAAAAATCGGAGATGGGATTAGGCACAAAATCCCATGAAAAGGCTCATATATAATATATATAATTTATTTAATCTGGCTTCTAACATAATACATATATAATATTGCCATACACATGTACAAGTTAAATGTAGTATAGTGAGACATGGAAATTTGAGGAGCTGGTGTGAAACCTTTATACATTGTTCTTAATTCGCGGACGGAATAGTTCTTATATAATACATGTACGAGTTTGCATTTGATTTGAAATCTGTGAAGACGGTACAGGTAGTATGGCTTTTGTAAATGTGACTGGAATCATAGTAGCGTTCGGCGTATATCCCGATCGGAATGCGCATGCGCATACACCGCTCTGGGTAAACACAGATTTCAGGACTGTATGACGGTTTTGTCAGATTTCGAATCATGGTGTACTTAATTATAATTAAATTAAACTATCGTCTCTGGAATATATATAGGTGTCACTCATAGCTGAGTTTACAGATACCGGTATATTAATTTAATTGCCATCAAATTTAGGAATTAGTATAAGTTAGATAATGTGTTCGAGTCGAATATGGTTAGTTAACAGCGCATGGGGGAATTTAAGGGGCCGGATATTTCGGCCGCCTTAAATTCCCCCACGCGCTGTTAACTAACCATATTCAACGAGACGACAGTATCTAACTAATTTATTGCACGGATACGTCGAAAGCCTGAGAAAATTATATATTTTGTCGAATTTAATGTAAGTTTAATACAAATACTATAATTACACAATTTAATTCCAGCCATTCTCTTGGGTACCCCGCTTTTATTTACATTTCCGCAGACATGTCAATACCCTGCGGTCACGTGACCAGTTAAAAGTGACAACAATATAGCAGGCGTCTGTTATCTGGTTCACAATCTTACCGAGGCTGGATTACTACGTTTGCATGCAAGATATAGTCCATTTTGTTTTGCAAATAACATCTAATAAAAAGTTTTCAACATTTGCAGCAATTGTGAAATTTTGATTCATGGAATGTCTATGACTGTCTGCGAAACTGCGAATGAACAGACTTGATCATTAATAGAATGCACTGACATCAAATCCATAGTATTCCCACCCCCGACTTTCATCCGGGGTATCCAATTATTGGAAGACATTCATTCGTAGAAGGACTTCGACACCTGCACAAAATGTATGCCTGTCATCTACATAGAGACCTACAGCATCCCGTAACTCTTGAACTTGTTCTGCACTGAGTAGAGAATCTACTTCACCATACCCTGGGAAGTATTCGATGCTCACGTTGAATTCTTGGAGTGCTTCTGTCAGTGTTACTGTAAGTGGATTTGCTTCAAACACATTGCGCATTGCCAAGGATGGCGAATGCAAGTTGGCAAGTACACTGTCAAGCCACAGCATTTCTGGAGATTTGTTTCCAGCAGTCCGTAGTTTGTGTTTGTTCCACGCCAGTTTGAAACTTGAGAGTTTTTCGTTGATTGCAGGAATGAACACAAATTTAAGACAATACTGATGCAGATCACTGTTGATGTTCAGAAGACCTTCATCTTCCATGGCATAAAATAAGTTATAAAATTTGACTATCACCTGTTCAAACACATCTTTCCATAGCCGTTCTATCCTTTGAATATGAACCGATTCTCCTGTTATCATGCTGGTGGTATCAATGCCATTTACTAAGTTCATAAACAGAGCAACAAACACATTTTCACCTCCATGGTCTGAACGAACCTTCGATGGAACAGCATACTGGACACATGCTGGAACAAACAGACGTAAAACTGTTGATGCTTGGTTGTTGTCCCCACATGCCAGGTAAGGTATTAGCCGAGAGTAGCCGTCGATTCCACCATGAGTAACGATGCCCCACCTGCAATGATGTTAAAGAACGCTGACTGAAATTAAAATTGAAACTGAACAGCTCTTGCCACAGTTGGAATTTCAAATTTGAAGTTGTTACATCTACAGATTGACAAGTGATCAAATGCACCATTTTATTCCAGCAAATTTCATTGATTGATAATATGTTCTTCATCTCCATCAGGGGAGATCATTTTAAGACATTTAAATATATCGGTAAATAAAAAAAAATATTTAACAAAAAATATAGATAATGTGATGATAAATATGCACAGCATAAATAGTACAAGTATTTAAACAAGGTTTGCATACTCCAGTCTCATTAGCAGAGTGGAAGTCACATGCCCTACTCTATAGACTTAAATTATTAATAAGCAAATGAGTTCACATTTCATGTGCATGTTATGAAACGAGTTGGGCATAATTTATCAAACAAGCAAATGTGGAACATATATTTGTATTACAAAATGGAGCCAAACCATAAAAATCTTTTTATTTTATTTTACCGGGTCAAATTAGACGCTGCAAATAATAGTGAGATTTGGGTAACCACCCATTTATAAATAGCCATTCATGAGAACGGAATGTCGGATGGACGGACAACCTGACTCCAGCATGAGAACGGAATGACGGATGGACGGACAACCTGACTCCAGCATGAGAACGGAATGACGGATGGACGGACAACCTGACTCCAGCATGAGAACGGAATGACGGATGGACGGACAACCTGACTCCAGCATACCCCCACCCAACAAGGGTATGTTTTTCTTTTAAAAATATGAAACTTACAGTTTATATCCTGAGGAGACGGTTTGTTGTGAGCCGGGTCATGTAGAGCTACACTGTTTGCAAGTATTGCGTGTGGTGTTGAAAGGGTTAAAGCAGGCAAATTATTTGCACAATTATGCACTAGGTTAATTTAGAGACTTACAGCTTTACACCTTAAATACGACAAATTATTATTAAGTCAAATGCAGCACAGAATTTGCAATATTTTTATCTTCTGCCGGGTACCTCTTACCATGTCAGAAAAAATCACTTTGATAGCCCCTCTATAGAACATTTAGTAAGTAGGCTCTTACTTCAAGCAGGGTTACTGTACACTATTCTTAGAATCGGAGGCAGTGCTGCAGCTGATCCCGCCTTTATGCCACAACGGGCTGTTGTTGTGGAACATATATCTAAGCTGCTTTAATAAAATTGGGCTTATTTGATCCAAGACCAGCATAGATCCCCATAAACAGTTTCTGTGCTTCCTTTCGAAGCATAGAAACTGTTTCAATTATTAAGTCAATTGTGAACAGTGTATACCCTGATGAACCTCGCACGCTAATGGAATAATGTTCGTTTTGTCAGAAAATGTTAAAGTTTTTGTGGACTCCAATGCCGGTGGTATTCCATTAGCTCTCCTTGAGCTATCGTGCAGGCGAGCTAACAACATGATAGTTTACTGTTTTTATGTACCTGATTAGCTTCATGTGGCCATCAATGTGCCATAACGAGTTTGGTGATGCAACCAAGTACTGACGACGTTTAGCGATCTTGGCATAGCGTCTAACTGTTGATGCAGGATCTACTCTAGAGAGTGATGAACGAACCCTGTGTCGTTGTACCTTGACATCGCGGGCTTCAAAAAAACCAGACATCATCTGTAAAATATATATGAACAAGAAATGCGTCTGTCGAACGCGGATGCCACCTGCAGCATATTTGAGAAACTGTGTGGTTAACCGAAAAGTGTGATGGACGGACAGACGGATGGACGGACCAAACACTATATGCCACCCGTTTCTTCGAAACCCGGTGGCATAATAGTAAGTTTTATTATGTTTGTGTAGTTAAATTGTTTAATCCAATTTGGCTGGAGTTGAAAAATACATCGGTTGTGTCATCAACTTTCATGTGCCGCTGTAGAGCTGGTGCCGTTAGGATCACTGGTTCGAATCCCATAGGCGCCAAACTTTGTTTTTGTTCTCTAGCTTTTCTAGTGGTAACTAGAAAATTGTCTGTAAAACAAAATGCCACTGCTGGTGAGCCATCGGAGTGTATGTCTATTTATAGAACAAGTAACATTGGGAGGGCAAAGACCTATTTCAATAGGCGTCTGCTACCGATTGATATGTACACGAGAAGTATCATGAAGATTGGACACAAAGAATTGAAGTTATCGCACAGAACACAAACTTTTGCAATAAACAATCTATTTTTAGAAACGGTGACCTTGACCTTGGGCGGACAAAGCCCGCTTTCAATAGGCGTCTTCCAGCAATTAATATCAATGCATATGTGAAGTATCAAGAAAATCGGACATAAAGAACACAAGTTATCGCACAGAAACGACAAATTGTGCAATAAGCAATCTATTTTTAGCAACCGTAAATGCACGTGTGAAGTATGAAGAAGATCGGACATAAAGAACTCCCAAAGTATCGCATGGAAACGACAAAATTGCGCAATGAACAGTCTATTTTTAGCAATCATGACCTTGACCTTGGGGAGACGAATCTTACTTTGGATAGGCGTCTTCCCTTCATCGATATAAATGTACATGCGAAGGATCGGGAAGATTGGACAGACTGTATTTGAGTTGTCGCACGGAAACAAAAATATTGCGCAATAAGCAATCTATTTTTAGCAACCGTGACCTTGGGGCGACGAACCCCACTTTTAATCGGCGTATTTCCTTCATCGATATGAATGTACATGCGAAGTATGGCGAAGATTGGACATAAGGTAGTCACGTTATCGCACGGAAACCGTGATTGAGGACAGACGGACAGGGTAAACACTATATGCCACCGATAACTATCGTTGCGGTGGTATAAATAATGATTTTGTACATACTGATATACTGATTTACTAACATAATATATTGCCATTTTTATTATTTTCGTGTATAGACCCAGCAAACGTGACTATACCCATTTTTAGTTATTTTAAGTTATTCGCCAAAATATTCTTATCAATAACACTGGTTAATACAATAAGAGTTGTCAGAAAACAATGAAGCTCACCTGCTGCAGCAATGACTGTATGAAGGCAGGAAACAGAAGTTATAAACGATTATCCGCATGTTACGTTTTCGTTTTCGTGGAGACCATTGACTTAAGTCCGGGACCTTGACCCCAGCATTAGCGGCACTAGATGGTTTAATTTTTGGTTACGACTGATCTTAAAGGTATATTATGATTAGCAAGACTTACCACTGAACCCGTATTTTGATGCATGTGGTGCAGATGTTCCACTTTATTATCCAACTCCTGGCTAGTCAGTGGCGCATACTTGTCTCTTTGATGCATTCCCTCTTCATACAGTCGTCTATATACCAAAGCAGGTGAGCAGTGGAAGTGATGCGCCATTTTTGGGACGGAGTAACCCATCTCATGGAACATCTGCAGCTGTTCTCGAGTAATGATAACCCTTGGCATACCACGTCTACCTACACATGTATACAAAGGATAGCAATCAACATTTTCATCTAAGTTAAGTCAAATATTGATATTTTAACAAAATACTTTGACATGATGAAGTGACAACACACTAAATGCAGTGGCGAGTCCAGGATTTTACTGAAGAGAAGCCAACTCAAGTTATTTACTTTCAATCCTCAGATATATGAAAATGTTAAAATATACATGTACATTATTGTGTTCTATTCAATCACTATTTACATTCTGAGCACACAATACCCTTATTTACTAGAAGAAAGGAAGTAAAAAATTAAATAAATGTCGGCAGTGGGGCTCGAACCCACGACCCTGAAGAATCTCATCTATAGTCACGTGAAATTATGCAAGTATATTATTACGCAAACGCAATAACACAGTTCGCGTAACTGGCGTATATTGTTGCATTCACTGCTGCAGACGTGATATATAAGAACTAGTTACATTTTAACTCACCAAAGTGAATTTCAAACACTACTATCGGCCTACATACTAACGTACGTAGCGTATTCTAGTTTCCGCGCTTCAGAAAATGACGCGTGGCATTTTTCTTTAACGGTATTATGAGTTAGTTAGTTAGGACATACATCTGCCGACCACTTGCAACTGTGAAACCTGGTAGAATATATACCATTGTATGTACTTATTTGACCTGAATGCTAACCTAATAGTAAATATATGTATGCCTTTAATTATTGTCATACCCTGGGAGCATATTTGAGGTAGAATCCATGGGGACAGTGACATCAAGGCAATCAATATGAGGAAAACAGAAATTAGAAGCCATTTACCTACCATTATTTTTAAGTTTTAAGATGCGGCACGCCAGACAGATGGACAAAGCCACAACTATATGCTACCCCGAAATGATGATGTAGAATGCCCAGTATGAACTAGAATGACAGTCGGAGTGACCACAATGTATGGTATTGGGCAAGACTTTCGTCTCGGGGATACAAACATTGATTCTACACAATTATTAAGTATACCTGTATTCTCTCTGACTGCTTGGAATTGTAAATGCTGCTTCTTTGCAGCTACATCTCTCTCTATGTCTCCCTGTAACGCATCGAGGGAATTCTGGACGTCCTGGCCGTCATCCGGAGGTAGGTTGTATACATCTTGTAGGACCTATCATGAAAACAGAGAAGTGAAAAACTATTTTTGTATTGGAAACTAAATGAAATTACCCACATTTTATTACGCAAACGCAATAACACAGTTTGCATAACTGATGTAAGTTTTTGCATTTTGCATGATATATAAGATCTAGTTACAATGTACCTATTAACTTACAAAAGTGAATTGCAACCACTAAAATCGACATGCACTTGACGTACGTAGCGTATTATATTTCCCGCGCTCCAGAAAATGATGGGCGTCATTTTCCGGAAGTTATTATTAATTAATTAAGATATGTGCCGACCGCAGCAATCCTGTGAAGGGCAAACGGTCAAGGTGTGTGTGTGTGTGTGTGTCATATTTATTATGGCATAGCTGTATAGCATATGTTCATATGTATCACGTTTTGAAATATTAAAGTAATGCATCAAGTTACAAAGAAGTTACGACAAAGTTGAGAAACGCTTACAAACTTCTTAACCGAAACAGCTATGTTTTTTCCGCAATCCGGTAAAGGTAAAAAGGTCATATTAATTATGGCATGGCTTTGCAGCATATGTTCATATGTATCAAGTGTTGAAATAATAAAGCAATCCATTAAGATATAAAGAAGTTACGGCAAATGAGAGAAACTGTTACAAACTTCTTAAAGCGGCTGTGTCTCAGCAGGGTCACTATATTAACGGGTCTAGTTACCACCCCGGGTCCCGTTATCCAGATAAAACAAACTCGGGCAGCCACTATACACTCGGAGCCGGTAAGTACACAATATTTTATACCAGTGTGTATGAATTGAATAAATATATTGTTTTGCGTTAGAACAGTGAAATTAGCGATGAGTAAACTGATGTAGAAATGAATTCACATTATTTAGCAAATTCCTGCATCCTGATCGATGTTGGAAAAGTATATTTATTGGGGCGCAAACATTGGTTTCTGATTTTTACGCCGCAGTTTCTTGATAAAACGTGTTGTAAAACAACAAATCCATATAATTCAGTGCTTTGTTTACCGTCTTTGGAATCTTTGATAATTTCCCCATAAACCTTGTATATGGCAGTTCCATCCGTCATGGTGGGTGGTTGGTCGGGAGCATGCGATGGGTAATTTAACGATCGGTGTTCATCCTTATGTGAATGCCAACTTACATGGTTTGGCCCTAATGTACATTTTCGGCCTTCTGATACTCGAGAGCTAAATCCTGTTATACCCCATTAAAAGTAATAACATTAGTGCTGATCATATTACTTTTGGGGTTGCAGCTAAGTGACTGGTGTAGAATGGACCTGGCACCAGGTCAGGATATTCTAATTTCAGGGCTGAATATATATTTTTCTGTAAATATTCAGTTCTGATTTTGGGAATTTTCCTTATTATGGACAGGTTAAATACGGGATGTACCCGCTGACCCGGCCTTAAATGACCTTAGCTGTTGATAAGCTGTTAAACACCAATAATCAATTAATCAATCCATCCGTCATGTGGGAGCCGAATAAACGAACATTCAACAGACCAGGGGTCATGCAAAGTGGACACGCCAAACTTCGGATACAATTCCATTTTTCATCTCCGAACTCGGGATCAGTTTTCACGCCAAACTCGGACAAACTTGTCCGTCTCCGACACATTTTATCATGGATTTATCAAAATTTGTTACCAGTTTTTTATCACTTTTGTTTATTTCAATGAAGTCTGCTAGTGTGGCATACTTTTATATTTTTCGCAGGTATTACCACGATTACCGATGCAACTGTAACTTTCACTTTATATATCTATAACCCAACATACCCCGGGGCTTAAAGCCTTTCATGATGCCCCGCAATGAGGGTACTTTACCGGGGCTTAATAATTATGGGCCATGGCGAAATTAGAAACCATTTTGTTATTTTTTTTCATAGAAATAAACTAGAACACTATCTAGGATTGGTGGTCGGGGTTTGGGTGGAAGTTAAAAGCAGATTTGGAAGGAAATAATAATGAAAATTTCCTTCCAATTTAGTGTACCGTAAAAGACACTAGCACCAGGGTTTTACCCGGGTTTTACCCAGGTTTTACCGGGGCTTTATTGAGGCTTTTATTGTTGCCCCGCAGTGCGGTGCTTTTACCGGGGCTTTAACAGCAACAAAATGAAAAGCCACGCTATTCCCCGAGGTGGGGGTGCGGGGATTTACATTTACTGATGCATTACACTTACAGAAAAAAATATACCAAAATATATGACAAAAACAGTACACAAATTGCACCAAGTGATTGTTCAACTTTAACTTCCAGTTCTGTTTCTCGTCTTTAACCCACATAATGTATCATAAGTTAACCCAAATATACACTTGCTAAACCCCTATAAACAAATACTCAGTGATAATGTCGGGTATTGGTCAGTTCGTATAACGGTTTTTTTTATACCCACCAGCAAACCATCCTTCGCCCGCTTTATCTCTTGAAGTACAACCTGTGTTCAATGCTTCTTCTTCCAAACATCGTATGCCGTTCTGCATAGCATTTCTGCATAACTCTAATAGTCTGCGCCGCTCCATGAGCGCCTTTTATAGGAAAATCTGCCTAGCCCCTAAGGCATCACGGGACGGTTGAAAATAGCCAAAATTGACTGCTTTTCTGAGGGGGGCGGGTGACTTATAAAAATCACCGCCTCTCACAATCAGTTAAGGAGGCTCTTGCGACAAGTATTGAAACATACTCGCAAATGAAGTACAAATCGCGCGCCACAATAAAAATTCAGTAACCGCATCAGATGTGTTCAATTAATGTTTTACAAAGTTACCCCACCCACCTATTTTTGGCCAAAAGTTTCAACACGACTGAATTTATCGGAATTGTTTTCATGAAAATATGAGGCACAGATACTTTGTTATGTCTTGTTCTATCACTTGTACCACCACACCATTTTCTGAAAATGATTTCAAAGCGGGGTCATAACCAGCTCAAATTTTCGCTACAAATGCCCGAAAAATACCTTAAATTCTGACGCGAAACCGTACCGGCGAGACAGCATAGCAGGCGATTTTCATTTTCCAAGATGTCAAAATCAACTGGAGCTAACATTCAGTTTCGTAGAATTATGAAATACTCTAAAAAATACACCTTGTTAAGCCTCCCAAAGTCAAGAAATATTCATAAACCTATTTTTCTAGACACACTGGTGTAACTTACAGGGTCGGTAGTGAAGTATTTAGAAAATCGTCCACCCCCTTTTTAAAGCTAGCTGCCACTGTCCCGTGAGACCTTAAGGGGAAGTATTTTTTCCCCGAAACGGCTCGTCTCGCTCTATATTGCTAATTTCATCAATCTTGCGTAAAACGCAAACAAAGAAAAATGTACAAAATGAAAGCTGATGTCGAAATGGGGCGCGGATATCGCCCACCCCCAAAATGGCGAAACGCGAAGTTTCATTTCGGTGTATCGACAGCAAAATACCATGCTTACCTCCAGCCCTGCTGAACCCTGCATATTTGAGTGCAGTAAACTAAAACTGCTGGATTTTATCTTGGGACATGTTCTTCTGTCAAACAATACTGGTTAGAGGTGAAATATGACACCTTGAAATATCAGACTTTTCCCTTAAGGCATCACGGGACGGTTCAAAATAGCCAAAATTGACTTGCTTTTCTGAGGGCGGCGGGTGACTTATAAAAATCACCGCCTCTCACAATCAGTTAAGGAGGCTCTTGCGACAAGTATTGAAAAATACTCGCAAATGAAGTACATACAAATCGCGCGCCACAATAAAAATTCAGTAACCGCATCAGATGTGTTCAATTAATGTTTTACAAAGTTACCCCACCCACCTATTTTTGGCCAAAAGTTTCAACACGACTGAATTTATCGGAATTGTTTTCATGAAAATATGAGGCACAGATACTTTGTTATGTCTTGTTCTATCACTTGTACCACCACACCATTTTCTGAAAATGATTTCAAAGCGGTGGGGTCATAACCAGCTCAAATTTTCGCTACAAATGCCCGAAAAAATACCTTAAATTCTGACGCGAAACCGTACCGGCGAGACAGCATAGCAGGCGACATTTTCCAAGATGTCAAAATCAACTGGAGCTAACATTCAGTTTCGTAGAATTATGAAATACTCTAAAAAATACACCTTGTTAAGCCTCCCAAAGTCAAGAAATATTCATAAACCTATTTTTCTAGACACACTGGTGTAACTTACAGGGTCGGTAGTGAAGTATTTAGAAAATCGTCCACCCCCTTTTTAAAGCTAGCTGCCCACTGTCCCGTGAGACCTAAAGCTAAATTCGGATTGTTGTTGTTGTTGTTGATCACGTGTAGAATTCACTGCGGGACTTTCCTGGTAGGGAGAATTCATTTATACAATTAAAAAATGAAACGAAACAGATTATTGAAAGGCTTCAAATAGATATCTCTTTTATCAAACTAGATATCTTGTTGACTCAAAGAGATATCTTGTTGACTCTAAGAGATATCTTGAACTGTCAAATAGATATATTGTTGAGTCAAAGTGATATCTTTATTAAATTCTTAGATAGATATCTCTTTTGAAATACTAGATATCTACTTCACAATAAAAGATATCTCTTTCCTTCAATAAGATATCTTAATGAGCCAAATAGATATCTCTTCTATTATTTTCAAACAGATATCTTTTTTCGAGACGTAGATATCTAGTATGATGAAATAGATATCTTTTTGAGTCAACAAGATATCTCTTTCTGACAATAAGATATCTCTTTGAGTCAATAAGATATCTCTTTCTGTCAATAAGATATCTATTTGAGTCAATAAGATATCTATTTCATTAATTAAGATATCTTCTTCCGTCAATAAGATATCTCTTTGACTGAGGAAAATATATGTTACTTATACAGATATCTTGTTCATGTACTAGATATCTTATTGACTGAAATAGATATATGTTTGTCTGAAAGAGATATTTTGTTGATTGAAAGAGATATCTTATTGACTCAAAGAGATATCTTTTACTCTGAATAAATAGTAAAACGGCGTGCCATAGTTATCATGTACTAACATGGCGGTTGATGACGACGACTTTCTCCTGGATGAAAATACTTCCTCTGACAGCGATGATGAGTGAATTGATATTTCTCAGATTCACACTGTAAGCTGTATTCCCGAAGCACTTGGCCATATTGCATTTGCTTCTAGTTTGTGATGTAGAGTAGAGATGTATGGCTAGTTTGATCAGGGTCAAAATGTTCAATAGATGTAAATTTATAACAGGTGGCTAATGTTGACACCATTGTCAAAATACACGCATGCTATTATACGTTAATAAGTATGTCAACGTTATAGATATACATTATTTACTGCAAATACGCATTGTGTGGATCAATATCGGCTAAATAATGAGATGCGCTAATCACCGTCGGTGTATCTGTAATCTGAATTAGGTCTACATGTTTTAGCCATCAATTCAATACACATACGTGATGACTGCAACTGTAATCTGAATTAGGTCTACATGTTTTAGCCATCAATTCAATACACATACGTGATGACTGCAAATACAACGTGTACAGCAACCAGATGCATATGGATAGATGGAGGCTCATCAACAATGCGGCGAGTCAATATGGAAACTGTCAACATATGACTCATTGGTGACTGTGACTGGAGAAATAGGGCATATGGTTATGTAACCAGTGTAGCTCCAGATCAATATGTGCAGGGTATACACTGCTTGCCACGCAGTCAGTAAATCCCCTGCCCTGCTTCTAATGCGGTGTATAGATCCTTAAGTACAAGGCTGCGATAAATCGCTAGAGGATCAGAATCTAGACAGAAATGTCAGAAATGTCATAAAGACCATTACTCCATCATTCCAGAAAAGTTTTAACACATATTATTATATTACATATGACTGACCAGTCAGTTCATAAACTTATTGAGATACAAAATACAATGAATATGGTTAATGTTTCAGATAATTGGTGACATTTCGAACATATATCTAAACAAGAAACGAGGCAAAGCCACGAAGGCCAGGTTTTTTCCAAGCATGGACACTTGGATAACATAATTATACCCACTTTTTGTAGACTAGATGGCCGTGGCCTGCATGTCGCGCCTTGGGGCGAGGCATGGACACTAAAAAAATAGATATAGTAGATGGAAAAACTTTAACGGAAAAACTTTAACCGGACGTACGGACGTACGGACGGACGTTCTTACAGTACTATACTTATGTGGCTTATCACATGTTAAATATTAGCCACATAAAACGATTTTTAGCCACATAAAAGGATTTTTTAGGTGGCTAATTGTAACCAACCCTATCCTTTACCAAGTCCATAACCCTGTGGGGCTAGCCACATAAGTACCCTAATGTGTGCCCGGACGGACGGGACGGACGGACGGACGTATGCCAAAATGCCGACGATATCGCGCTTCCGCAAGCGGGTGCGACAATGATGATAAACACCCATGTGAAGTATCAAGGTAATGGGTGAAGCAGTTGCAGAGATATAGTACACGAAAAAACTTTAACAAATAAATTCAAAGTAATTTTGACCTTGACATTGCGCACAGGGGCCGCACGGTTGGGGGTTAGAATGAAAATATGGACGATGATAAACACCCATGTGAAGTTTCAAGGTAATGGGCGAAGCAGTTGCAGAGATATAGTATAACAAAAAAGTTTTAACCAAAACATTTAACCAGACGTACGTTAAAAAGTTAACGTTGAAAATGGCTAAGTCAATTACGTAGAAATAATAGGTGAAGGTAAAAAAATGCTCACATGTTGGATAGTTGTATGTGGTAGGCACCACTTGGTTATGAAGCTGTGAAAGTTTGGTGGTCCTAGGTGGTACAGTACCAAAGAAATGGACTTAAACACGAAAACTTAACATTGTAAACGCGAAAACTTAACATTGAAAATGGCTAAGTCGACTGCGCGGAAAAAATGGGTCAAGTTCAAAAAAAAGTAACATGTTGGATAGTGATATGTGGTGGGCACCTCTTGATTATGAAGCTGTGGAAGTTTGGTGGTCCTAGGTGGTACAGTACCAAAGAAATGGACTTAAACACGAAAACTTAACATTGAAAACGCGAAAAGTTAACATTGAAAATGGCTAAGTCGATTGCGCGGAAAAAATGGGTCAAGTTAAAAAAAAAGTAACATGTTGGATAGTGATATGTGGTGGGCACCCCTTGATTATGAAGCTGTGAAAGTTTGGTGGTCCTAGGTGGTACAGTAAGAAAGAAATGGACTCAAACACGAAAACATAACATTGATTGTGGACGCCGCCCGACCCCGCCGCCCGCCCGCCCGGCTTTCGCCAATCCAATAGCCTGGATTTTTTTTCTCAAAAAACCTGGCTAAGAATTGTGGAAAAAAAACATTTCTTACTTATTTGTATCATTATTTCGTCACCAAATGAATAAATTGCAATTTTTCATTAAATATATCATGTAAAATGACATTTTGAACACTTTTTATCCCGGGGTAATTGTGTCTCAGACAACCCAATTAAATGTTACGGCCATTATTATGAAATATGCAAAAGTGATTTTGAAAAATGGCCACCAAAATGAGTTTAGCTGTGGAATTCAGCTGGCCATCACATGTTTTCCGTGTAGTGACATATTGGGCTAATTGAAAAATATAATGGGGACTTGCCCACTTTTTTGGTAGTCAGATTTCATCTGTCACATGGAATATTTATAGCATCTACGGTCTCCAGTGTTTCTGAAAGTGAAACTAAATTGATAGTAGCTGTTATACATTTCGAGCTACGAAATCTCAAAATTGCGTTAAAATCAATTCGCCTCCGGTAGCGAACAAATCCTGCATTTCGACTATGTATTTGCTGCTTGGAAACGAACGAACAATTCCACAATTAGCATCTACACGGTGTATGATCACGTGGTATTAACAACAACAACAAGTACTGAAACTTCCAGAATCCATCCGATTCAAAGTACGTATTATTTTATATTGTCCTTATTACGTAACGGATTTTGATGAAATATGGCGCATCAAACGCGTCTTGTTAAACTGCATTTGGTGGTCTCGGTACTTTGTCCCAAACTTATGCCGTTAAGTCTGTGCCGTGGGCAACCAAATGCAGCTCACGAAGACGCGTTTGCTGCGCCATATTTCATCAAAATCCGTTTCATATTAAGTAAAATAATACTTACTTTGGAGTCGGCAAGATTTCAATAGTTTCAGCCACTGTTGTTGTTGTTATAACCACGTGATCAGGCACCTTGATCTACGGATTCCATAATTTCCGAATGTGGAAATCAATTAATTCTATCTATTACCCAGTTCGAGCTATGAAGTCTCGAATTTCGGGAAAATTGCCTTGTACGGCTTGCAGTTGCGGGTGAAAACGCCCCTGATTCAAATGATGTTTACTACACATTGGCTTGATGAAAGCGAACGAACAATTCGAGAATTAGCATATATGGACTGAATGTGGAAAGAAAATGTTGCGGGTGAAAATGACACTAATTCAATAGGCGATTACTCAATTACTCCACAATTCCACAATTAACATATACGGATTCCAAAGTTTCCGAATGTGGACAGAAATGAATTCTAACTGTCACCCAGTTCGGAGAAATCGGCCTCTGCTATTTGCTGCTGCGAGTGAACATGTCACTAATTCAATTGGAGATTACTACCCATTGGCTGTACGAAACCTTATAGTCCTGGAGCTGGCCTTAAGACCGTTCGCAAAATTAGGGTGACAGCAGTTCTCACTAGAACTGAGTTAATGGGTCCATAGACATGAAAAATCACCGAGGTGCTTGTCCGTCAGAGCGCGTACGAATGGTACAGGACAAGAAATCCATAGCGAACATTTCCACAATTAGCATCTACGGTCTCCAGTGTTTCTGAAAGTGAAAATAAATTAACCGTAGCTGCTAAACTGAGAGAAAATCGCTTCGCCTCAGGTAATGAAATATTCCTGCATTCTGGATGAAACGGCACTAATTCAAACGTCGATTCTAGCTATTACTCGGTTTGAGCTATGAAGTCTCGAATTTCGTGAAAAAGTCGGCTTGAACTCCGTGTAGTTGCGGATGAAAACGTCCATGTTTGAAATGGCGATTACTACACATTGGCGGCTTAACGGCGGCGAACGAACATTCAAAGCATTCGAGAATTCAAAGCATCTGCCGACTCCAAAGTTTCTGAATGTAGAAAGAAATGAATTCTAGCGAATATGCAGCTCCAACTATGAAGTCTCGAATTCCGGGGAAGATCGTCTTGTATTGCGTTCACCACTTGCTAGCTACAATACTCAACATTGGGGTAGGGATGTGTGGTGTTGAGCTGGGCCGTCAACCACCTGCCACAACACTCAACATTGGGGTAGGGGTGTGTGGTGTTGAGCTGGCTTGTCAACCACCTGCTACAACACTAAACATTGGGGTATGGGTGTGCGGTGTTGGGCTGGCCCGTCCCCCACCCGCTACAACCTTCAACATTGGGGTAGGGGTGTGTGGTGTTGGGCTGGCCGTCCCCCACCCGCTACAACTCTCAACATTGGGGTAGGGGTGTGCGGTGTTGAGCTGGCCCGACCACCACCTGCAGCATCACTCAACATTGGGGTAGGGGTGTGTGGTGTTGATCTGGCCCGACCACCACCTGCTACAACAATCAACATTGGGGTAGGGGTATGCAGTGTTGAGCTGGCCCGTCCACCACCTGCTACAACACTCAACATTGGCGTAGGGGTGTGTGGTGTTGATCTGGCCCGACCACCACCTGCTACAACACTCAACATTGAGGTAGGGAGTGTGGTGTTGAGCTGGCCCGTCAACCACCTGCCACAACACTCAACATTGGGGTAGGGGTGTGTGGTGTTGAGCTGGCTTGTCAACCACCTGCTACAACACTAAACATTGGGGTATGGGTGTGCGGTGTTGGGCTGGCCCGTCCCCCACCCGCTACAACTCTCAACATTGGGGTAGTGAAGTGTGGTGTTGGGCTGGCCCGTCCACCACCTGCTATAACACTCAACATTGGGGTAGGGGTGTGTGGTGTTGATCTGGCCCGACCACCACCTGCTACAACACTCAACATTGGGGTAGGGGTATGCAGTGTTGAGCTGGCCCGTCCACCACCCGCTACAACATTCAACATTGGGGTAGTAGAGTGTGGTGTTGGGCTGGCCCGTCCACCACCTGCTACAACACTCAACATTGGGGTAGGGGTGTGTGGTGTTGATCTGGCCCGACCACCACCTGCTACAACACTCAAACATTAGGGGTAGGGGTATGCAGTGTTGAGCTGGCCCGTCCACACCGCTACAACATTCAACATTGGGGTAGTGGAGTGTGGTGTTGGGCTGGCCCGTCCACCACCTACTATAACACTCAACATTGGTGTTGATCTGGCCCGTCCCCCACCCGCTACAACACTCAACATTGGGGTAGGGGTGTGTGGTGTTGGGCTGCCAGTCCACCACCTGCTACAACACTCAACATTGGGGTAGGGGTGTGTGGTGTTGGGCTGCCAGTCCACCACCTGCTACAACACTCAACATTGGGGTAGGGGTGTGTGGTGTCGGGCTGCCCGTCCACCACCTGCTACAACACTCAACATTGGGGTAGAGTGTGCGGTGTTTAGTTGGCCCGTCCACCACCCGCTACAACACTCAACATTGGGGTAGGGGTGTGCGGTGTTGAGCTGGCCTGTCCACCACCCTATACAACATTCAACATTGGGGTAGTGGAGTGTGGTGTTGGGCTAGCCCGTCCACCACCTGCTATAACACTCAACATTGGGGTAGGGGTGTGTGGTGTTAGGCTGCCCGTCCACCACCTGCTACAACACTCAACATTGGGGTAGGGGTGTGTGGTGTTGGGCTGCCGTCCACCACCTGCTACACACTCAACATTGGGGTAGAGTGTGCGGTGTTTAGTTGGCCCGTCCACCACCCGCTACAACACTCAACATTGGGGTAGGGGTGTGCGGTGTTGGGCTGCCCGTCCACCACCTGCTACAACACTCAACATTGGGGTAGGGGTGTGTGGTTTTGGGCTGCCCGTCCACCACCTGCTACAACACTCAACATTGGGGTAGAGTGTGCGGTGTTTAGCTGGCCCGTCCACCACCCGCTACAACACTCAACATTGGGGTAGGGGTGTGCGGTGTTGAGCTGGCCTGTCCACCACCCGATACAACACTCAACATTGGGGTAGAGGTGTGTGCTATTGGGCTGGCCCGTCCACCACATGCTACAACACCTCAACGTTGTGGTAGGGGTGTGCGGTGTTGGGCTGGCCCATCCCTACCTGCCACATCACTCAACATTGGGGTAGGGGTGTGCGGTGTTGGGCTGGTTGTCCCCAATTGTTCTCTATCATGTCATGCCAAGTCCACGACCCTCAGACCTGCGCTTACCCCAAGGTCAAGGTCACAGTCTTCGCGCTTTCACAGGCTTAACATTGGGGAACATATGTTATAATTTCTGTTACCTTTCACCCCACCTCTTTATATTTCATACATGTCTTCCTCTAATGGTTCTTTATCATGCCATGCCAAATACCGAGACCCCCACTAACCCCAATGTCAAGGTCACAATCTTAGCCCTTTCACAAACTAAGTTAACATTGGTGGAATTGTCTTTTAATTTCTGTTTCCTTTCACACAGCTTCTTGATTTCGTTACTACAGCACCAACAGGTGCGCTTCGTTGTCTTCTGACAGCTCTTGTTAATGAAAAATATTTACGGAAACTGATATTTTATGTAAATGACGTCGAAAGTTAATAAAATTGTCATACGAAATGCTGCATTACGTTCCACATTTGCTACGAAAGCTTTGTCAACTTTCGACTTCATTTAAGGAAATATCATAAATTTTGTATAATTATGTATCTCGAGATATTGCACATGTTCTTAGGTACAAAATCACATTCAGAGGTATCTCGTATATCATCCACAACACTGTGGGTTCCTAAATATCATATTAAATCAACACATTTGTGTTGATTTATTAAACGTGTTGG